>RWGZ01001059.1:494411-722266 GCA_009725065.1 Utricularia reniformis
GACACAGCATATATAGTGGAAACCCCGTAAAATGGGGTGAAAACCACTCGACCAAGAGCCGAATATGCTCTTGATCTGTTCACTAAGGAAAATAAGAGAAGTTTACATACAACAGGCTAATGAAAATGACTGAGTATAGAAAGCAGTAAGAATTTGGGCAGCGTAACAGCCTATTCTTCTGCATCCAAAGGGTCCTCTCTTTTCCTTCGTCTTGCCCTGTATTTATAGAGTTGCCGGCGAGTGTAATCCACGTCCTGTAACCGCCTCTGACAAGTTTGTTAGAGGTTGTTATCGCAGGATGTAAAACGAGGTTGGGACCGATGCGTGGTCTGCGTGATCGGGCCCGAAGCATGATAAACGTGACAGGGCCCGAAGCGTGGAACGCGTGAGCCTGTAACCGTTTTGTAACCGTTCGGACCGAACCGCGGAGCCAGCTGGCAGATAACGATTATTTTTACTAAGGTTATCTTCGGTCCTCCGTGTTGAACATCGGGCCGGTCTCCTTAAAGGTGTAATTGGGCTGTGAGAATTCGTTTTGATTACTTAAACTGGCCCAACAGTTATCGGGCCTCACCCATTACAGGGTACCCGGTCCTAGAGTTCTCATCAAACGCCGTGTCATCGTTTATATCCAATTTTTAATCGTCTTCCACAACAAAAACAAATCAGAACCGAGTTCGTTTGCTAAACGAACCGGACGATTGTTGGTACCCCCTAAAAAGGGACCATAACAGTTTGGCGCCGTCCGTGGGGACGATTCTTTAATCCCATTTGAGTTTTCTAACAGGGATAGGATAATCAAAGGCATGACGACTGGAACTCCGACAAATGATGGTGACGTGCTTCCCGACAGTCTCCCAGCACCAACATTCACTTTACAGGATCTGGAAGCTATCGTTAGGAAGGTGGTACTGGAAATTACGTCGGAGAGAAGTGGAACAGAACCACCGGCTGTTTCAAGCCATGTTCCCAAAAGCAGAGGATATGAGAGTGATCCTGACGAGCGCAGTATTGATGATGAAGAAATCGTCAGGCGTGGCGTAACAACGAGGAGGCCTAGATATCGATCTATTCCTCCCCCTCCGGCCAGAGCTCTAACTCCCACTCCTGGAAATGATCAGGAGCAGATGCAGCGACGAATTGATGAGCTCACCAGGGAGTTGGAGAGCATGCGCGCGTTGAAGGATTGCGAACCTAATCAGGGACGCAATTCTGGCTTATTCAATAGGGCCATGGAGGCCCCAATCAGGCGAAATAAGGAAGATGACTGGTGGCATAATCTGCATGCGGTTCATACATCATCCCAGCAATCGGAAGGCGTATCAGCCGCCTTGGGAGATTTGATGCTCCCATTTTCTGAAGAAATCTGGGCAGCAGTCCCAGATCGGCATTATCGCAACCTTGAGGGGTTGCCGACATTTCGTGGTGACGGTTATCCGATCAATCACGTTGCCGATTTCGAATTACACATGGGGACGGTCCGGGTCTCAGATTCACTAAAGTGCCGCATCTTCGCGGCAGGATTACAAGGCGATGCCCGAATGTGGTTCAAAAATTTGCCAGTCTGATCCATACTGTCGTATGGCGGGTTTATTTTGGCTTTCTCTGAGCAATTTGCTCCAAATGTAGGACCGCCCCGAAGCAGGCAGGAACTATATCATCTGAAATATATCCCGGCAAAAATGAGTCTTCGGTCCTTCATGGAAAAATTCAATAGGACCGCCCGGAGCATCAAGCTCGAGCTCCGGGATAAGATTGATATTCTACAGCAGGTCCTGGGACCGTGCGGCCTTTCGGTCAGCTTGGTAAAGAGCCCACCATCCACCTTGGGAAAACTTCTCCAGAAAATCAACAAGTATATTAAGGTGGATGAAGCGCTGGGGCTTGGCTATCGGAAATCTAGCGGGAATTCTGAACCCGCAGGTGATCATAGGGTTTCCTACCCTAAGAAGCATCCGCGAGAAGTAGCGGTTGTAAGCGAAAAAGACGTCCCCCCGAAGCAGGAGGACAATCGAGTGTATTGCGAGCTGCATCATAATCGCGATCACCCGACCCTGAAGTGCCCGCTGTTGAAAGAGATGGTAGCGGCAATGAATAAAGAAAAGTCCGATCGGAATGGTCAGAAGGGCAAGCTAGCAGAATCCCTCAGAAGGGGCCACCAAGGTGACGATCGTCACAGGCCACGGGAAGAGATAATCGGGGACAACCCCGAAACTATAATGATCGGATGGAGGACCGACGGTCTCCTCCGCCAGAACAAGAAAGAGGCCAACACGGTCGTGAGAACCGTGGTCAGGGCCGAAGAAGAAGATGGCGGAGCCGTGGCGGTAGAGCCCCGCAGAACGAGGGTGGAAGACAGGAGCAAGCCGCTCCTCCACCTGCGGAAACTGGTGCCCAACCTCCTCAAAATGAGGCGGCACCCAGAGAAGTAGCCGGAGAAATTTATGTTATCTCCGGTGGTTTGAGAATAAATGAATCGGTCCGGGACCGAAAGAGAATTGCGCGCGGAGACTCCGCTGAGAGCTCCGAGTCTGTGGTGGTGATGAAATATGATCAAGTGGAATGGTCCTCCTCCTCCAGAGAGGACATTACTTTCACCCTGGCTGATCGGGAAGGGATCATTGATCCATGCGACGACCCCCTTACTATCAATGGGGTCATCAGGAATCGTCGTGTCCACAGAATCTTAGTGGACAATGGGGCTTCATGCAATCTAATGAAGCGCGAGGTTGCCGAAATGTTGGGAGCTGCTGCTCACGATCTCCCGATCGCTAACATAAATCTTTGGTCGTTCGACCAAAGGAGCGTTATTCCATGCGGGAAGATGTTATTCCCAGTCACCCTTGGAGAGCCATCCAAGGACCGGTCGGAGGACCTGGAATTCATTATCGTTGAAGTCGACTTGGCTTACAACGCTATTATCGAACGGACCGGCCTTAGTAAGTTCGAGGCGGTCCCATCTACTTATCACATGATGTTCAAATTCCCCTCCATTCATGGAGTTATTTCAGTTAAGGGGGATCAGAAAGTAGCTAGGCAATGCTACATGAGCTCGTGCCGAACTTTGGCATCGATTAAAAGGGCTCGGGTGGATCTGCTGGAAGAGCTGCCACACCCGAGGCAAGCAATGGAACCCGTAGGGTTCAAATTGATTAACCTGGTTGAGGATGACTCAACCAAGACAACCCGCATCGGGGCTCATTTAGCCCCTGACTTTGAAAAAGAACTGATCCACTTGCTGAGAAGCCACGTGGATATATTCGCATGGATCCCGGACGATGTTCCGGGGATGGCCCGAACACATCTATGAGGTCATATGGGCATACCGAACTACACCTCGCTCAACAACCTAGGAATCACCTTTCTCATTGGTGTATGGGACCGAAGCTATTAGCCCGGTGGAGGTGCCATCCGATCGCCTCGAATATCTCAATATGATGAACATATGAATGGTGTAAGGAGATTATTGGACCTCGAGATGATCGAAGAAAAGAGATATGCAATTTATGCACGGATGCGTGCTTATCAGCGAACTATGGACCGGGCCCATAACAAACGAGTCCTCCCAAGAGAATTCTTTGAAGGCGATCTCGTCCTCAGAAGCATTAAAGTGCAGAGGAACGTTGGAAAGCTAGACAGAAATTGGGAGGGACCGTATCGAATATCAAAGAAATTGGAATCAGGTGCGTATAAACTTGAAACATTGGATGGTATAGAGGTCCCCCTAACTTGGAATGTCATGAATTTAAGGCGATATTTCTTGTGAATCTTCGATTAATGTGTTTGACTCAATAAAATACATTCCCTTAAACGTAAGTAGAAAACAAGTAAGTACAATACAAACTATTTCTAATGGAATGATGGACCGATCTTGAAGTTGGGTGGCTAGGATGAATCTGGACTGGTAACCGAAGCTTCTTGTCCGCAAGACTCCCAAGTTGTAGTGACCGCTCTGACAAGTCAGATGCTCCTGCACTTGCCCAACCCCATGGATGAGTTGTGATTCTCCCATAACTCATTACGNAAGAGCCCACCATCCACTTTGGGAAAACTTCTTCAGAAAATCAACAAGTATATTAAGGTGGATGAAGCGCTGGGGCTTGGCTATCGGAAACCTAGCGGGAATTCTGAGCCCGCAGGTGATCATAGGGTTTCCTACCCTAAGAAGCAGTCGCGAGAAGTGGCGGCTGTAAGCGAAAAAGATGTCCCCCAGAAGCAGGAGGACAATCGGGTGTATTGCGAGCTCCATCATAATCGCGATAACCCGACCCTGAAGTGTCCGCTGTTGAAAGAGACAGTAGCGTCAATGAATAAAGAAAAGCCCGACCGGAATGGTCCGAAGGGCAAGCGAGCAGAGTCCCCCCGAAAGGGCCACCAAGGTGACGATCGTCACAGGCCGCGGGGAAGAGATAATCGGGGCAACCCCAAAACTATAACGATCGGACGGAGGACCGAAGGTCTCCTCCGCCAGAACAAGAAAGGGGCCAACACGGTCGTGAGAACCGTAGTCAATGCCGAAGAAGAAGATGGCGGGGCTGTGGAGGCAGAGCCCCGCAGAACGAGGGTGGAAGACAGGAGCATGCCGCTCCTCCACCTGCGGAAACTGGTGCCCAACCTCCTCAAAATGAGGCGGCACCCAGAGAAGTAGCAGGAGATATTTATGTTATCTCCGGTGGTTTGAGAATAAATGAATCGGTCAGGGACCCAAAGAGAATTGCGCGCGGAGACTCCGCTGAGAGCTCCGAGTCTGTGGCACTGGTGAAATATGATCCAGTGGAACGGTCCTCCTCCTTCAGAGAGGACATTACTTTCACCCTGGCTGATCGGGAAGGATCATCGATCCATGCGACTACCCCCTTACCATCACTGGGGTCATCGGGAATCGTCGTGTCCACAGAATCTTAGTGGACAATGGGGCTTCGTGCAATCTAATGAAGCGTGAGGTTGCCGAAATGTTGGGAGCTGCTGCTCACGATCTCCCGATCGCTAACATTACTCTTTGGTCGTTTGACCAAAGGAGCGTTATTCCATGCGGGAAGATATTATTCCAAGTTACCCTTGGAGAGCCATCCAAGGACCGGTCGGAGGACCTGAAATTCATTGTCGTTGAAGTCGACTTGGCTTACAACGCTATTATCAGACGGACCGGCCTTAGTAAGTTCGAGACGGTCCCATCTACTTATCACATGATGCTCAAATTCCCCTCCATTCATGGAGTTATTTCTGTTAAGGGGGATCAGAAAGTAGCTAGGCAATGCTACATGAGCTCGTGCCGAACTTTGCACCGATTAAAAGGGCCGGGGTGGATCTGCTGGAAGAGCTGCCACACCCGAGGCAACAATGGAACCCGTAGGGTTCAAATTGATTAACCTGGTTGAGGATAACTCAACCAAGACAACCCGCATCGGGGCCCATTTAGCCCCTGACTTTGAAAAAGAACTGATCCACTTGCTGAGAAGCCACGTGGATATATTCGCATGGACCCCGGACGATGTTCCGGGGATTGACCTATCCGATAGTGAACATCGGATCAACACTAAGCCAGGAACGAAGCCTGTTAGGCAGAAAAGGAGACGCTATTCTCCAGAGAAAATCGAGATTATCCTGGCTGAAGTGAATAAGCTGCTGCGGTCGGGATTCATCAGAGAAATCCACTATACTTAATGGGTTGCAAACCCAGTGGTGGTCTCCAAACCGGATAGGAAATGGCGAATGTGCATCGACTTTACCGATGTTAACAAAAGCTGTGAGTCAGACCATTTCCCTTTGCCGCACATCGACCGACTGGTTGATGTTGTTTCTGGTAGCACCATGATGAGTACCATGGATGCGTATTCTGGGTATCATCAAATCTTCTTAGCTGATGAAGATAAGAAAAAATCATCATTCATGACCGAAGATGGGGTTTATTGTTATGTGGTTATGCCATTCGGTCTCAAAAATGCTGGAGCAACATACCAAATGTTGGTCAACAAAATCTTTAGAGAATTGATCGGCCATATGATGGAAGTGTATATTGACGATATGATTGTTAAATCTATGAATGATGAAGACCACCTTTCTTATTTGTCTCGTTGTTTCGAAGTATGCAGAAAATATAAGCTTAAACTAAATCCAAACAAATGCTACTTCGAGATCTGAAGTGGAAAATTTATAGGATATTACATTTCAGAGAAAGGCATAGAGGTTAACCCTGAAAAGGTGCAGATAATCATTAACATGCAACCTCCGAGAAACAAAAGAGAGTTTCAAAGGCTTACTGGCCGGCTAGCCGCACTGAGCAGGTTTCTTTCGAAATCCACAGACCGGGTCTTACCTTTTTTTAGAGTGCTAAGAAAAGCAAGCCATCTAGATTGGACCGAAGAATGCGATCGGGCCTTCTCCGAGCTGAAGACTTATTTAAGCACTCACCCGGTGATGGTAAGTCCAACTTGTGATGAACCTTCGGGGTTATATCTTGCGGTATCCGAAGTTGCCGTCAGCGCAGCTCTGGTAACCATACGAAACGACATTCATAGACCTATTTATTATGTCAGCCATTCTCTGGTATCTACTAAAACTAGGTATTCCACCTTGGAGAAATTCATGCTAGCTTTGAAAAAAGCTGTATCCAAGATGAAACATTATTTTGAAGGCCGAACGGTCTATGTCTATACGGATCAACCTCTGAAAGTGCTCCTTAAACAGAACGATTTGAATGAGAGATTGGCAAAATGGGCTATCAAACTCAGCGCTATGTATATGGAATTCCTGCCCCGAAGGGCGATCAAAGCTCAGGTTCTAGCCGATTTTGTGGTTGAAATGACCCGATCGGCCATTTATCTTAACCAAGAGGATGATCGATGGACGATCCATGTAGATGGGTCAACCTTCGGGGGAAGAGGAGCAGGCATTACCCTGACAACGGTACAAGGTGATCTTATTCATTCCGCAGTCAAATTTTCTTTGCTGGAACAAATAATGTGGTAGTATTATCAGGAATGACTTTGGCTCGAAAAATGGGAGTTAGCAGAGTACGAATGTTCTCATACTCGAATTTAGTAGTAGAACAGTTCGCAGGGAGATTTGAAACTCATGATCCGGTGATGAGGTTATATTGCGCCAAAGTTCTGGAACTATCCAAAAAATTCAGTGAGTTCTCTCTTGACCATGTGCCACGAGAGCGAAATAAGGTTGCCGACGCACTAACTAGATTGGCATCAGGCAAACCTTACATAGAGCCAAGCACTATTTCGGTCCATATTCAGGACCGACCTTCGTTCGAGATTCCAGTGACCGAACAGTCTATTGAAGAGATCGGAGCTCTATGCCATGAACTCCAAGGCTTGAATATTAACGCTACTGAATCTCCGGGAGAACCCAATTGGATGGACTCCTTTATTAAATACCTCTCAAACGGCTATCTCCCTGAAGATAAGTCTAAAGCCAGGAAAATAGAGGTCCGGGCTAAAAGATTTACCTTAGTCGATGGACGCTTGTTTAAAAAGAGCTTTGAGTTCCCGCTTTTGCGCTGTTTATCTCCTATTGAAGCTGAAGCCGTCATGATTTATGTTCATGAAGGGATATGCAGCATTCATTTAGGGGCTCGATCTTTATATCACCGCATCATTAGAGCTGGATATTTTTGGTCAACATTGCTTGCTGATGCCAAGCAATACACTAAGCGTTGTGCCATATGTCAATACCATGCTCCACTCCCGCAATTGCCTGGGGCTCACTTATCGATTACCCCATTGCCTTGTCCGTTTGACAGATGGGGGATCGACATCCTCAGACCTTTTCCCCGGTCAATAGGGCAAAGAAAATTT
The DNA here is from genome assembly GCA_009725065.1 of Utricularia reniformis. Taxonomy (NCBI): domain Eukaryota; kingdom Viridiplantae; phylum Streptophyta; class Magnoliopsida; order Lamiales; family Lentibulariaceae; genus Utricularia; species Utricularia reniformis. The sequence goes on from RWGZ01001059.1 coordinate 502,220, forward strand.
TGTATTGTAGCGGTGGAGTATTACTCGAAATGGATTGAAGCAGAAGCAGTAGCTATCATCTCAGAAAAAGTAGTCAATCACTTTATATGGCGAAATATTGTGAGCCGCTTCGGGATTCCCCGAGCGCTCGTATCTGATAATGGGACTCAGTTCCGTGGATAGAGCATACGGGATCTATGCACCAAGTTGGGCATCAACCAGCATTTCTCATCAGTAGCCCATCCCCAAACTAACGGACTTACGGAGGTATCTAACAAGGTTATCCTGAAGGGATTGAAAACCAAGATAGAAGATTTTGGAGGTAAATGGCCCGAACACATCTATGAGGTCCTATGGGCATACCGAACTACACCTCGCTCAACAACCCAGGAATCACCTTTCTCATTGGTGTACGGGACCGAAGATGTTAGCCCGGTGGAGGTTGCCATTCGATCGCCTCGAATATCTCAATATGATGAACATATGCATGGTGAAAGGAGATTATTGGACCTCAAGATGATCGAAGAAAAGAGAGATGCAATTTATGCATTGATGCGTGCTTATCAGCGAGTTCTCCCAAGAGAATTCTTTGAAGGCGATCTCGTCCTCAGAAGCATTAAAGTGCAGAGGAACGTTGGAAAGCTAGACAGAAATTGGGAGGGACCGTATCGAATATCAAAGAAATTGGAATCAGGTGCGTATAAACTTGAAACATTGGATGGTATAGAGGTCCCCCGAACTTGGAATGTCATGAATTTAAGGCGATATTTCTTGTGAATCTTCGATTAATGTGTTTGACTCAATAAAATACATACCCTTAAACGTAAGTAGAAAACAAGTAAGTACAATACAATCTATTTCTAATGGAATGATGGACCGATCTTGAAGTTGGGTGACTTAGGACGAATCTGGACAGGTGACCGAAGCTTCTTGTCCGCAAGGCTCCCAAGTTGTAGTGACCGCTCTGACGAGTCAGATGCTCCTGCACTTGCCCAGCCCCATGGATGAGTTGTGATTCTCCCAGAACTCATTACGAACTAAAACACTCCCTTCAACGGCATTCAGTCTTTAGGAATGGCCCTTTGTACCTATGAAATCTGCTACAATAAAAGGAATGGTAGTCAGCATATCGAAATATAAGATCGGTCCTAATATAAGACGTATTATGAGCAAAGCTTAGCCAACAAAACCTAAGGGACTTTATTAGAACCAAGGTTCGGCCGAAGCTCATAAAAACTCATATTAAACGCAGACTACGTCTATCCAATCAAGTATTGACTCCAAGAACGGAATAAGAGTGACCCACACACAATATAAAACGACCGATCCAATCAGAATTGATACGAATAAACCAAACATAATGTCTGGGACCGATGGTGAACACCCTGTAAGCGTCCCCGATCTTACACTTAGTAGTTTACTTAGAAGTTGGTTATATTATTTCGTTCTGGCAATTAAAAGGATAAGAATTGAAGGAAAATAGTATATTGAAAATAAGAAGTAAGGCAGATACAGAGTATAAATGAAATCTAGCTAATCTGCCCCTCTTCTTTATCTTCAATCTCCGGCTCATGCGGTTCGGTTCGGGCCGCGAGCTGCTTCAGTTCTTCTTCCTGATCTGCCACCTTTTGGTTGACCGCTCTCTCCATCTCTTCAAAGAGATAGAATAAATGGTCTTCTTCCAGAACAGGCTCTTCCAAAGTTGGAATAACCTGAAACTTGCCATCTTTTTCAAGTGGCTCGATCGTCTTCCATCGCTCGTCCGAAGGGGAAAGCCCGAACTGCTGAATAACTTGCTCTCGCATGTTATCCAAATAGTATAAACCACATGTATGTTATCCGCCAAAGCGAATAACAAAGGGGACCGAGCGAAACCCAGAACTACTTCCCGGACCGAACCTTCGGTCGAAGTGCGGGCCCCTTGACAACTCCTCTTCCAAGGCCGTCTCGTCTTGTCTTCTTGGGCCCGAAGGAGAAGTTCGTTCAGTTTGTTCCTCTTCTCCTGGGCCCGACCTTGGACTTCGTTGATTTCATCCTCTTTGGCACGCAGCTTGGCCTCCAGGTCGGCAATTCGCCCCTGAGCTGTTTATCCTACCCTCTCTAGCTCAGAGACCTTATCTGCTAAGAGCGAGACCTCCATCCCAGCTCTTAGCAACTCGTTGTCCAGTCGGTCCAGGTACTCCCGTACCGTGACCAACTCACCATGCTTGATTTCAACTTGCCTTTTTACAAGGTCAAGTTGATCTTGGACTTTCTGNTTTTTTAAATATATATCAAAATTTTTTTATATTACCTAATTACATTTTTATGAATTTATTTAGAATTTTTTGTAACAAAATATATTTTTAAATATATTTTTCTTGTTCATTAACATTATTATTTATTTTTCTATTAAATCGGTTCATATAATCTTCTTCAATACTATTGTTTTTCTCCAATTTTAGTCCTTAAGTTTGTGAGAAACGTTGCACATTCATACATAGAACAAGACCACATCTTAATATTCCTACTGATATTTTCTTAACTTCTTCTTACCATAACTATGAGGAGTTGGACTTCGATCACCAGTCTTCCGCTTTGATCCCGTAACAGCCCTTTCTTTTCGTGCAGTCACAGACTGAGATCTTGATTTAGACAGTGAAGGAATCTTAGTATGAGAGCCAGATTTGCTGGCACGTAAACCCTGGTATGAAGTGTTTGAATTGGGTTTTTCCGGAGTTCTAAATGCCCTTCTCTTAGCACTAAACTCTTGTTCTGAAGAGAAGCTCTTCCTTTTCAATGAGGTTTCCATTGGTTTGGCGTGACTTAGCCTCAGCTCCCGATCCCGAATCTTCAAATTCTGTTTCTTGACGACAAGATTCGCAGCATCCTTCAATGATGAAACAGGTAAATCAGACTAATCATCATATAGAGAATAATCATAAATCCAAAAGTAAACATCTCAACAGTATTACATAGGATGTAATTATACGAGCACAAGTGTAAGAATATAAAAGAGCAAGAGTGGATTTGAAAGCAATTAGTACCATTGTTTTGAACATCACATATGCAATGCCTTTCCCAATGTTTGTTCCAGGATCACGAATAACTCGAATACCTTCAATGCTAGATTCAAGGTTCTTGAAACTAGAAAACACCTTGTAAATCTCTTCATCCTGTGAGTAATCGAAAATACAGCACTGTTACACTAAACAAAGCAACCCTACTGAATGACACAAATTTACCTTCACATCAAATGGAAGGTTTCCCACGAATACAGTCCTCTTCTTGTCGTACAACATCGTATTGTCTCCTTTCATTTTTTTCCGTGGAGGGCATGCCATATCGACACGAATGTGATTCCCACCAACCTAAGAAGAACAGAATATGGTGAATTTTTATTCGCATTTCTAATCTAACGTAACATTTATACATTATAATGAGCAGGTTAGAGCATACCAAAGACATATTATGTGTCAATGATGCTTCGGCAGATTCTTCTGTCTTGAAGACAACATAAGCATGAGCACTGTAAAATAGAACACCAACTCCACGTTAAGGAGAATACATTCCATTGCAAAAATCATGAAAACGATACGAAATCGAAGATCGAAAAATTAAGAACAAACCTATCTCTACTTTCATTGATTCTTTTCTTGATCACAGCAGCTTTCCTAGGCATTTTCCCCTGCAAAATAATCCCCATTTAGTAACTTAGAGAAGCTCAGCAAACAAACATGTAAATTAATGGCACTCACATCAATAATTGGCACAGACCGAATCCTTAGGGAGTCAACTTCCCCAAACTTTTCAAAGACCTTCAAAATTTCTTTCTTTTTCAATTTCAGTGGCAAATTTCCGACAAATATTGTCCTCCTAAGCCTACTTTCATCGTCAAAACCCTCCTTTGACACCATCAGATCTTCTGGATTATCTATATTCTTCCGTTTACGGCTAATCTTGGTGCCTTTTTCCATATCATCAATCGTTTCAGATGCCACCGCATAATGTCTCGCATCATATTCAGCCTCCAGTTCCTCCCTTTTCCTCTTCTTATTTTTCTTGTGGTCAAGATTACTACTAATTAGATCCTTATTCGCCATTTCACGATCAACACCCTTCTCACTGGATTCGTTTTCATCCCTTAAAAGGTTTTCAGGGTGACCCTTCAATTTCTTCTTCTGCTCAACAACTTCAGTTTCAAGATCGGAACTTTCTCCATTGCCATGAAATTTCCCACTTCTATCTTGTTGTTCCATTCCCATGGAACCCAAATTCACTTCATTAACATCAGTATCTCCAGAACCCAAATCAATTTTTAGATCCTGAAGCTGGGATTCAACATTCCTTCTGAAAGGATTACTATCTGAAAACAGAAAATTAGCCGAAGTTTTTTGACGAAATTCTCCAAAAAGGGCATTGAAAATCGTCGAAGAACTCGAATTTTCCTTGGATTTAACATCACTCTCGGCGTTCTCAGAAACTGAAGGATCTTTCCGTCGCTTCCCCATTACGAATGAAGCGTCTTTTAGTGGAAACAAAAACCCTAGGTACAATAACCATAACGCACAGTTTGGTGAAAACTTGATGCAGTGGGTAAGTTACGCGTCGAGATAGGGCTGGGTTGGTTCAGTCGCACAACTCGCACCTAACTAGTTGAGCCATAAAAACAACCATGGTTACCAACATTTCGTATTAGATATGATATTGGGGTTGTTTATCCCGTACCCCAATTTTATTTTACACAACCAAACAGTATGGACAATTGCGTTGATCGTATCGGAATTTTTGAAGGTTATGTATTCATGCCTTGATATGTCTGGCCAACCCACCGTGATATCGTAAATTCTAAAATTGCCCTTTAAAGTTCAATTAATTATTTAAAACCAAACTCTAACCAATTTTATTCTTATTTCACAAATTTTACACCATTTTTACCAAGTTGTGGTTCTACATTTTTAGATTTCTTTTTACAAGGTACGTATTCAATTGTATGGATTTCTTTTCTATTTTTGTATGAACGTTTTACTATTTATTTGATTTATATTCATATATAATAAATATATTAGTATAAAGGTTAAAATAGATATTTTATTAAAATCACGGTGCAATCACCATAGTTTTTGCAAACAGTTTTCTAAATCTCAATCATAATTATCACGATCATCTCAACACACGGTAAGATCATCGCACCTCACCGTGATTTTGAAAAGCTAAATTAAACAATCTCATTAAAATAACATAGATTTATAATTAAGTCTCCGGTTCATCTTAACTTCTTAAAAATGAAAACCATAAATGTTATGATGGTGGTTTAATATAGTCGAATAATCGGGTCAACACTAAATCCTATAAATATAGTTTCCATATTAATTATTTCAATCCAAATCTAATTATGAATAAATTATTTTTAAGTAATATTACATTTTATATTTTAGATTTTCATTTTTTTACTAAACCACAATTCAAATAAGATTTTTGAATTGTTGACAATTTAATATTAAACTTTTGAGTAAACTAATGGTATAAAAAAATCATTGTTACGGGAGAAAAGATTAATCTCATATGTTACGAAGAGAATAAATTAATCTCGTAAAACTAATTATTTTTGTTTTGCGAGAACAGCAAGTAATCGATAGTTGTGTAAAAAAAACGAGATATTTATGTGAGAACTGTGAAGAAACCAGTGCTAGGATAACCGTCGCAATCTAGGGAAGAAGCGTAGGAAGATTTCAATGAATTTCGATAGATAGCAAATGAACATATGTGCAGACTTTATTCACAAAGCTAAATACATATTTACTAAATTACCCTCTAACTGTTCTATATTTACAATTAAAACTTTAACACTCTTCCTCAAGACAAAATGTCTTGACTTTCTATATCAGGGTAGATGAGCTTGTGCAAATTTAACTTCAGAAACAGACGTCCGAAGGTTGCCATGGATATAGATTTTGTAAGCAAATCAGCAACTTGTTCCTTTGTAGAGATATGTGATAGTTTAAGAGCCACTTTTGTAATGATCACATACAAGATGACAATAAATGTCCAAGTGCTTAGTACGCTCTTGAAAAACGGTATTCTTTGAAATCTAAATAGTCGCCTTGCTATCGCTACAAAGTGTAATCGGGAAACGAACATCCACATGTAAATCATGTAATATAAAAGTAAGCTATTTTAATTCACAAATTGTTGTAGCCATGTTTCGGTATTCTGCCTCTGCCGAGCTCCTTGCCATGGTATTATGCTTCTTGGTTTTCCAAGAGACTAAAGAATTCCCAAGGAATATGCAATACCTAGTGAGGGATCTACGAGTGTCAACACAAGATCCCCAATCTGAATCACAAAAACCTCGGAGGGTAAGCCCAATTCCAGATGCATACATGAGGCCCACGGATGAAGTTCCCTTCAAATAGCGCACAACATGAATAGCAGCCTCCCAATGATTTATGGAGGGTGAACCAAGAAACTGACTAAGTTGTTGAGTCACAAAAACAACGTCCGGTCTGGTATATGATAGATAAAGAAGTATGCCCACTGGTTTGCGATATGGCTTTGGATAAGATAATAATTCATCAGTGTTGATGTCATTCTGAAGCCTTAGACCAAGGGGAAATGGAGTAGTTACTAAAATTTCTATATCCATAATAAATTCATGAACAATATCAGTGATATATTTCCTTTGGTTCACATATAACCCGGCTGAATTACGATATATTTTTATTCCCAGAAAATATTTTGCTTCCATAGTGAATTTACTGTGAAGAAAATCCTTGACACGCCATGCCACATGTATCATTTCCAGTAACGAGAATGTCATCGACATACGTTAATAAGAATATTATTCCTAAACTTGAAGACCAACTAAAAAGGCATGGATCATGAGATGATTGCACAAAACCTCAATCATATAATGTGGAGGTCAATTCAAGATCCCATTGGCAGGATGCTTGCATTAAACCATATAAAGATGTATTAACTTGCATACATTTGATTTATCAACACATGAGTAATCAAGTGGTTGCACCATGTAGACTTCTTATTCTAGAAAGCCATGTAGAAAAGCATTGTTATTATCCATTTGACAAAGTATCCACTCTCTGCTGGCTGCAATTGCAAGAAAGATACGAACAGTTGTAATTTTGGCAACCAGAGAGAATACAACATGATAATCTATGCCTTCAACTTGAGTGTATCCCTTTGCAATCAAAAGTGCTTTATATTTATTGATTGTCTCATCTGAATTAAATTTGTTTTGTAGACCTAACGATAACCAACTGATGTTTTTCCGAGTGGAAGATCACAAATCTCCCATATTCCATTGGCTTTAAGAGCAGCCAACTCTGAGTCGATAGCCTTCTTCCAATTTGGATCATCAGTTGCTTCCTCGAAGTTCGAAGGTTCCTTGAAGATCTCCATATTAACAAGGAATGTAGTGTAATCAAGGGATATTTCTTGATCCTCGTGTGAAACATAGTCAGAGATCCAAGTGGGTAGTTTATGTATTCTTGTAGATTTTCGAAGAGGCACAAGAGTAGATGGAGCATTGTCAATATGTGTATCAACCTCTGGATGAGAATCTGACTCAATGCCCTGTGGCTGGAGTGGAATAGAAGAATCATATTCATGCAAAGTTCCACTTTCTTCAACATGGACTAAATCTTCAAGAAATGGTTCAGGATATATATGAGTTTGATTATTGTCCATAGCTTCATCAATTAGAGGCAACGGCGAATTATTGTGTGGACTACTTCTATAGAAAGGAAAAATTGACTCCACAAAAGTAGCATATCGAGATACTAAGAACTTCTGATTTATAATATCATAAAATCTGTAAATCCCACTACTAGATGTATAGCCAATGAACAAGCATGGTTGTCCACGAGAATCAAACTTATCTAGGTGGAGAAGATTGTTAACCACATAGGCTAAGCAACCAAATACTCATAGAGTGTCATACCTTGGTTTCTCACTAAAGAGTACTTCAAATGGAGATTTTCAGCATAACAGAGGTGAGGAAATCTTGTTGATGAGATAAGTTGCTGAAAGAATGGCGTCTCCCCAAAAATATTTGGGTAAATCAGCTTGAAACATCAATGATCTAGCAACATTTAGTAAGTGACTGTCATACCCCTAAACTAGTATGTCATGCCATACCTAAGCTAGAATAAGATCTAATGCATCATTCTAAAAATAAAAAATAACTTACTTTAAACTTGTTGTTTTAAGTTGATTTATTTTATCTAATTTGAGTACCATAAAAAGATAACTAATCATCTCTTACATATATCCAAAACAAACATATACATGATATGTACTATTTTACTATATTAGAACACTCTACCTATTTTCAAGTGTAACAAAAGATATAGACATAATTTACATAGACATACATAAAACCAGACCGGACCTACTTCATTCGTGACTGATGATCAACCTAGACTTCACTCGTTCTTTCCATGTTCTGTATAGATTTTTAGTGGTCATGAGTTTGAACAAGCTTAAAAATATGCAATGAAACAATCAAATGCATACAATATATCAAGAATGGAATAGAAATAAACACATGGGAACTGCACTTTTATTTATACTGTTGCCGGCATTTCGAGACCGGTGACCCCTCCGAACTCTTGTCTTAGGCATAACCAAGGGTCAGGATAACTAAATCTGAAATAGCAAACTCTCAATTCTGATCCGAAGGTGCCACCCTTCATCACAAAACCAAAAGAAGCTATCATATCTAATCGAGATCTCACTCTTCTATCATTGGCTATATCCATATTCATGGTGCCGCTAGCTAGCTTGTTTTGTGGCTAATTCCATGGTAAAACCATGTTGCTAGGAGTGCGCGTCCACCCTCCTCGAATTTTCAGATACACAATACAATTTACTCACATGAATTCACGAAAACAATTTCTGATTTTTCTGTGCAGTTCGACAGTGTCTTACACTAGATATCTTTTGAGGGGCCAAATGATCTTCAAAATTCATGAAACAACACTCATTCGAAAGCTAACACATATGGCTACAACATAAAAGAATCATTTCATTTGGACCACCCAAACGCTCCATTTTATTCCTGGAACACAAGACATTTTTGATAAGTTATGGAAAACAACTACATATCAAACTCTTCTTAACACTTATAATATGCAAGCATATTTTTAGTGAAAAGTAGACAAAAAATTGGAGAAAAATCCTATAAAGCTTTACTCCAAAATCATATCCAAACAACAACATAAAATTCATGTTAATCACATAAGAGCACTTAAGCACATAAAATGCTAAATCTATTTTCTACTTGCACAAACTCAATCATGCCACATACCTCCATGTTTAACCCTCAATTTCCATGTCTAATAAGTTCATATATCTCTTAAGTATGCCATCCTGTCGAAAACCAACTCTCTTAAAGTATTTCCTAACCATAAACATAAAGAAACACCAACTACTCCCCATATCCTTACTTTGTTCTTTAATCTTTTTGTTGTATTGTTGTTGTACTTTCCTTGATGTTTGGAGCTTGAAAATTTCGATCTCTGATGTTTCTAACATAAGTTTATCTATTTGTAGGAGATAGGCAACGTGGAGCCCTTCAAATAAAGCACCAATAGCAACAAAACACTTAACAATCACCTTGTCTCATGTTGAACTTATAGTTTGGATAATGTATCTTTAATTCCTTCACATCCATATCTCAAATATATAGTACTTTGCTTATTTAAGTCTCAAATGAACATTATATCTCAATCAATTTCAATCAAAACTAACTTACTTCTTACAACTTACAACTCATTACCAATTGCACATAAATTCATGTTGGTAAGTTGTTCTTGCTCATTTCTCATAGGTATCACAGTGACGGTGTTTTCTCTCAACCACACCATTGGATTGTGGAGAAAACGTACATGTACGTTACTGAATACACCATTGTTCCTTAAACATTAACTTATAAGAAGCTACTGTAAATTCTCTTCCATTATCAGAATGCACTCTTTTTACCGATACTTCAAACTACATTCGAGCCATTTTAAAAAAAGAGTCCAAAATTCCACTTGCCATGGATTTATTACTCATCAAAAAAGTTCATGTGCATCTACTAAAATCATCAACTATTGTAAAAAAAAATCGAAATCTGTGTGTGGTTTCCACATTATATGGACCCCAAACATCAACATGTTTCAATTCAAAAAGTGTGGCTGCATTATGAATAACTGAAGAAAAAGAACTACGGTGTTGCATTGATTTAAAACACGTATGACAAACATGCTCACTAGATAACTCATGTTCACTACGATAATGTGTTTCATTACTTTATGAGAGACATATCCAAGATGAAAATGTCATTTATTGAAATCAGTCACAATATCAACGAAAGCATCAGTATTAAAAACATGCTCAAGTACCAAAGAATACACTTTTGCAACAATATCATCTTTTTCCATCTACCAATTCACTAGATTCAAGGAAATAGAGTCAATTCATCAACTTTCCTTCTACCACCACTGCCTTAGTCCAAAGGTCCTCAATCACACATTTGCAACCATCAAATAACACATCAACAGCATTATCAAACATCAACTTCGAAACTGATAAAAGATTATATCGAAGAATGAACTTTAAGAACATCTTTCAGGATCGGCCCATTATTCAAGTAAAAATTTTCAATCTGAGAAGGAACAAGCTTATTTTCATTTGGTAAATGAATTCTTAAGGCATCATCGAGAATTTGTGTCTGAAATAGCTCAACACTTTGTGAGCAAACATGTGAAGAAGCCCATGTATCAATAATCTATGAAACATTTTTGTCAAAAAACTGTAGCATGTAAAAAAATATATGCTACTGCATAAGTCTCGGCCAAATTGATCTTTGGGACATCAATTGTGTTGTTTAGAGTCTGTCCCTTCAGTATTTTTCTGATTTGAGCTCTGATGAGTTCAGATAATTCGGAAGGAATTTCCATAGGAGATTCAATTGCAGTTTCATTTTCATATTAAAAAATAACCGGATCAATTGTAGTTGCATTGGCAAATCGTTGTGTCTGCGTTGCCGCTTTCTTCTTTGCAACCAAATCTTTATACCATTAAGAATATCTTGTGAGTTTAAAACAATGTTCCTTATCATTGCCAGTGGCACGACAATATGTGCATCGTAATTGGCTATTCTCAGGTCGCCCTCAAGAAGATACATAGCCTTTATTCCCTTGAGTATCAGTTTTAGCATACATAACCAAATATATATTGCTTCCTACCATACTGCCTTGCATCTTTTGCCTTTCGACTAGTAGTACCATTCTATATGCAGTCTCAGTACTAGGAAGCGGCAAAGTGATGAGTATTTGGTTCCTGATCGACTCATATACTTCGATAGAAATTGGAACAGATTAGCTATTTCTTTTTTCTTAACCAAAATCTTAATAGCATCACCATCTATCCTTCGCAAAGGATCAAGCACAGAGGATTCATCCTACACGTGTTTCAACTTATTGTAGTAAACAACAACGGGGTCCGTACATTGGATGGTATGATGAATTTGGTGCTATAAGTGATACAATTGTGGACCAGAGAAGTGTTCATAACCCTTCTCCAAGTCCAGCCATAGTGAACGTGCATCCTTGGCATACACAAAGCCTTCGGCAACATTCATTTGCATAGAATTTATGATTCATGATCTTGCCAAACAGTCATTACGACACAAGTTCTTGAAAGTAGGTGAATCTGGAAGAGGAACATCAATTGTGCCATCAATATACTCAAGTATCTCTTTCGCGCCCAAGGCAAGCAATACAGCTTGTTTCCAGGCGTTGTAGTTACCTCCATCTAGTCGATTCGTCACAATTATTGCAGCAGAAGAAAAATCAGCATATGAGTTTCCAATCGGAGTCATCGCCATATGTAGCTTATACAAAAGAAACCAGAATCTAATGATAGAGCATGATCTTCAATCGGAAAGAAGCTCATATACCATGTGAAGAAACCAGTGCGAGGATAACCGCCGCAATCTAGGGAAGAAGGCGCAAGAAGATTTCAATGAATTTCGATAGATAACAGATGAACATCGTATAGACTATATACACAAAGCTAAAGACATATTTACTAAATTACCCTCTAACTGCTCTATATTTAAACTTCAATAAGAAATCGAGATCCGTGAGGAAAACTCACAATCACAAACTCAGAAATGTAGGAACTCAGTACATGAGCTTAGCAACTTGAGACTAAAAATTCAGAACATGCGACACTAGACTTTGACCTTAGAATACAAGAACTCCCCTTTCCAATCTCTATTTCTACCCTTTTATAGGGGAAAGAGACAACATTAGGTGCAGCATTTGTTAATATTTGCTTAATGACCAGAGTCCATTCCAAAAGTATGTTAAATGTGGGAATACCGATTGTCGACTGGAGAAACGTCGATCTCGCATCATCTGCTCTTGTTGTCAATTGCACCCTCATCACTCTTCTGTAAGCTTGTTGACCTACATTATTCGTCTACCTTCGCAAAATGAATCTGATGAACTATGCGTTTGTCGACAAAGAATATTCCTTATCGAGTATTCGACCAACTGATATAACTCGCTCGACCCGCTACTCTTGATTCATGCATTAACATTAACCCCTCAAATTTCTTTGATCGTCATCATCGAAGAAAGTTTACCCCGTCATGATCCATTTTCGGTTGTCGAGTGTGAGACAATTGTTTGACATAAGCAACATTGGAAAATTCTTCGTTTGGACAGAGGATCTAATTCCTTAGAGACAATACCAGCAATATATATTAAGTATTTACCCAAATTTTAATATTAGGAATAAAACGATTTGAATATCTACAATCAACATCAAAGAAAATGTTTCTGTTTTCGAAGTGTATATCGAGATTTTGATATGCCATTGGCAACTTACAGGCCAATCTGAAATGTACGGCAATGTAGAAACTCATAATTCTACAAGACCAATAGCTCTTACAAACAAATGAAACTGAATAGCATCATCCTGTGTGAATCAGATGATGGTAGTTCTGTTTCTGGGATGATTGATTGTAGAACAAAACTTACGATCTGTGCTTCTTTGAAACGAGGTGAATACGAGATCGAGGCCCCTCGTACATCCAGCTATCTTCATCCAGAGATTTAACCTCCTTGTTGAGTTTATCCATAAGTTCAGATTTAAGAGCTGCAGAGAAATGACATTTGATAGCTTTACACTTTGCTATTTTCTTTGAAAAATGAACTCAGCCACAAACAATAGCTTCGAGAAGAGAATGCGAAAACACTGATTTCCACTGCAAATGCTACCATGTCATGTAAAGAACACAAAAACAGAGAGAAACTAACCAAGAAGAGTGTGGTTCTTGCGATCTTGAATGGATGTAACACTACCGTCATGTAATGCGTATTTGAATCTACTGACATCTTCCACAGTTGATGATTCTGCATTCGACATCGTCTTGGCACTAACTGCTTACTCAAAGTCCCTAGCTAGGAACATTCGAAATTTGTGGAAGATGAATATTTTATCCTCGAGAAACTTATAACAGATCTAAAAAACAAAACAAAACAAAACAAAACAAATTAGCAGAATTCTCTGTACACATAGCATCTACAAGAATCCGTATTCCATACTGTTAAGAAGTAACTTTCAAAAGAACTAATCCCAATATCAAACCAGAAAAAGAAAGAAACCAGATAATGTAAACCAGAAGAAATTTAATGTGAAGCAACAGAAACCCTTGCCCATCAAATAATGTTACAAGAGAAGCAACACAAATCCTGTTTACTGAAAGCCAAAAGCCAACAATCAAACAAGAATCCATATAATGGAAACATAGTATGGCCATAGCTAACAGACTTGATGGATATCAGAAATCACATTTAACGATCAAATCCAAGAAGCAACAAAACAACAGGAATTCATTAAATGGTAACATGAAATTCATGAGATCCACATAATCGACCATATTTAGTAATCCCATAAACAGATTCACAATATAAATAAAAATCAGAAGGCAGGGAATTTAATCTAGAAGACTAGCTGCAACAACTGTGATGTCCCAGGAATTTAATCTATAAGGGCGACAGCAAATTTCAAACATGAGAATAGCAGAGGAAGCGTACCTCGATAACGAGAGGTAGAAAATGTGATGTCCCAGGATATCCGGGTACGTTATAGAGAAACCCAGATAAGATAGGTAACCAACGATAGGTCGGCGGCGGCAATTGGCGATATAAAGCGGTTTCCCAGAGAGTGAAGAGAAAAACCGGGCAAAGGTCCAGCCCGCCTATTGTCCCCCCCCCCACAAGTTGTGATTCGGGTCGGGTTGAATACTCAGCACAAAAAAACTAACGAAACCTCGAAAAGATCGCCAATTTCAGGAAAAAAGGTCGGTTGTATTTACTATTTCTCCATGACTGATTGCATTTACTCTATATATTTACCAGTTTAAGAATTAAGAATAATTTTTTGTACAGAGGGAAAGAAATTTTTAATTTTGAAAAAAAGATATTGATGAATCTGAATGGATAACATCAGTTTATTGCATTGTAATTTGGTCTTATCCACTGATAAAAACCCATTCGCTTCCTTCAGTAAATTCATCTTCACCAGTTTTCACTATTCGTCTGTGAATTTGGTATGCAAATATAGATCGTGATATAGCCATATTATTTGCCTATTGGCTTCTTATACTTTTTTTCGATTTGCGTGGCAGGCCCTGCTTACCTTATGAGATGGCAACAAAAACCTCTTTGTTTTTTATGATTTTGGTTTCTCTGATTGCAGTCTCCAATATAGTGGTAAAGTAGTCATCTTTTGGGTCATGCTTTCATAATTCCTAATTATCCGTTTGTTTTGGTTACATTTTGATGTAATTTTACTCGAATCTCAGATTGCTTCTGTGCCACCATCATGCCCTGCTAATCTGGAAAATGTTTGTGATACTGATGGAGCAGGGGAGTTCTTCCCAGGAATTCCCAAGATTAAGTATGAGGTGAATTTTTAAATGTTTCTTATTCAATTAAAATCTCCATTTCATCATACTTCATGTTTATCTGGTGAATTAAAATGTTTTTTTGGTGATTGTGGCTTCGGCATTTTTCAGGGTCCTTCTAGCAACAATCCTCTTGCTTTCAAATGGTTTAATGCCGAAGAGGTTGTTCTTGGTAAAAAGATGAAGGTAATTCTTACTCTGTTGCTATTTGTATTTTATTGATACTAACTTTTCTTGTTTGCTTTAGGAGTGGTTGAGATTCAGTGTTGCATTTTGGCATACATTCCGAGGGATGGGTGCCGATCCATTTGGTGCACCAACAAAGATGTGGCCATGGGAGGATGGCACTAATTCATTGGACATGGCAAAGACAAGAAGTATTCTTATTATTGTCTTCGTTTATTTCCCGAAAACCATATATTTTAAGTTGGTATTAACATTATCTATATATTTCAGTGAAAGCAAACTTTGAGTTCATTGAAAAGCTTGGAGTTGATAGGTGGTGCTTTCATGATAGGGATATTGCTCCAGAGGGCAAAACACTTGGGGTTTTTCAAGAACTTAATGTTTTTCTTTGGTTCCTCAAATTTCCACAAAGCACTATGTTTTTTATTAAAATTTACACAGGAAACCAATGCGAATTTGGATGAGATTGTAGCTGTTGCGAAAGATCTTCAGGTAAATATACAAATGTATTGTATCAAATTTCATTTTTCTCCTACTGAAATTAGTGTGTTTTAGCAGAATTTTGATGATCGCAGCATTTTTTGTATGATCACATCATTTGCACTTGACCACATTTTTCTGTGTTGCAATCATCGTACCGAACCCACTCAACTGTCTCTGCAATTCATTTTTCAGGAGAAAACAAATATTCGTCCCCTGTGGGGCACAGCTCAGTTGTTCCATCACCCCAGATTCATGCATGGAGCTGCAACTAGGTAATAGTCATCTAATCTTTCAGTGAATTGATTATAATTCGACTAACTTTCCAAACATAACAGTTCTGAACTAGGAGTGTTTCTGTATTCTGCTGCTCAAGTAAAGAAAGCCATTGAGGTATGCACCTTAATCTCGACAATTTTGTTACTATATTTGTTTGCGATCATCTTCTTACATATTTAGGTAACACATTACTTGGGTGGGGAGAATTATGTTTTCTGGGGAGGCCGTGAAGGTTATCACTCCCTTTTGAATACGGATATGGAAAGAGAACTCGATCACATGGTACTTAGATTCTTATTGAGCTACCACTTTTCTTCTTTTTTTGATGTTTGACATGTTTGCAGGCTAGATTTTTTGAAGCCGCTGTTGCTTATAAGAAGAAGATTGGTTTTAATGGTGCAATATCGTCTTATATAAGTATATTTATTTGAGTCGAAAGATTATGTATCTGATGCTATACTATTTTCAGGAACATTTCTCATTGAACCTAAGCCCCAAGAACCAACTAAGCATCAGTATGATTGGGATGCTGCAACTTCGGCTAATTTCCTTCGAAAATATGGTCTGATTGATGAATTTAAGCTCAACATTGAGTGCAACCATGCAACCTTGTCTGGTCACAGCTGCCATCATGAGCTTGAGACTGCAAGAATCAATGGGTTGCTAGGCAACATAGATGCTAACACAGGTGATTCTCAAGTTGGTTGGGATACAGATCAGTTCTTGATGGATGTTGCTGAAGCAACGATGATAATGCTTTCTGTGATAAAAAACAGAGGATTGGCACCAGGAGGATTCAACTTTGATGCGAAGCTTCGCAGGGAGAGTACGGATGTTGAGGACATTTTCATTGCACATATAGGAGGGATGGATACTCTTGCACGTGGGTTACGGAATGCTGTAAAACTTATAGAAGATGGCTCGTTGTCTGAGCTTGTTCGGAATAGATACCGGAGCTTTGATTCACCGACTGGGGCGAAGATTGAGGCTGGAGAAATTGATTTAGAGATGTTGGAGAAGAAAGCGATGGAGTTTGGAGAACCTCATGTTGCCTCTGCTAAACAGGAGTTGGCTGAAATGATCTTCCAAGCTGCGTTGTAGGTGGTTGCAATGGTGTTCTTTGTCTAGAGTTTCGTTCGTGTTTTTTGTGCTGATAAAACAAAGATCATTAGTGGAAAACATGGAATAATGTTGCAACTTCAAAATCTAGCAGCACGGTTACTTTTGCAATCATTAAAATTACTAAACCAACACAAACATAAAAAATGAAAGCAATTTGGTCGACCCAACAATGCAACACGCACAAACAATGGCTTCGACTCTGATCTTCCTCGTACATAGGATGTACAAAGCAACAAGCGTGCGTAGCGCTATCTAATAGAAATACATACATGCAGCCATAAACAGATTCCATGTTCCAACAGATGATTGGGAGCGGTCACATTCCTCAACCACAAAGTCTCATTCTGCAGAACTGATAGTCACTTCAGTTCTTTAGAACCATATCAAGCAACAAATACTATAATCAGTATAAGGAGAACGACAGCAAATATCACGAGTATCAAGCAAGTCTGCAAAATGAGGAAAGTAAAACACATATAAGAGTGAGTGGTATCACAGATAGAAATTAAACAGAAGCTATCAAGCATAGATTGGCTGCTGTTTAATGCACAAAGTGTACTACCAGTAGCAATCTTAATTGAAAATAATGAAAACACAGTGGGACTAAGCATAAGGAAACACAACATATATACTGGATACGAAGAGATGAAGATAGAAAATACAAATTGTACGCAAATTAATTCAAGAAAATTCATCCGCAAGGACAACATCAGATAACTATTCATATTTTTAACAGAAACATTATGACAGAAAAACTAAATAAAGAACATTTTCTAAACACCCCAGAATGAGGTGTCATTTAAAAACAAATCACCAGGGATGAGTTTGATTTCTGGGTTTTTGTGGCTTTGACAAGTTGAGATTTTGCTTGAGCTGTTGATGCGTGAGCACCCTCAATGTTAGATCCAATGTCATCTGGGTCAAAGGATCGATACCCATGTTAGATTTAAGTGAGAGGATGCACAAATGCTGTCCATGAAACTAACCAATCATAGTTCCTTGCTCATGAACTAATACTGCAAGGTCTTTGAAAATTTCATTAACTTCACCAATTTGCTGTTGTATTTCTTGTATCCCCTGCTCCCTTTCCTCAATTATGGCTTCGTTGAAAGAAATCTCATTGTCCAATAGCAGAACTTCTTGTCTAACAAATAAGCACCACAATAAGTAGAGAATGTATAGATGGAAAGTAAGTAAGGTTACTTAATAAATATTAATAACAGGTAGCCAGCCACACTATGCGGCTCCGAATACAATTCAGAACACCAAATTTACTGTTCTTTATTGGAGTTGGAAATACATATCTTCAGTTCCAATTACAAAATTACTCCATTGATTTAAATGGAGTTCCAGATTTCAAATACTGCGGTTCGACCCATCTAATGTGCAACGTAACTAAAAAAGGAAAAAAAGTCAGAATTTATTTCTGGAGACAAGACAACTAAGAATTTTGAGTCCAAAGACAGATTAGGTTAGATGCACAGATCAATTCCGAAGAATAATGTTTATTTCATGAAATTAGAAAAGCTTATCTGTGTTCTACTTCCACATACTAGCTAACATCTAAATAATTTCATAAGTTCCTAAAATATATACCTTCTAGATTCCACAAGAAGAGCACTATGTTCAGAAGTCAGATCTCCTAGATCATGAGTATCACCAGGTGAGTAGCTACATGAAACATCGCATTCGTAAAACAAATCATAAGTAAGAATACACTGAATAACAGTGGTAAGCAAGAGTTGCATAAGAGACTTAAAATATTCACCATAAAACATAATATGTTACCTAGATGGAAGAACAGAATTGTAAACAGGAGAGTAAGCTGTTTCCCTCTCGGCAGCTAGTCGTTGAGCCTTCTGAAACTCCTTCAGTACAGCTTGAAAGTCTTTAGCAAGTTTAGCATCCGTAATTTTCTTGCTTGCCTGAAACAAACAGAAGAAAAATCATGACAACGTTACATTATGAGACTGAAGAATTGAGTAGAAACAACAAAATTTAGCTGTTTTTTTATTCTCCACTTTAGGTTTCAGTTGTACTCCAAATCTCAAATATGAAAAAGAAATCCAAAACACTGAAACATAATCTATAATTAAACTAGGCAACTTACGCTGACTTCAGCCAGATGATCTACTTCACTCGCTTGCTTAAGTTTAGCTGAAGTATCCTTAACCAACTGACCAATATGTAGACGAGTTTTATGCCTGCAATTCATAAAGCATAACATAAATCAAGGAATTGAAATCAATATTTTAGGTCAACTGCTTAAATATGATAAAAAACTGCAAAAAAATTGATCAACTGCTTGTTCTCCATGCTTATATTTCCCATCACACCTAAATATCCGATTCAAAACGGATATTTAAGATTGTTCCAACCATAAAAAATCTAGACCTAAGATCTAAATAATCTGCGCCCACAACAAGACCTGTGGAAAAGAACTTACAGCTTTTCTCGGTGCTCGAGCGTATCCTTGGGTGTCCCAAGGATGTTAACTAGACGCTGGAATGTAGAAACGGCTGTATTAATCTGGAATATTCCGGAGGCAACGGCCTGGGTAGGATCCTGTCGCCCATTCACCTTTCTGGCACCAAACCCACGACCAGCTTCTAGATCTTGGAAACTCATCCCCCAGCTCCAAAAACACGAAAGAAATCACTTTTATTGAACGGCGAAGGAGATACTCTAAACTTGTAAACACCGAAGATTTTGAGATGCTCCCACAAACCCTATTTGGGGATTTGGACGAGATATCAAAGTTCCCCAATTGTCGAAGCTAAGAAATTGCAACAAGGAAATCTTTTAGGGATCGGAGAAGAAAAAGAGAATTGATTGATGATTGATCCTTCTTGGATCGGGCTCCGACGGTCAGGAAGATAAGAAGAAAGCACAAATTGAATTGTAGTAGTCTGCCATGGCTGACCAATCTTAACAAAATGACATCTGGGTTTGCTTCCAATTATTAAAATTAAGGCCATGGCTTATCTGGGGTTTTTGACAAAATACTGCATTTCTACCTCTTTTCCAAAATACCCATGTTGTCATACTTTACTGCAAAAAGTAGTATTTTTTATGAAAAAAACTGTAAAAGTATATTTATATTTTTTTATTCCATAATCTAAATAAACCCTTTATTTATAATTTTGATAATTTTAATGGAAAGAATCATAATGTTCTTAATAGTATCAATTTCTATATTTAATCATATCTTATAAAGTAGTTTTTAATAAATTTTCTAATTTTTGCTTTTGTCTTTTACAGTTGATGGTTTAGGGTTAAACATGTTAATTTATTTAGATTTTTCATGTGTACATCATAAAAATGTGATGTTTTTACATCATAAATCATCCATGTACTTCACGAAATCTCTAAACTAATGTAAAAATACATCAAATTTTTATGATGTAGACATGAAAAATCCAAAATGAAATAATATGAAATCAATTTTTTATTTAAATACTATTCAACAATAAAATAAAATACAAATTAATTTTTGATTTTTCAAATGTGTCCAAATGATTAATGTTTTTCATGAAAATAATATTTTTTGCATAAAAGTATGACACATTGACACATGGGTATTTTGATAAAGTGTAACAAATACATTAGGTATTTAGGTAAAATATACGACTTATATACGGATGAGTGAAGTGTCCATGGATGAAATTATGTCATAGGTTATGTGCGAATAGATCATACACCGATATGATTGATCAACATTGATAATCAACCTAATATCCTTGCGATCATAGTTTTTACATGATTAATAAACAAAGTTGTCATATATAAGCTACATCTATGATGACAATCCAAGGAGATTTGCATCCATTGCAATTATCATGATTAATCGCAATGTCCGATGAAGAAGTCACACATATGGAAGTAAGATTGACTATTCCTTCCATCTTCAATTCTTCAATTATTGATACAAATAAAAGAAAGATTGAAGGAATATAGGAAGGCAAATCATTATCATCTCAAAAATTCAAACCACTTTCTTTATTTACAAATTCATTACTTTGTTAAATAGACTAAGAATCGATGTACCACACAAACAAGAATTATTTTGCTCAACTCTATTTCACTCCATATCTCAAAATTATCCATGGTTTCTAAGCCAAACCTCATAAGATGAGCGGAAAGAACGATTTCACACGATGACAAGCAACAACGTTGACATCAATAACGTTGTCGCATTTCCTCCTCTGTGCCAAGAAAGTGGCAACTCTATGACTAAATCCATCGTCATTCACTCTTCCATTGTATACACATCTCCCACAGTTTCATTGAGAACAATATCTACAACTTCTTTGGGCATCACTTTTGGCCAAGTAACTAAAGGACAAAACACAAATTTCTCTTTGTTCACTACTTTCTTCGAGCCAAGGTGTTTCAATGACACATAACTTTGTTTTTCCATATACAATGGGGTAAATTCATATCTCCATGACTTAGGATCCGAGTGTTTGGACCTTAGGCAATGGAAATCATACCAAACAATTTCTTCATCACGTCATATTTCGAGGCGATAATTTCCAAAAGTGAATGATCGCCATGCGGCGTGCCCTATTTGCCAAGAGAAAATTTTGATTCGTAGATGGTACTATTGTTGAATCACACATCTCCACATGTCTATTGCATGAATGACGAATGATAAATTCAATGGTGTTTGGGTATATTCTCAATACATTGGAAGCCCCTGTAAGATCCACATTTGAATCTAATTAATCTATAAAAATTCATTGGAATGAGATCGCAACGTTTCTCACTAGAAAATGATCCTCGCATACATCATCTAAGACATGACATCGCCCCTTGTCAACAGAAAGGTGACTCAATTGCTATTTATTATGGGCGTCTAAAGAAACTATGAGTGGAACTATAACACTACGAGCGACCATCGACATGTTGTTGTGAACGAGATGAATCTCCTCATATGAGATATCAACACAAAAGACTGTAGCATGAATAAAATCATCAATTTCTCATGGGGCTCGACAATAATGCTTACGGTACAGTGATATCTCACATATTAAGTCCCAATTTAAACTAGGTGTATTCAAGGATAACGTAAGAAGAAACCCATCGAACTATAGCCCGTGGTGAAGTTGATCGACGAGATGCTATCGCTTTTGCTGTCAAATCTTCACCAAACCAACCACAACAACCATCGGCCACCAGGGAAACCTTAGTGTGAAGCTCTAAAAACCAGGTAACTCTATTGACAAGTGCTACAATATCATAGGTTACCTAGATACTTAGGTGACCGCCCACAATTTGCAAAGAAAATTCTCATGGTTGTCTTAGAATATCTAGCTAGGCAATGTGGAACGCAACACAATGCATGTTAAAGGCACCAATCATCTGGAGGAAATACAAAACAACACTCGGGGTTCGGAAGAGGGAAAGCAAATAAAGCACATGTGAATCACTATGTTGTTCCTAATGTTGGAGCAGATTTGATATCTCCAAATCCTGGGCTATCAGTTGATCAATGCCTATATTTCGTGACTTTGTTATGACGAAGGGAGCCAAATCGGATTATCAAGAAACTTTGTCTAGTACGTCTTCACCTACATATTAGCTTATTGACTCTGGAGCTAATCAACATTTGACTCGTCATCTCCATTTATTGGATAATGTTATTGACATCAATCCTTGTGTTGTCTATCTCGCTTGTGGAAGACACATTATCACCACGAAGGCTGGAAGTGTGACGCTTAGTCAATAACTAATCTTCTGTTGGAACATGGGATGCCCGGAACATGGAACACACTTTATTATACATTATTAACATCAATCCTTGTGCCATCGATTTTCTGGGAAAAGTTGAGGAGTTAAAATTTCGTTTGGAACAGAGTACAAGAGTGATACCTAACAATTCTCTAGAAAAATACGAAGGGGGTTGAAGGAGCTCGAAAGCAACAATAATCGTGAAGAGGTCTTCATAGTCCAATCTTCACCTTCCTGTCCGACACATTCGACGAGGGTGTCATTCAAGGATTTCGAGGGAATTGACATCGGGTCTGTGAAATAGGACTATAGGAAGAAGGATTTCCCCTCGATGGGGAACCACCACGAGAGGCTGAGAGCGGAGAGGTCGGTAACACCCTCGTTGGAGACAAAGAAGAAATGTTTCTTCTAGTCATGACTCATGATTCAAATGGAAGGTGCCAAGAGGAAATTAACTCTTATTATTCCTCTAGCTAAATAAAATACAACCATGTTCACTATAATGGGGAGTAGTGCCGATTTGGAAAATTTGAATGAATCGATCTATTATGAGCAAGAGACTATTGGTCTTCATAAATATAATAAAGGAGACTTCGTATGAAATTGAGGTGGGGTGCAACTAGAAAAGGTGAATCTTTAAATGAGTCAAGAATCTCGCGATGAAAGAATGAAGTGGAAGACGAAGTCCACGGTCTAGATAATCAAGATGCAGAGTGTGGGTGCCGATCGATGGAGTAAGAAACCTATCGATAAGTCGAGGCCGATGGACGACACAATCAGAAGGGTTTCTATAGTCCACCACTACCGGTCTCCACTTCCGAGCGTGCATGACATAAGGTTGGTCAAACAATTTCAAAGCCTTGACCGCTGACTTCTGGGAACCATGAACACTTTCGAGTTCATTTTTTCGATCAAAGAAATGTGAGTATCAATTCGAATGACTGGGCAGATGAGTCGGCTCACTCGAAGTACTCCCCTAGACGGATGAGGAGTCGGATGGACCAAGCGAAGAATCAGAAGACATCTCGCAAAACAGATCAATTTTTATGGACATAAGTTAGTTTAAGTTATATTTGTGTAAAATGGCAAAACTTCATACAATTAGAGTTTTTACATGTTGTATTTGGGGGATTTGTTCGTTATGCTAATTCGCGTGGATTTGGCAAATGCATGCGGTCGCATGGAATTGACAATTTGATGCGGCAGAGTTTCATGTTGAAGAGAGAGAGGAGTATTTATAGAGGTAGGCTCTTCGGGTTGAGAAATCGTGAATTTTTTGTCCGCTCTCAGAATCTTACATTCTTAGTGTCATAATATCCCCGTCGACGAGTAGATTTCAACTATACTTGTGTTTTCTTAGAAAAGTTCCTGAACAAAGATTGGAGTCTGAACCAAGCCGGTAAAGTGTAGTTTGCGACTTAGAATCTGAATTTGCAAACCATGGGACTATTGATATTGACCAGCTTAATTTTCAAGGTAATAAATGAATGCAATTTTCCAGAAGGCTTTATGAGGCATTCTAGGTTATTGAACTTTTTGTCGGATTCGCAAGGTCTAGGCCTAGAAGAGGAAGAGATTGGATAAGAAATTGAGGAAATGGACCCTGTCTATAAATAGGGGGTCCCAAACAATTGTAGTGGTTGGAACTTTTGGTAAGCTCCACAATGCAAGTGTTCGTTTGGAACTTCCTTGCCATTCGCTTGGATTTGTTTTTGTGCTCCATTACGTGGTTTTGTTCTTGCATTCACGTGGATTTTTTGGCCTTGTCGCGTGGATTTGTATCTAAATTCGCGTGGATTTTCTTGTTGACTCATGTGGATTTGTCAAATCGCGGTGACGACACAGTTAAGATCGTTTTACTAGTGTTTTCCATCGGATTAGTGATATCCCTGATTGTATTGTACTTATTGATTGATTATAATGGAAACCAATGTAGAACTTTGCTCTTCCGATAACGTAAGCTCACACATTGTGAGTCCAACCTCGTATATCGCATGTGTCGCACACAACTTCAGCATTAATTGATCTCAAATAAAAATAAATAAATTGACTGATCACGAACTCAACAACAACATTTTAAGACGAGATTAGGAAATTTTTATGAAAGTTCAAGCAATGGAAAAGTAACATTTGATTTAATCCATGGTGATATATGCGGCCCATACAATGTTTCTTCTACATGCGGCGCACACTAATTTCTTGTCGATAATTTCTCTCATGCATTATCGATTTATCTAATGGAGTCAAAACGAGAAGTGTCTTTGCAACTTCGTCAATTCATTGCCATGACATCTACCCAATTTGGCATAACACTAAAATGTTTTTTAGCCGAATGTATTTTTTAGCGCTACGCTCATTCCTTCTCTCGACCGGAATGAGTCATCAAACATCCATAATTTATATTCCTCAGAAAACGGACTTGTGGAGAGGAAGCATGGACACATTTTGAATGTAGCCCGTGCACTCAGATTCCAAGGCAATCCACCACATAGTTTTTGGGGAGAATGTGTACTCACTGTCGGGTATCTAATTAATAAAACACCAACAACTCTCTTTGGTGGCCAAGCTCCATTTTAGCGACTAACCGGAATGCTCACTTCTCATTATTTGAGGTTTTTTGCCTATCCATATTCTATCTTATTATTCATTGTTTGCTTCGACGAAGGGCGACATAGAATTACGAGTTCTAGTTTACGTAGATAAAATATTGATTACAGGAAATAGCGTAGATGATGTGACATCATTCAAGATAGAGTTGAGAAAACTATTCCACAAGAAGGATCTTTGAGTTTTAAAATATTTTCTTGGTGTTGAAGTTGTACATGTTCCTTATGGATTGTATTTTAATCAATCCAAATATGCTATGGAAATTATCTCTAAAACTAGTCTATTAGGGTATAAACCTGCATCTTCATCTCTTGAACAACATCATGAATCGGCAAAACCTCAAATAATGACTTTTGTGATCTAGAAAAGTACAAGTGACTAGTGGGGAGACTAGTATATTTCACGTATACCGACCTGAACTAAGTTATGCAATGCACATTTTGGGCAAATTTATGCAAAAATCGAACATTGATCATTGAACTCAGATTCGCGAGATGTGTGCTATTTGAAGGGTTCTCTTGGCCAAGACATTCTTCTCGGAACAATTCCAAACTCCAATTATATGATTTTTGTGTATGTTAAGGATGTGCGCACGTTGTGGCTAGTTTGGATCCTTCTCGAGACCACAACTATATCACATACAACATGAATCACACTATACATGGTATTGATTCTTTTGTTATCTAATTTAATAAGTTATAGTTCTTAAATGAATCTGTTAATCTCGATACTTTAGAGTAGCAGATAGAGTTGTTATTGAGTCTCCATATTCCAATTCCATATTATCGAGCAGCCTCCATTGGTGAGTTATTTCTTGCTCAAGTTTATATCCTGATATAGTGTAAGCTTTAGACAAAATTTCACAGGCTTTTAGTGGCGATTTTGCGGTCTATTATTAGGTCGCATGCATCTTCAAGCACAACATTTGCCAAAACATTTAGAGTCCTCACTCCTCAATTCTTTTCTTGTTTGGATAACCTCAATTTTAGTAGCAGTTCCCTTTTCCGTTTCTACAATGGTTGTTCCAGATACTTCTTGGAAGAAATCCTAGAGGTCATGGTTTTGCAGATAGATTTGTATTTTACTTGCCCATACCCGATATTCTTTTCCGTCAAATGTAGGTGGTGGGAGTGACATTGAGGACATCTTGCATGAATAGTTTGCAGAAAAAATGTGAGATATATGAAATAAAACTTACAGAGTTTCTTGATATGATTCTGCAGTGGTGAGTTGCTTTTATTCATATCCCACAACTGTCACTATGTAAGGTTTTTAGCCAACTAACTTGTGGCATTTCTTCTTGTATCAGCTACCGAACTTGTAGCAAATATTAAATGTTGCTTTAAATATGCATAGAGATGAAGAAAACTGATATTTTTTTGTATATTGAAACGTTACAAGTGTTCTGCCATTATAGACAATATAGAAAAATGACCGTCACAGAATTAAGACTTTGTGACATTGCTTTCTTTGAATAGTGTGCAAATGGGCCTTTAAACTTATGAAGGGAGTATGTAGGCTTTTGGATATTAAATGTAGGATCGGGCCATTTCCATGACCCAAGACTTGAATTTATTTCATTTCATCAAGTCTTCGGCTGCTAGGGATCTTCATCACCACAAAGCTCCAATTCTACTTCATCGTGCACGGCTGGTTTCACAAGATGAAGCAAGATCATCTCATCCTCTAAATTCAATAGAAAGTACATGGCAGAAAGTACACAACTTTATGTTATCCAATAATGCCATGCATGCGCGTGATATGTATGTTAAAACTGCATAGAATGGTACTTTGAATAAAGCCTCTGAATCGTTCTTTTTTTATGTATTGATAATAATAAGTTACAGTACATATACTGTCGAGCGGAGACCATGACAAGGATCATTGTATTAAGTTGACAGGATGTCCTCCATATAAAGTCATGTGCATATAATTATAATAGTTTTCAAATGTAACCATGCATGAATTAAAGATAAAAAACACATTTATTCCCATACTCAGAATCAGATATACCTAGACATTATATAATCAGAGGAATCCGAGATATCCAAATTGCATTTTAAAAAAAATGTTGATAATTAAATCATGAATATTCTTTTAAATATTCACTAACTTCTTAGTGGGGAGTGTATTAGCAGCGTTATGAGATTTAATTTTATTATCATCAACTAGATTCTCATATTTGTTTAAGTTTTAGGGTTTTTTAACTAGTTTTGTAATTCAATTAAAAAATCATGCCTTCATATAAGAGTTGTTTGACCTGAAATCATAGCATAAGCACTGATTAATGTC
The DNA here is from genome assembly GCA_009725065.1 of Utricularia reniformis. NCBI lineage: Eukaryota > Viridiplantae > Streptophyta > Magnoliopsida > Lamiales > Lentibulariaceae > Utricularia > Utricularia reniformis. The sequence continues at coordinate 529,863 of RWGZ01001059.1, forward strand.
AAATAAGTTAAAGTTATATTCACCAGGAGAGGCATTACCACACTTAATAGATTCATTTGATGAAGAACAATGTTCATCAAGTAATGCTTGAAGCACTGTTTTTTTTCTTTCATATTTTTGTTTCAATATTGGCGAGTTAGTTCTAATGTGTCCATACCATTTACGATTAAAACATATTATATATTTTTAAGAATCGAAATCATTTATATTTGATTTCCTGGCTTTTAAGAGTCTTTAAATCTTCTTAGCTAATATGAAGTTTTTCCTATATGATTCATATTCATAACAGACTTGAGGGCATTTCTTAACTTTAAATAGTTTCAAGAGTAGAAGTTTTCCTAGATGGGAGTTTTCAGATTATTCATTGATGTAGATTATGCCATTTTTAAAGCAAGAGATAAACATTTAACTACCAATTGTTACAAATAGTTCATTGAGACTTGAAGTTTCTAAGTCTTTAGTGTATTTTATTGTAGTCCTAACAATTTCCCATTTTTTATAGACTTATAAGGATCTATTTTTCATCATTAGACATTTTATGTTGTAGTAGTAGGGGCCTCAATGGATCGGATAAATCGAGTAATCTAGTCCAACCCATTCATTTGGATCAGATTTAGATTGCAATATTTGATTTGGATTGGATATGGATTATAAGCTAATTATCCATTTAGAATTCGAAACAAATAAATATTATTTACCAATATCAATCCAACACATTTAAACTAAGTAAATTAAATAATTATATATTATTACAAAATTAATATGATTATTTAATCAAACTCATCAATAAAGCTCATTTTCTAATCAAATTAGTTTACATATGAACCAAGTGCCGTTAGGGTTTTTCTATATTTTCAAGAAGTCACTTTATTATCATAAACTTTCTTCAATTATAGATAAGAAGATTGGATTGTGTAATAGATTATTTATAGTTATTCAACTGAGAACATTAAAGTTATTCGATTTTCATTATTATTATATGTTTACTAGAGGTCAATGAAATTCCATATAGTACATATTGGTTTATTCTAAAAGTTAGCTACATAGATACACTACCGATTGTCATTATAGTCCCGATTCGAGTATTATTTTATGCGACAACTGACTCAAATTTTTTGTAGATATAATGTTTTTTCATATTCTTTTATAGTAAAATTATTTAACATTTGATAAACCATTGATCTTTTCATAATTGTAGAAATAAAATGATCAATTAGATAAAAGTCATGTGATGTCCATGTGTAGCATGTCTATAATATTTTGTTTATTTTTTATTATTTTTTGAGTGGTAGGGAACTAGTGCATGGATATGTAACTTGGAGAAAATGGTTGCAATACTTTATGATAATGAAATTCAGGTTAATGATAATTAACAATTCAAGAGACAAAAGAAAAAGACATTTTCAATTTAAAATTTGGAAACATTATGATTTAGTCAATAAAAAATGAAAGATATTAAAGTTAAATCCAAACAGTGTTAAAATAGTGGCACAAGTAATTTGAGGATACATTTTGAAAAATGTCATAGACGTCATGTAAATAATGTTGGGCAATCATTAATTGATCGGTCTCATAAATCGATTGTTGCAAGATCACAAATATTTAATCAAGAAATATGCAGAGAATTGATGTCATCAGAAATAATTAAACATGATCTTCTCTTTCATTTTATAGAATATGAGGGCACACGAGATATTCACAAATATCTAAAACAATAAGTGAAATCTATTAGTCGAAATACAACTAGTAATGATGTTATGAGTATCTTCAAAAAATAAAATTACAAACTTTCTAATGAACTAAATTTATGTCTTAAGAAAATTTGTTTGATTGGTGATTTATGAACTTCAATTGTCTGTGATATTGATTTAGCTATGACTGAACATTATATTGATTTTAAATGGAAAATACATAAATGAATTATCAACTATACTTATATGTCTCCACCTCACACACTATACTGTTTATCTGAGAAGGTATATAGTTAATTTGCGAATTGGAGAATTGAGAAGCAAGTGTTTACGATGACTCTAGACAATGACTCTGCAAATTATTTGTTAATTGGAGATTTAAGAACTAAGTTGATTGTGGGGAGAAACATTATAGTTAGTAATGTTCAGTTTCTACATATTCGTTGTTGTGCGCATACTATTAATTTGATTGTTCAAGAAATTTAAAAGGTATTGATTGTTGGTTTATAAAATTCATGAATATGTTAAGTATGTTAAAATTTTTGGAGGAATAAAGTAGACATTTGCAGAATGCGTTTCACTATTTGATATTGATTTAAAAGCCTACTTTGAGACAAGATATGTCGACCCGATGAAATTCTACATATTTCATCTTGATTTAAAAGCTTACTTATATTTCCGCACTACTTTTGAACATTTAAGAATGAATGGGAAAAAGGGACAAATGTGAATTTCTTGAAATTTTTTTTCGAAATAAAAAATAAGTTTTCTCCATCCAAGTCACCAATATCTCATTTGTTTTTTTCTTTAGTTTTTAAGATTCAATTAAAATTAGTACAAGAAATGAGCATTCAAAATAAGTTCATGAAAAACATGATCGAACAAATGCATTCAAAGTTTGAAAAGTATTGGAAAGATTGTAACACTATTTTGAGTATTACTGTAGTATTTGATCCAAGATATAAGTTTCAATTTATTTAATGATGTTATTCCAGATTTTATAGAGTGGGTTTGGAGACTATAATAATACTACAAAAACTTCATTTAATTTATTAAATAAATTCCACAACTTATGATCGCTCTAAATGTTTAATGAGTGGCAATACATCATCTCAAAGTTAACACCTAACAAATTTTGATTCTAAAGACTCTCATATATTTTAGGTAAATTTTATATATTCATTCTTAGTTTATACTCCATTTATCATTTATAGTTCTGATTTTTTTTCTTGTATTTGAGAATTTGATTCTTATGATGTAGATCTAATAGAGCGAATAGAAAAGCTGATCTTGAAGTATACTTAGTTAAGCCAAGAGTAGATAGATCTACTAATATTGATTTGTTGAATTACTGGATAGCTAATGAAATCATATATCCAAAATTTGCTTATATGTCAATTGGTATATTATTTATTACAGTTTCTACAATTACCCCAAAGTCACCTTTTAGTATGGTTGGAAGAATATTATATGAAGATCATAGTACCCGAGTGCTCTTGAAACTTTTGTTTGTAGTAAATATTGTCATATTTTAATTATTATCCAAATTATTTATTTAATTTTATATCAAATTTAAAACTTTTCTATTTATATATCTTTTTTCACATATTATGCGATGAAAGCTGCTGATTTAATTAGAGTTCATTTAGCTGCTAATGGCAATGAAATATAATATTGTATATACAAATATCGCTTTTTAAAATTTTAGTAATATTTAATTGTGTCATGCGTTATTATAACATAATTGCACTTATTTATTTTGTAGCAAATGATATACAATGTGATCTAGTAATATTGATTATATTTTGTAAATATTTACAATATTTTTATTTTCTCTTTATGTTTGGTTATTATTTATAATATTATCCATTTATAATTTTTTAATAATATTAGTAAGTTTCGAAAAAATTTCTTGATTACTCAATTTCGGATGGTTTGGTGGATTCGGATTTTAATGAATCCATCGATAGTATTTCGATTCGAGAAAAAAATATTCGGATTTTAAATCGGACTTGGTTTCATTTTATATTTTTGGATTTCTTTTGGATTTGATCTAGACACGCCTAGGTAGTACTTCTATTTCATTAGAAAGTAGAATAAAACATTATTTGAATACAATCATAGATTCATAAGGAAAATAGAAATTATCTTAATTTTGATGATTCGACATATTCAATTTTTGTTTTCCCAATTCTAGATATTCCTTATACAAAATGTCAAGTATACTCAGTTGACACAAGGCGATTTTCCATAAAATAATATAATTAAAACATACAATATCGGAATAGTTTACAAAAATGAATTTACACAAAACTTTATCGAATTATTTTCTACATTTCGTCTCGCTAATATCATAACGAACTCACTTTATTCTCAACTTCTTAAATATACTCTCGGTATCAGTTGACAACCAACTCTTCATATACTTTTCTACAAAACTGTACATAGGTCATAATCAAATAATAGAAACTTCAGTTAAAACTCTTTAAGATATAACTTCATTTCTAAAAATATTTTCTTTGAAAACTTAACTTTCTTTAATGACTTCTTGAAAACTTGTAGTCTAACACCTTTAAACATACTTGAAACTTATCTCTTTGAAACTCGTTATAAATCTCTTTATAACACCTCGTTAAAATTTACTTGAAAACGTACTTATCCTTTCATTTGCCTTGTACTTATCTTGTTAGCTCTATTTTACATGTAAGGTGACATATCTCGTTCAAGCCGACCTCTCCTTGAGGGTCAAACCTCGAGAGTATCGTCTTTGCATCCTCGGGCTTGGTATGTTCCTCCCTTAGTGCATCCGCTACTCAGATTGGATAGGGTGCTACCTCATCCCTGGCTGGTTCCCTCCTTCCTTTGCTTCCCCAACTTCGATCGGTTCACTTGTACTAGCACTATGGCGAGTGGGTGCGTCCACCTCCCCGAATCTTAATTTATATTTTGACACATAAAAAACTTAAGGATGGCGTAGCCCAAAACATTTCATCTTTATGAGACACGTAGGCCATAGTTTTTCAAACCGGTTCGATAGATGAACCAGAAATGGGCTCTATTGGTCGAACCACTCATGTTAACAATATATATATTTAAAATAGTAATAGATTATTTAATATAAAATAAAATTTAAACCATAATTTTTTTCATTAAATTAATTGTAAATAAATTAAAAATATTATTTCCCCCCTTGATTAAATATTGGTCTAATAGGCTCAATTTTAGTTGGTCCAATGAGTTTTGACTAGCTTTTAGCATTTAGACTAGGATTGAAATGTTCTTTTGCTGACGTAACTCGGTTTTGAGATGAGATATTAATCGGAAAAGGTCATATCAGAGTTAGCATCGGTTCAATGTCGAACTTGTTGGACCGGTATGTCGGAACCGGTTTCAAAACTATAGCGTAGGCCAACCACTTTCTCTTTAAAAACTTATTTTTCTTTGACTATAAACTTTATATTATTTGATTGATTATCCCTGTTACATTTACTCTGTACTTTGTCCATCGTCCTATCCCAATATTCTGAAATAAGTATTACTCATCAATAGACAAATTATCGATAATTCTCAATTATCCTATTGAATTTGGATATTTAACCTTCTCCGCGCTCTCATTACCAAATTTGAATCCTAGAATGATCAAATCTTCAGATTACTCGTAAATGTTTGTTTTACTCAATAAAGGGATCAAACAGATGAAATATGATCGAAAATTATTAAGGGTTGACTAGTCAACTAGCCGATGATGTCATTAAGCATATTGATGAAATCATCCGCTCACAATACTATCAATATTTTCATACCGGTACAGGATACCTTTTCGGTTCGACCGATATGACCAGTACGGTCGGTATGAAAACATTGAAAGCTATTTGTTCATGGCGCATGGTAATTGGCCTGATTAATTTTTTTATTGACACATGTGGCCCAGCACCCTCACAATGAGCTCCTCTCTCTATTCCTACATTTTTCTCCTCCCTCTCCCATCTTTTCCCAAAACTCTCGTATTTTAAACTCAAGTAATCTATAATATTACCACTTTACCCATTTTCGAAAATTAATTTATTTTTATATAGAAATAGTTAGGTTTATTCTCTTCTTTACGTTTTTAGTATAGTAATAACATATCAGACTAATCATCTTTTTCGACATCTACGTATCGTTATAATTATTACTTTTTGTTCGTATTTTTGTATCTCTATACTATATTCATGATTATATGATACTTATGTTTCTCATCATTTATTACTTATCCGATTTCTATAACGTTTCAAAGTTTATCAATTTCTTTCTTTAATAAATACATTTACCTTATAATTCATTTATAATCAAACTTTATAGCATAACATAAAGTATTATTTCATTACATAATAAAGTAATATACTATAATATATTAGATTTAAATATTATCTAATTGTTTATTAAATAGTATCTCTTCAATATATTTTTTCACATTCAATATTATATAATTTTAATAATATCTATTGTTATGTATGATTATACAATATCTTGACTTACCGTTATGTAATATGCTATGAACTTTCTTATATATCTCTAGCATATTAGTTCCCTGTACTTTACAAAATTTCATTATGTATCACTCCTTCATATTTAAAGATAATTATTCATTCCTATTACATTTAAACCAATATATTCTAATTTGGTGTATTCATATTATATATTAAATAATATTTATTAGCCTTCTAATTTTCTAAATATTCGGGTTCATAATAAAGCAAACATAAAATTTATTAAATATAGTTACGCTCAGTCAAAAAATAAAGTAATGAAACATGTAACATTGAATTCAATAACAATATCTTTAGCATCATAAAATGATTCTATTTCACGGTATTATTTATCAAGTGTAAAGAACACCAATATATATATTTAAATTTTGTTTTAGAAAAATAAGGATTTTTTCCATTGAAATTCAGATGTTTAATTAAAAACCAACGGTCTAGTTACTTTGCTTAGGCACAATTATTATAGCATCATGGACACTAAACTTACACATTTTCTTTCAAATTTAAGCCAATTAAGATATTCAATTATTCAATGAACAAACAAAAATAGGACAATATCAAAATATAAAAAAAATTATACTATTTAGCAACTATGGCCCATCTCTACCATTTGTTGTAAATTGTAACATAATCTTTTGCATGAAGTATCCTACATATAGTTATTTTAAAAAAACATAATCTAAAGAAAACATAAAATTAAAGTGGTACGCGATCACTATTTTGTAGCACAAAATCATTGTACTTACAAAAAAAATCACGATTTTGTAGCACATAATCGATCGTTTTGGTAATTCACTATTTAAACCCTTTATTATTGTACTAACAAAAAATTCATAATCAATTGTTTTGGTAATTTAGTATCCCTCTCCTTTATTATTGTACTAACAAAAAATTCATAATGTTATATCATAGAAGCACAAAACCAACTATGCACACAAATGAAATAAAGCACAACAAAATATATAAAATGTAAGAAATCGAAATTGCTCCTTTACTTCCCGTCATTACCAAATAACCTCGTTATTTGGTTAAAATTACTATTTAGCATTGCTAGAATTCATATATTCTAATCAATATTGCATTTTTTCTGACTTTATATTTTAGTTAATAACCAATTTTTATTCACAAATATAACACTGATCAATGACATTTGGACATAAATTTATTTTTATTATTTAACTTATACATTCCTAAAATTATTTTATATATTTATCTAATATAAAAAATATATTTATTTTTTATATCTTTAAATAATAAAAAATAAATATTTTTGATTAGTTAATGATATAAAATAAATTTAGGAATGTATAAGTGACATAAGGAGTGGTGAGTCAGACATGCTTTTTACACACGGTGTTTTTTAGGGAATGGATGTTAGGTTATAGTCGAAGGGTCGGTCAACGTGTATGAGCACTCTGGGAGAGCAAATACACTTAGTTCGGAAGATTTGATATGATCGGTCGGCATGATCAATCAGGGTATCGAGGGGCTAATGTCGACTAGTGTCGAATACTGACCGTGGAAACCTAACATGAAGCGGCTGATATCACACTGAGAAATTTATTATTCGATGACACATATATTTCTATAGTCATTCCCAAGTCGAGAAATGAAGCAGATCGAGATATTTTGATGATTGACATTATTTATAGCTTATCGTGGTATTTGGATCGAGTTACTTATTTACTGGACCATTGTGCCTAATTTAGAGTTTAATGAGTCATTATTTATTGGACTCCATTATTGATGGACCTAGTGAGTTATAATTGGGTTGGACTAATCACCTATATAAACATTGTTAAAGTGTTAAGGAGGATGGCTTTGTTTGAGGACCAAATGGATGGTTTTATTGATAACCTAAAGGAGGTCGCAATTCATTTCTTTTTCTGGTCGGGAAACCTACGACTATGACCACCAAAAGATGATATTTTTCCTTTTGATTTCTACATCTTATTCTATTGTTGTAAATCTACAAACTTGATGTTTATATTGGATTCCAAGGTTATGACCGGGGTGATTTTTTATACTTTCATTTACAGAAAGGTTTTCCACCTATAAAATTGTGTCTTTTTACTTCTTACTTTTGTATTACTTTTTCATAGGACCCCTACCCATGAAAGGGGGTTTAGATTTTGTTATTGCTGATTTTTAGCAGCGATAACATTGGCGCTATCCGTGGGAAAGTTTTTAATCCCATTGAGTTTTTATCCGGAGTTTTGGATGGAAAAAGCGAATATATTTTTCAATTCAGCACAGCTTTGGTATTCAGTTTATTTCTAAATATTGAACCGTTGGATTGGTCTACAATATTTGTATACTGCTACAAACATATTATTCTCTATTCTGAACGGTACAGATCTATTTTTATTGTCCTCTAGATGTCGAAATTAACGTTGGTTTAGAAGAGATTGTTTCTGATTTTTCAAGTATACGAAATTCGGTTTTTTGATTCGATTCGAATCTCATAGTTGTACCGTCGGATCGTTCTGAAATTTTTTAGCATGGTTTCATACATATATTTAGGTATTCTGATTGGTGGAGATCAGTTTTAATGCTAATTTCGGATTTCGGTTTACTATTCGAATATATGGTTGGTATATTTCTAATTTTCTTGTAATGTGCAGTTCGGATATTCTATTTAGTTTGCATAATTGGACCGTTTGATGTTTCTGAAATTAATATATATTTGTTTAGACATACTTCTAAATGTTATAGACGGTGGAGATTGATTTTAAATGTTGTTTTGGTTTTAAATTAACGACGAACTTTCAACGTTTCAATATGTTTTTCTGATATACTGAGTTGTAGTATTCTATATAATGTGCTTTATTTCACCGTTGGATTATTCTGAAATTTGCGTATATTATTCATGACACATTGTTCTATGTTCCCAACTGTGGAGATCAGTTTCGGTAATTATTTTGATGTTCAAATTATCGACGGACAAACAATGTTTCTTATTATTCAGAATCCGTTTTTTTTGGAATTCTAATATGGATATGATTATTTCATCTTTGGATCATTGTGAGACTTATATATATTGATCAAGATGGATTATTCAATGTTTTGAACGGTCTTCATTGCGAAAAGTGCAGATCGATTAACCTTATTTATTTCGGATTTTAAGTTATGTAATCCAAAGAAGATAGATTTCTTTATTTTATGGATTGAGATGATGTGGATTTTATGATAATGTGATAATCTCTTCGTGTTGGTATTCTTTATGGTATCTTCTAAATGGTTTACTAGGTGACTCATATGTAATATCATCCTAAGTTGGTAAATTGTTATGATATAGTTAGTATCAAGATGTGAATCAATCATATCGTTGATTATAATAGTACTGCAATTATATTTTTATCAAGATGTGGTTATATTCTGAAAATCTTATCGTTTTGGTATTATCTCCGGTATCTTCATAATGATTGACGAAGGGATTTTTATATCTTATTATGATATTATTCTTCATTATGTGAAGAAAAGAATTTGAGATTTTAAATTACCAGTGATATATGATTTTCATAATTTTTGACTGCCGGTTATCACCACTTTAACAACGAGTTATTTAAATCCATAGAGAAACTCTCAGGAAAGATTACAAAGCGACATATGATGTGAAATTGTTGGTTTGATTTTCTGCCAAAACAACGAATTAAAAAGGGATGAATCTTTTTACAATGCAATATGAAGATCACTATTGATATTGCCCGAGGATATTTTGTAATTTAGATACCACAAGAATCATATGACATGCCTTCCAAGGTCGAGGGTCGATAACGGAGTCGTAAACTCGAATAATTGGAAGAAACGAGAATGATGTATTACCGGAGACTCAATCAACACTTTCGAAAGAACTCCTGGTTGTCGAAATCATTACTCAGCCTTCTCGGAGCGAGAATTCGTCTGTGAGGGCATTTATTAGCTATCTACTTACGTGGTGTTTATCAAAATGTTTTGAATTCGGAAGAGTAGGCAGAGTAATTGCCTGAAGAAATGTTATCTCCCAACATCAGTACGCTCACGATCCGCTGATCATAATTGTGAAGAGGAGAACCTAGAGGAGCACATGCATACTCTACACGCTCAATTAGAGGATGTGAAGGCCCAAAAGAGGTTTTGAAAAGATAATGTTGTCTTAGATCATTTTAATGATGAAGTTGCTAAAGAAGAAAGAGATCCTATGTGAAGTCTTTGAGCACCCTTTATTGCATTGGGGGGAGAACAAACTTTCATTTTGTAGAGAATTGGGAACTTGATCAAGTCAACGTTCCGGCAGATGAACGACAAAATTGTGCATAATGATGCTCGAATGGACTAGTTGGAGGCAAATATGGGTCTCGCTTATGAAAGAAAACGAGTATATCGTGAGCATACCCGTGATACTCATTCACCTTGGTTATGAAGGTAATAATACTAGACAAGAGAGGGTTATTGAGCACTTAAACATGATAGGAAATACCTTGATGTTGATGGATGTTTTACGAAGTACATGGAATGCTTCAAGCACTTTATCACCATTTTTCATGGAAATTATTAGTTTTACGTTTTTTATATCTACACCGCCTCTTCTAAGGACTCTACACTCTAATGGTTTAATTGGTTAACAAAGTTCAAAGAGTTCAAGAAATTTTCTATTGTTTCGTATCAAGAGTTCAAAGATCAATTATATTCCACCTTTTAATGCAATGGAGAAGTCTATCACATCATTAAACACATTGCAGTATGATTCTTCATAGAGACTTTTGGGTTTGATATCCCGTATTGAAGCTACAACTTATTTTTGGGGTGCATCCCCTTCGAAATAGAACATATAGGAGCTTGTCTTTGTATGTACTCAGTTTGTTCAAGATTAGAGAATATTTGAAAGAGCTGAATATATTATTACCAAAGACTATGATGCGGAATTTTTCGGTTTTCAGCTATGAGCATATTTATCTCGTTATCAATTAGAAGATACTGATATCATGGAATATTCTTATTTTCTATAGAATTCTATCAAGAAATTATAATGAGTCCCTTATATGTTTCATAAATTTTATTTATTTCTTCGGATGTTTAAGTTTCGAGACTCAGTGTCTAGTGAAGGTTAAGGCGACTTAATGAAATATTTATCGATATAGATTTATTACATTTAAATCGAAAAGTGGAAAACACGCCTTTTGGAAACATACCACTATTGTAAAAAGGAATTTATTGTGGAAGAGAAAGAACTCGAGACCAAAGAAGTAATTAGCGTAATAAAAGAAGACACAACAAACATGAACATTAGAGAAACGGTTAAAATGGTACATAAGTTAGCTATCACCGAATAACTGTGAAACGCATGAAGTTTCTCTAGAGTCAACATGAAATTCCGATGTAGAGTCTTGTTCTTGGATGATAGTCTTGTCTTCTCATCAGGTGAAGAGTATATTTATGTGCCAACATTCTCATTTAGTAATCAAGACATCCTTAATGGCTATACGAACTATCCAAGTCTTTTACCCATCATTCAAGGAGATTCGATCATTTTGTGAAGTAGTCGGTTCACCCTGGTTTCCATGTTGTTTGAGAAATATTACATATCTTCATCGATTAAAGCTCCTTATTTGGATCATGTGGGTATGCTTTAATGAGGTACCATACAGTTAACATAATGACGATTCCAACGAAAACCAATAGAGTTTCGCAACCCTCGGAATTTTGTTAGAGGATTTGCAGTTAAAGAGCATTATTAGACTAAGGAAATTAGATTAAACTCTATTTGATGGTCATATTATTGATAATAATGAGCATATCGTGAATGAGGTATCTAATTGTTTTTCTAAACATCCGAAATGATATTCGTTCGGAATAGTCTTAATCATCCGAAATGGTATTCGTTCGGAATAGTCTTAATCATTCGGAATGGTATTCGTCCGGAATAATATTCATGAGGACTTCAAACAATTGGTTATTAGTTGTAGCATCAACGTATCTGCCATTTGTGATTAATTGATCATTCTAAATATTAGTTGCGAAACTCTATTGGTTTTCGTTGGAATCGTTATTATGTTAAATGTATGGTACCTCATTAAAGCATACCCACATGATCCAAATAAGGAGCTTTCTTAATCATCCGAAATGATATTCTTTCTGAATAGTCTTAATCATCCGAAATGATATTCGTTTGGAATAGTCTTAATCATCCGGAATGGTATTCGTCCGGAATAATATTCATGAGGACTTCAAACAATTGGTTATTAGTTGTAGTATCACTGTATCTGCCATTTGTGATTAATTGATCATTCTAAATTCATTTATGCAATTATCTATCAACGTTACTTGTTTGGAGTTATATATCGTGAATGGGACATCGAATTTATATATTTTATTATCTTCCCATAATCGTATTCGTCCGGAAATTTAATATTATGGAACTCCCCTTCTTCAAATTTATTTTAATGATCGTTCTTGGAACGGCATTATTCCGGAAATAAATATTTATGGGACCCACCTTCTTAATTCACCTACGACATTATTGAGTTGAACTATTAAGCTCCAGCCATTACATTTTATGTTAGTCGAATTTAAGAACAGTATATACAAAGTTAGTCGAAGTTTAAATAATAAAGTTGTTGTTCCTGAAAGATATAATATTCTACCAGTGACATTGGGGATATAAGGAAATATCGATGACTTTATTAATGCAATTCTTAGTGATGGATCTTCATATTCTCCCATAAAATGCTATCTTTGGTAGAAGTGCCTTGAATCTAATCGGAGTTATCATATATCTACCCCGCTTTGATGATGCAATGATGATGGGACAGTGTGATGCCGCGGTGCAAGTTTATACCGTGATGACCACGGTGCAATGCCTATGGGACAGTGTGATGCCGCGGTGCAAGTTTATACCGTGATGACCACGGTGCAATGCCGATGGGACAGTGTGATGCCGCGGTGCAAGTTTATACCGTGATGACCACGGTGCAATGCCGATGGGACAGTGTGATGCCGCGGTGCAAGTTTATACCGTGATGACCCCGGTTGCAAGTTTATATCGGTTGGAAAGTGTGATGACCCCGAGTGCAAGTTTATACCGGTGGGAAAGTGTGATTACCTCGGGTGCAAGTTTATACCTGTAGGAAAGTGTGATGACCACGGGTGCAAGTTTATACCGATGGGAAAGTGTGATGACCCCGGGTGCAAGTTTATACCGGAGGGAAAGCGTGTTGACCCCGGGTGCAAGTTTATACCGGAGGGAAAGTGTGATGACCCCGGGTACAAGGTTATACCGGTGGGAAAGTGTGTTGACCCTAGGTGCAAGATTATACCGGTGAGAATGTGCGTTGACCCCGGGTGCAAGTTTATACCGGTGGGAAAGTGTGTTGACCCCGGGAGAAAGTTTATACCGGAGGGAATGTGCGACGATCACGGGAGCTTCGTGAAGAGTAAGATAATCTGGAGTGCAAGGTTAAACTCAATGAGAATGCAAGTTCTTCGTGAACATATTTCTATGAGAAATATCAAATGCCGTTTGCGCGATAAAGATATCATTGTTCACGAAATTCATGGCAAATGCTATTCATTGTCGGAGAAAGAAATGATTTAACCACATGTTTGTGTGGTTAGCTATCTATCATCCCCAAAGGGGTGAAATCTGTTAAATGATAAGACATTTTCTATTGTGATTGGAATGGCCGAGGGATAACCCTGCGATATCAACCCTTATTATATGTGATCGTATTTATGGTTTTCACTTGGATAAACCATCAAAATGGCCAAATACTCGCCTTATGCTTTGCATTCAACAAAATTTTATGATTAGTAGGGACTCTGACCCATGCTCGGAATTATTGTAAAAACTTTCTGTGATTATCTTAGATTCTTTCCTGCGTTTGGGAATATCTGGGATTCAAATAATGCCGATAGATTATTTGTCTTTATTTGGCGAACTAATCATATGAAAAGTTATTATTATTTCGGATGCTAGTTTTTCAATACATATTATTTGGAGTATGAGTTTTCACGAGGTCCGCTTGGGTGCATCTTTATTATTTTTATTGTCGAAAGAGGGTTAAGAACATCCTCTAAAATCTCCCCGGCGGTGAGCTTCTTTGAAACAAAGCCTGTCATTTCAGCTTCATGGCGCTCCTGGGCTTCTCTCACACTTGCAAGAATATTGTGTTATTTATGATAAAGAGAAGAATATTTATTATAAGAGAAATTATGAAACCACATTATGGCATTACTTTATTTGTTAAACTGGCCAAGTGATGGTCCAATGACATGCATTTCGTTATCTATGCTTGGGTAATTTCATTTACGATCAAGATGACCAATTGATTGTCCTACCGCATGGATTTCGTTATTTGTGATAAGGCATTTTTATTTACGATCAATATGATCAAATGAATACCTTAGGGTGTTGACTTCACTAAATTTTAATTATGACCGGGGACTCTCAGTTATAACTAGAGTTATCGTAAGAGTGCCCAACAACGAGTAATATTTTATTTGCGTTCGGAAAATCATACTTGTTATACGAGGATTTGTGAAGTTTTTTATTCGGACATATCGAGATATTCCCACATACCAAGAGTATTATAGATGGTCGGAAACTATCAGGAATTTTAAAGACAACGTATGAAACAAAATGTCATCGAAGACTTTTATAGAGTTCATAGATAGAGATTTTGAAGAAGTATAATGTCAAGTTCAGTAATATGAAGAAAATATCTCCACTCATTATTTTAGAAGTATATATGAAGTTTCATGAGATGATGATATTTATTCAGTAATATTTATTTATTTGAGATATGTTTATTCACTCCTGCTTGGTATATTCAGTTACAAAATGCGATACTACTATTGTGAGTTTATTGCAACAATATTCTCATGGCAAATTTGTGATTTGTGTACTCGAATCCTTCGACTATGCAAATCAGGGGACTTCTGATATCGCAATGAGAAATTTATCATTCGAGGACACATATATTTCTATATAGTCATTCTCGAGTCGAGAAATGAAGCAAATCAAGATATTTTGATGCTTGATATTGGTTATAACTTTTCGTGGTATTTGGATCGGGTTACTTATTTAGTGGATCATTATGCTGAATTTAGAGATTAATGAGTCATTAATTCAAAGATTAATGAATCATTATTTATTGGACTTCATTATTGATAGGCCAAGAGAGTTATAATTGGGCTGGATTAATCATCTATATAAACATAGATAAAATGTTAATAAGGGGAGTTTTGATGGTTGACCTAATGGAGGGTGGACCTAATGGAGGGTTTGATTGATAACCTAAAGGAGGATACCGCCATTCACTTTTTTTCCGGCCGAGAAACCTACCACTATGGCCACCAAAAGATGATATTTTTCCTTTAGATTTCAACATCTTATTCTCTTGTTGTAAATCTACAAACTTGACGTTTATAGTGGATTTAAAGGCTACGGCCGGGGTGGTTTTTTATCCTTTCTTTTAAATAAATGTTTTCCACCTATAAAAATCGTGTTTTTTTCTTCTTATTCTCGTATTAACTTTAATTCAACCCATACCCATAGAAGGAGGTCTAAATTTTGTTATTGCCTATTTTTAGCAGCAATAACAGTGGTGATATTGATCAATTTGATCGGCCCCGTCGAACGATTGGCGGCTTCAACTGCAGTTTAGGTAGAAGAAGGGCAAAGAATCCATCAAGTTATCAAGCCAGATAGGGAGATTGGGAAGACTAGGTGCTCTGGGGCGAGAAGGTACTGATCATTGTGATTGGTCTATTTGATAGCAATTAAGCCTATCGATATCACTACTTCATGTTAAATTTCCCCGATTAGTCTTCTACGCTGGTCGATATTAGCCACTAGATATCCCTAGTTGATTGTACCGATCAACCAAACTGATTCTTCAAAACCATGCGTGTAAAAACTACAACATGTTACTTAAGGAAATTAAGATGACTTATGATTATACAAGAGCAAATATGAAAGAAATGCAACACAAGAAACAAAAGAAATGAAATGCTAGGAATAATAAATTGTTTGTCTAGGAATAATGTCATTGGTTGACATTGGATAAATACAACCAATATTTCCTTTAAAATGTCATGTTTAAGGGATAAGTTAAGACTTGAAATAGTATCATCATATTATCATCAAAGGGAATTTCGTGCAAAGAAAAGAGAGGAGAAGGGAAAAAAATAACATAAAGAGAAGAGGGAAAATGTAGAATTAGTTGTGGGAATTGTGATCTATGGTTTTAGATGTGATTTCTCAGGTTTAAGGTGGTTTTTTTTCATCAGGTTGAGGTTATATTTCATAGTAAATGAAAGGAATTTGTCTTGAATTAAAGAAAGTAAGAGTCAAGTGGGATGAATGGGAGCAATGCATTAAAACAGTTTTTTACAACTTCATGTATTACTACTGTTTTGTATAAAATACTGATTTTCATATACTTACTTGTTGATTATGTGCCATACATATTTATTTTCCTTATGAAGTCTATTTTCATGGAAAAATGGCTTTTAAGAAAGAAGTAGTTCGCATGTTCATGTTTACTATGTTTTGTCAGGATGGTTCAGAACTGTAAAGTTTATAAAAACAGTTTCGGCCCTTATGTTTTATTATTTTTTGAGGACTATAGAGTGCTTAGATGTAAACGATTATTCTTATCAGTTTTTAGCCATGTGAATTGGCTTTTCAAAGAAAGTTTTTCATGAATTTTGAAGATCATTTAAGCCCTCAAATAGTTCCTGGTGTTTTGCCTCGACAGACTGCTAAAGGTTTTTTAACAAACAATTTTTAAGATTATGTGATGTTATGTGTTTTATATGAAAATTCGAGGGAGTGTGAACGCACAACCCTGACAACATGTCTTTGACATGGTTTTAGTCAAGTTACAGGTTAGCTTGGAAGAAAAGAAAGTTAAGGAAGTGGCCACAAAAGAAAAAGATTATTAAGAAGTATAAGAATTGTCGAAACTTCGGAAGTGTTGATGGTTTAATCGCGCTTACTGTCCACTTCTGAAGCTAGGTATATTATGCAAAGATTCCATAACCTAAGGTGATGCGTAAACCAAAGGTTAAGGGCATGAACCATTACATTGATACTGGTAAAGAAAAATTAAGAAAAGAATAGTTTGGAAAGTACTTACGTGATTGGCTATTTATATGCTTTAAATGTGTTTATGCATCTTATTGTACATGATATATTGGCTGGTTTTGAATGCCTCTCTAGACCACTTAAATGAACTCATTTTTTACAGGTTATTCTAGTGATGAGTAGGGAAGGTTGGCAAGACAAGGCAAGAAGGTAGATAATCATGTCTAGTGTTGTACATGATGTAGATTTTTTGTGTTTTGTAAAATTATAACGCTGCGTTTTATTTTTTCGTATGTTAAATATGATGTTTAGGTTTGTAAGAAAGGTTTATATGAAATAAATGGTTGTACGTAGCTCATATTATTAAGTGAAAAAATTATGTTATATATGATGAAAGTTCAGGGCCTTGTGTTCATTACCTTGAGTACTGAACACAGCATGTCTTGCTTCAAATAGGGAGCATGACAATGCATATTTATTCTCCCCGATCGGTGATACCCACCGACCGGATACTTCGACTATCACCAACCTCCATTCTTAAAAAAGCATAGTGTGTCGAAGCATGTAGGACTCAACTCGTTATTCCATTGATACATGTGAAAGTTTTAATATCATTTACCATACATGTTTAATCTATAATATAATATATAATGTATTTTATATATTTAAACTAGGTTGCACGAGTGCGAGTGCGAGATTCAAGGTGCGGGGTGTGTAAATTATTAATTAAGGGTGCATTAATATAATTTAATAAAAAATATATATTTAAATATAAAGTTAAACATTTACAAATTAATTGTCAAATTTATAGGAATAAGATTTTCATTAGATTTATTCCATTTTTCTTCAAATTTAAGTTGTATGAGATAATTGTATTTGATATTTAGATATGTTTGAAATATCTTTCTTATTCAATACGAATATTTTTAATTATATCAAAAAATATATTTTATCTGTTTCGTTGGGAATATATAATAGTATACATATATTTAGTACTTCTATATGTACTAATGATCTAATCTATAATATCATTGTTTTTTATGTATTCACATTTGTTATAGTCCCTTTTTAGGGGGTACCAACAGTCATCCGATTCATTCAACGAATGAACTCGGTTCTGATTTCTTTAAAATGTGGAAGACGATCAAAAGCTAAAAACCAAAATAAATGCACGGCAGTANTAAATATGATGTTTAGGTTTGTAAGAAAGGTTTATATGAAATAAATGGTTGTACGTAGCTCATATTATTAAGTGAAAAAATTATGTCATATATGATGAAAGTTCAGGGCCTTGTGTTCATTACCTTGAGTACTGCACACAGCATGTCTTGCTTCAAATAGGGAGCATGACAATGCATATTTATTCTCCCCGATCGGTGATACCCACCGACCGGATACTTCGACTATCACCAACCTCCATTCTTAAAAAAACATAGTGTGCCGAAGCATGTAGGACTCAACTCGTTATTCCATTGATACATGTCAAAATTTTAATATCATTTACCATACATGTTTAATCTATAATATAATATATAATGTATTTTATATATTTAAACTAGGTTGCATGAGTGCGAGTGCGAGATTCAAGGTGGTGTGTAAATTATTAATTAAGGGTGCGCTAATATAATTTAATAAAAAATATATATTTAAATATAAAGTAAAACATTTACAAATTAATTGTCAAATTTATAAGAATAAGATTTTCATTAGATTTATTCCATTTTTCTTCAAATTTAAGTTGTATGAGATAATTGTATTTGATATTTAGATATGTTTGAAATATCTTTCTTATTCAATACGAATATTTTTAATTATATTAAAAAATATATTTTATCTGTTTCGTTGGGAATATATAATAGTATACATATATTTAGTACTTCTATATGTACTAATGATCTAATGTATAATATCATTGTTTTATATGTATTCACATTGTTGATTTCATGTTCACAAGTAGGGCTGTTATTCGATCCGAACGTACCGAACTTGATGTGTTCATGTTCGTTTATATTTTTATTCGAACGTGAAAATATGTTCGAACATTGTTCAAATTATTAAGTGAATGTTCATGTTCGTTCAAATAGCTTGTTCGAACATTGTTCATACGATTTGTTCGAAGATGCTTGTACTATTTGTGCCAGATTCATTAAAAAAATCACATTTTGTTATTTTACAAACAAAATCACAAAAAATAAATGTACTAAAAAATAATTAAACAATTATTTTTTATAAAATANCGTACAAAGGGTCCTGTTATTTCCTTCGTCTTGCCCTGTATTTATAGAGTCGCCGGCAAGTGTAATCCACGTCCTGTAACCGCCTCTGACAAGTTTGTTAGAGGTTGTTATCGTAGGATGTAAAACGAGGCTGGGACTGAGGCGTGGTCTGCGTGATCGGGCCCGAAGCATGATAAACGTGATAGGGCCCGAAGCGTGGAACGCCTGAGCCTATAACCGTTCGGACCGAACCCCGGAGCCAGCTGGCAGATAACGCTTTTATTTACTAAGGTTATCTTCGGTCCTCTGTGTTGAACATCGGGCCGCTCTTCCTAAAGGTGTAAGTGGGCTATAAGAGTTCGTTTTGATTATTTAAGTCGGCCCAACTGTTATCGGGCCTCACCCATTACAGGGTACCGGGTCCTAGAGTTCTCATCAACATTGTTGATTTCATGTTCACAAGTAGGGCTGTTATTCGATCCGAACGTACCGAACTTGATGTGTTAATGTTCGTGTATATTTTTATTCGAACGTGAAAATATTTTCGAACATTGTTCAAATTATTAAGTGAATGTTCATGTTCGTTCAAATAGCTTGTTTGAACATTGTTCATACGATTTGTTCGAAGATGCTTGTACTATTTGTGCCAGATTCATTAAAAAAATCACATTTTGTTGTTTTACAAACAAAATCACAAAAAATAAATGTACTAAAAAATAATTAAACAATTATTTTTTATAAAATAAATAAGAAACTACCTCACTAACCTAACAAGAAAGTTTTATAAATGTTTTTAAACTTAAGTACTATAATAATCTATTAGTATAAAAATTAATTAAAATTATATATTTGTTCATGAACGTTCGAATTATTCACGAAAATGTTCGTGTTCATTCAAACTATAAACGAATAAAAAATAATGTTCGAACATTGTTCTTATTTTTATTTGAACGAGCGAACACGATCACATACGAGCCGAACACATATTGTTCACGAGCTATTCGAATCGTGTAATAGCCCTATTCACAAGTTTGTAAATTCTTGTATTGGATGAGCTCGAATATTAAACAACCACATATTTCCGTCAAAATTTATAAAAACAAATATTTTTCAAATTTGATTAAAAACCCTAGAAATTAGGATAACACAAAAGAAGTTTTTTATAAAAAGAAACATTGGGAAATTTATGTTATAAGAATTGAATAAATCGGAATAATTTATGCCAAATGAGATATTGAATTCCATAATGGAAAAAACTGAACTAGGAAAAAAAACATAATCTTAGTACAAATTTTATCATAACACACCCCCGAAAATTCGCGCACCCTGCAATCGGTTGGTGCGTTAAAAGACACGCACCCCCACGAATTGTGCAACATAGTATTTAAACTAATCAAGAAATCAATATACTTGTTATATTATAATAAAATAGTTAGTGAAAGTAAATATGTGTTAATGGGTGCCTTTAAATTTAAGTGATTTTTAATAATTTAATTTAGTTCGTGGCAATAAACTCCACTTCTTAAGTAGAGCGCACAACCACAACAGTTAGGATTAGAGTCAGTCATAGCTTGTGACTCAAATGTCTAATCTAACTTTATATATATATATATAGGAAAACACAAATTTAGTCATTTGATTTTGGTATATTGGTTGGTCCTATAGTTTCTTGGTTTTGACAATTTTGTTATTAAAATTATGAGAATTGGTTTTACAAAAAATATATACATTGGGGGATTAAACGTATCATTCTCTCATATTATATATGCGTAAACCATTCAACCAATGACACATTCAACACGATCCGATAACAACAACATTTGAATATCCAAGATTGATTGTAAGCCAAAACAATAATATTATATTTGCACCAATTTGTCATTTCATTCTCAATTGATCAATATACAATAACTACTAAATATATGTAATATATTTACTTTCGTTTAGTTTGAAAATATTTTAAGCAAGTTTGGTTAATTTAAAATGTTTATACACAATTTAAAGTGTTAAGGATGACATCATATTTATATTCAAATATTATATTTGCCCCAAAACAAATGGTTGTACACAAATTTCGAAATATTTACAACTTGTTTAACATCAACAATGTGGAAGTTCACCATTTTTTTTCAAAATCAAATTAAAACAATAGGCAGCACAAGATGTCCAACTTATATGTGGAAGTTTTTTGATTGATCAAATTTCTAGGCGTCTTAAAATTTGAACCATTATGTGTCATTATCTTAAATACATTCAGTATACCAACAAACTAAATTCATTCTTCATATAGATCCGCCATAGAATTGCATTGCAAACAAGATCATATGCATTAATTGATTTCCAAAATACAACTCATTTGGAACAATAAAATAAAAAGTTAACCAAAACACGTTGTGAAGTACTCATTCAACCGTTTGCCATGATAATACATCCAAACTTACTCCAATCACTTCTCAAACTTTCTACCCAACCATCAATTTCAATTTTACTACTAAATAACAAATTTTTTCTAAGTGCATGATATTTTGGACATTTGGAAACTTTTGTAAATATCGAACTAAAGTACTCCGAATTACATGCATTAAAAGGAATACATTAATCATAGAAAAAATTTTGCGATTTCCATGTGTACTTGTAATGTAGCTTCTATCCCAACCAAACATTAAACCAAAGTTTGTTGAACATTTTTTTTTTATTTCTTATTCTTAATGCTCGGTTTTTTTGAACCTCTTGAAATTGAGTCAAACTCAATAATATCATCCTCTTGTTCACTATAAACATCGAAATATGAGAAATCATAATTTTTCTATGTTTGGTAACCTTCTTCGTCTTTTATTTGACTTCCATTGATTCTCTGATCTCAATTATAGTACTTTCAGAAACCCTCGTATATGTTCACACATCACTATTTTTTTGAATCAAATGGTCATTCATTCGTGTAATTCCACCACCTCTCATTTATGAGAACAATGCTTACACTTCAAATGATGTGCTCCAAGTTTTTCTACATGTTTCCAAGCAATATCATTATGCTTCGTTATCGAAGCTTGTGAAGATGGCAATTTCATTAGGAGTTCCTGATCCGAAACCAACTTCTTCCAACTCTATTTTAAAAATTCAAAAAAATAGCAAAAAATCGAAACATTTCATCGTAAAAAAAGTCTATAACAATGAAATTAGAAAACAATCGACAAGATTGTTCGGGCATCAAGCCCTAACCATACCAAATATCAAAACAATTGATATCAAAAGAGTCACCTAACAATGAATTAAAAAACAATCAACAAGATTATTCAGCATCAAACCCTAACCATACAAAAATTCAAAACAATTGATATTAAAAGGGTCACCTTAAAAAAACAAACTCTAACCATATCAAAAATAAAAATAATTCATAATAAAAATATTAAAACAAATAAAAAAAAGAAAGATCAAAAACTAAAAAAACTGTAGAAGTATAAGTCTATAACCATAGAATATATAACTACATCTTAAATGTTGGAAATTAATCAAATTAAAACAATAAAAATGGAAAGAAGAAGACAGGGACACATCTCCAAATTACAAAGGCAAAGTGATGAGATCTCCAGAACCCGGTACCTCGAACCTGATCAGAACCAAGCTTGATCAAAGGAGCCCAAATAACATAAGCCGAACCTGGAGGCCCAGATCTAGCCCACGTGAATGAGTGGCCCAGCCAGGCTAGGCGGCCCGATCGGCCATTCATATCGATCGGTCCCGATAGGTGGGACCCAACTTTCTCCCGCGCACCAGGACCGATCGGTCCACACTTTACAGGCCCTGCTTCGGGCCATCCATATTCCTCAACATGCGACGACAACCTCCGACAATCTTGTCAGAGGCGTGGTCCGGTGAAGTCGTATGAGTCTCCCTTGGCCTGGGAATAGCCGGCTAGTAGCGCTGAAAGGCCTATCACCGTGCAGCTCTATGAAGCCATTCCCGGCGGCTGTTCCACCTGACACGAGCCGACCTAGCCGCAGAGGACAAGCACAAAACGACATTTTACTGTCCACACAGCATAGTAGGCGTATAAAAAGGACACTTGGGGTGTGAAGAAAGGCATCTTCCGATCTTTCTAATGAGCCTCCTTACAAAACCTCCTGTCGATTTATTTTGGATAAGTCTCTTCCCCTTTGTTGTCTAAAAGAACAAATATGATCTTTGTGATTATCACTTTGTTTATTAAACCGACTAAGGGTATTTTTTCTAGCCCTTAGTCAAGTGGTTTTTTCCTCAGCTTTGAGGTTTTCCACTTTAAAACTGCCGTGTCCCTTTTGCATTTGGTTTATAATTGTTCTCCATACATTAAATAAATTATAACCGAGTTCGTCTTGCTTTGAACCGGTCGACTGTTGACACCCCCAGTTTTAAAACCACAACAGTTAGGCGCAGTCCGTGGGGACGATTTACTAATCCCCATTCGATGTCTTTACCCGGGATAGGATAATCAAAGGCATGACAATTGGAGCTTCGACGAACGATTGTGATACGCTTCCCAGCAGCCTTCCAGCTTCAACGTTCTCTTTACACGACCTGGAAGCTGTTGTCAGGAAAGTTATAATGGAAGTTACGTCGGAGAGGAGTGGAACAGAACCACCGGCTATCACAAACCCTGTTCCAGGGACCAGAGGGTACGAAAGCGACCCTGACGCGCAGAGCTCCGATGAAGAGGAGATTATCAGGCGCGGAGTAACAATGAGGAGGCCGAGATACCAGTCTACTCCAACTCCTCCAATTAGAACTCCAACTCCCGTTCCTAGGACAGACTAGGAACAGATGCAGAAGCGCATCGAAGAACTTACCAGGGAGTTGGAAACCCTGCGAACGCAGAGCGATTGCGGGTCTAATCTGGGGCGCAATCCTGGACTATTTGATCGGGCCATGGATGCCCCGATCAGGCGGAGCAAGGATGATGACTGTTGGCACAACCTGCATATAGCCCAGGCATCATCCCAACAATCTGGAGGTGTTTCCGCCGCGTTGGGAGATTTGATGCTCCCTTCTTTCCGAAGAGATCTGAGCGGCAGTCCCCGTTCGATACTACCGCAACCCCGAAGGGTTGCCAGTATTCCGAGGCGACGGTGATCCGATAGATCACATCGCGGATTTCCAGCTGAGGATGGGGACCGTTCGGGTCTCTGACTCACTGAAGTGCCGCATCTTCGCGGCAGGGTTGCATGGCGATGCTTGGACCTGGTTCAAGAACTTACCAGCCCAATCCATACAGTCGTATGGCGGATTCATCCTAGCTTTCTCGGAGCAGTTTGCTCCAAATGTAGGACCGCCCCGTAGTAGGCAGGAACTATATGACATGAAGTATATCCCGGCAAAGATGAGTCTCCGTTCTTTTATGGAGAAGTTCAACCAAACTGCTTGGGGTATCAAGTTGGAGCTTCGAGACAAAATCAATATCTTGCAGCAGGTCTTGGGACCGTGTGGCCTTTCGGCCAGCCTTGTGAAGAGCCCACCGTCCACCTTGTGAAAGCTCCTTCAGAAAATCAACAAGTACATCAAGGTTGATGAAGCGCTAGGAGCGGGTTATCGAAAGTCTGGCGGGAATTCTGATCCCACAGGTGATCATAGGGTATCTTACCCTAAGAGGCAGTCGTGAGAAGTTGCGGCTGTGGCTGAAAAGGTCGTCCCTCCGAAGAAGAAGGACAATCGGGTCTATTGCGAGTAGCATCACAACCGCGATCACCCGACGTTGAAATTCCTGCTACTGCGAGAGACAGTAGCGGCGATGAATAAGGAAAAGCCCGATCATGATGATCGCAGGGGCAAGCGAGCAGATTCTCACCGAACGGCCATCAGGGTAACGATCGTCACAGGCCGAGGGGGAGAGATAATCGGGGTCAGCCCCGACACTACAACGATCGGGGGGGAGACCGAAGGTCCCCCCAACCCGAACAGGATAGAGGCCAACACGGTCAAGAGAACCGTGGCCAGGGCCGAAGGTGGAGATGGCGGGGCCGTGGCGGCAGAGCCCCGCGATATGAAGGTGAAAGGCGGGAGCAGCCAACTCCCCCACCTGCCGAAGTGGGCACCCAACCTCCCCCGAATGAGGAGGTGCCTAGAGAAAGAGAGGTCGCCGGAGACATTTATGTTATCTCCTGCGGAATAAGGATTAACGAGTCGGTCAGGGATCAAAAAAGAGCAGCACGTGAGGAGTTTCCCGAGAGCTCCGAATCTGTGGCGCTGGTCAAATATGAATCGGCTGAGCGATCCTCAACCTTCGAGGGCGATATCATCTTCACCGCAGCCGATATAGAAGGGGTTACCGATCCGTGTGATGATCCCCTCATCATCACTGGAGTCATCACCGACCGACGGGTCCATAGGATTTTGGTGGACACCGGGGCTTCATGCAATCTAATAAAGCGTGAAGTGGTGGAGATGCTAGGAGCCACGGCTCATGATCTCCCTATCGCCAATATAGCCCTTTGGTTGTTCGACTAGAGAAGTGTTATCCCGTGCGGGAAAATTCTTTTCCCGGTCACTCTGGGAGAACCGGGCAGTGACCGATCGGAAACCCTAGAATTCATAGTCGTTGAAGTCGATATGGCTTACAATGCTATTATTGGACGGACCGGCCTCAGTAAGTTTGAGGCGGTCCCTTCTACATACCATATGATGCTCAAGTTCCCCTCCACTCATGGAGTAATTTCTGTCAAAGGGAACCAGAAAGTAGCAAGACAGTGCTACATGAGCTCGTGCCGAACCTTGACACCAATCAAGAGAGCTCGGGTGGATTTGCTCGAAGAGCCCTCGCACCCGTGGCAAGCTATGAAACCCGTTGGGTTCAAGCTTATCAACTTGGATGAGGATGACTAAACCAAGACTACTTGCATCGGGGCACATCTGGCCCCGACCTTCGAAGAAGAATTGGTCCGCTTGGACCCCGGACGATGTGCCGGGGATTGACCGATCCAAGAGTGAGCATCGGATCAACACTGAGCCCGGAACCAAGCCTATTAGGCAAAAGAAGAGATGCTATTCTCCTGAGAAGATTGAAATCATTCGGGTCGAGGTGAAGAGGTTGTTGCGGTCGGGTTTCATTAGGGAGATTCACTACACTGAATGGGTTGCAAACCCGGTGGTGGTCTCCAAGGCGGATGGGAAGTGGAGGATGTGCGTTGATTTTACCGACGTCAACAAGAGCTGTGAGTCGGATCATTTCCCACTGCCGCACATTGACCGATTGGTGGATGCTGTGGCTGGCAGCACAATGATGAGTACCATGGACGCTTACTCCGGGTACCATCAGATCTTCCTTGCTAAGGAAGATTAGAAGAAGTCATCATTCATGACAGAAGACGGTGTTTATTGCTACGAGGTTATGCCTTTTGGCTTAAAGAACGCCGGAGCAACATACCACAGGTTGGTCAACAAGATCTTTATGGATTTGATAGGCCACGTTATGGAAGTGTATGTTGATTATATGATTGTCAAGTCCATGAATGATGAAGATCATATTCCTTATTTGTCTCGTTGTTTCAAAATATGCTGTAAATATAAGCTCAAACTAAATCCAAACAAGTGTTGCTTCGGGATTCGAAGTGGCAAATTCCTCGGATACTGTGTTTCTGAGAAAGGCATAGAGGTTAATCCGGAGAAAATCCAGAAAATTATTGACATGCAACATCCGAGAAACAAGCGAGAATTTCAGAGGCTAATTGGCCGATTGGCAGCGCTGAGCAGGTTTATCTCTAGGTCCACGGACTGGACCCTCCCCTTTTTCAGGACATTAAGGAAAGCCAACCATCTCGGATGGACCGAAGAGTGCGATCGGGTATTTTCCGACTTGAAAACTTATTTGAGCACTCCTCCTGTAATGGTGAGCCCAACTTGCCATGAACCCTTAGGGTTATATTTGGTCGTGTCCGAAGCTGCAGTCAGCGCAACCATGGTAACCATTGGGTATGACATTCACCGACCTGTCTACTACGTGAGTCATTCCCTGGTACCAGCCGAAACCAGATACACTACCTTGGAGAAATTCATGTTGGCTTTGCAGAAAGCTATATATAAGCTTAAGCATTATTTCGAAGGCCGAAAGGTTTATGTGTATACTGATCAGCCTTTGAAGGCAATTTTGAGTCAGGCGGACTCCAATGAAAGGTTGGCCAAGTGGAAAATCAAGATCAACTCCATGTACTTGGAATTCGTTCCCCGAAGGGCGATCAAAGCTCAAGTCCTCGCGGATTTCGTGGTCGAGATGACCCGATCGCTCATATTTCTGAACCAAGAAAACGACCGGTGGGTCGTTTATGTTGACGGATCAACCTTCGGGGGAAAGGAAGCGGGCATCACCCTTACTACACATCAAGGCGACGTTATCCACTCCGCGGTCAAGTTCCTGTTTTCTGGAACGAATAACGTGGTGGAATACGAGGCTGTTTTGTCGGGGATGACCTTAGCCCAAAGGATGGGAGTTGCAAAGGTGCGAATGTTCTCAGACTCCAAATTGGTGGTGGAGCAATTCGCAGGACGATTCGAAACACATAACCCATCCATGAAGCTATACCATGCAAAGGTCTTGGAGATGTCAAAAAAGTTCCGTGAATTCTCACTTGACCATGTGCCTAGAGAACAAAACAAGGTGGCCGACGCGTTAGCCAGACTGGCTCCAGGCTTATCGGACGTTGGAACAGGCACAATATCGATCCATATCCAGGATCGACCTTCGGTCGAAATCTCTGTGACCGAACAGTCGTTTGAGGAAGTCGGGGATTTATGCCATGAACTCCAGGACTTAAAGATAAACGCCGTTGACTCACCAGTAGATACCACGTGGATGGCCCCTTTTTTCAAGTATCTGACCAACGGCCATCTACCGGAAAATGCATCAGAGGCCAAGAAAATTGAAACCCGGGCGACGCGATATGTGCTAAATGACAGGCACTTATTCAAGAAAAGCTTCGAAGGACCGCTCTTGCGATGCCTATCCCCTATAGAGGCTGAGGCTGTCATAATTTATATTCATGAAGGGATGTGCGGTATACATTCTAGGCCCCGATCGCTATATCATGGCGTTATTAGGGCCGGGTATTTCTGGCCGACGATCCTTGAGGATGCTAAGAAGTACACAAGACGTTGCGTTGCCTGCCAACACCATTCTACGGTCCCCCAATTGCCAGGAACATCTTTGTCGATGACCCCACTTCTTTGTCCATTTGACAGATGTGGAATTGACATCTTGGGACCATTTCCTCGATCGGTCCAGTAGCGAAAGTTTTGCATTGTGGCTGTCGAATATTATACAAAGTGGATCGAGGCTGAAGCGGTGGCTATTGTTTCCGAAAAGGTTGTGAAACACTTCCTATGGAGGAACATCATAAGCCGTTTTGGAGTACCTCGAGCTTTTGTATCAGATAATGGACTTCAATTCCGCGGAAAAGCCGTTCGGGATCTTTGAGTCAAATTGGGTATCGCTAAGCACTTGTCGTCGGTGGCTCATCCCCAGACCAATGGGTTGACAGAGGTGTCCAACAAAGTTATCGTGAAGGGANGGGAGAACCGGGCAGGGACCGATCGGAAACCCTGGAATTCATAGTCGTTGAAGTCGATCTGGCTTACAACGCTATTATTGGACGGACCGGCCTTAGTAAGTTTGAGGCGGTCCCTTCTACGTACCATATGATGCTCAAGTTCCCCTCCACTCATGGAGTGATTTCTATCAAGGGGAACCATAATGTAGCAAGACAGTGCTACATGAGCTCGTGCCGAACCTTAGCACCAATCAAGAGAGCTCGGGTGGATTTGCTCGAGGAGCCCCCGCACCCGAGGCATGCTATGGAACTAGTGGAGTTCAAGCTTATCAACTTGGTTGAGGATGACTCAACCAAGACTACTCGCATCGAGGCTCATCTGGCCCCGACCTTCGAAGAAGAGTTGGTCCGCTTGCTGAGAAGCAACGTGGACATATTCGCTTGGACCCCGGACGATGTGTTGAGGATTGACCGATCCGAGAGTGAGCATCGGATCAACACTGAGCCCGGAACCAAGCCTATTAGGTAAAAGAGGAGACACTATTCTCCTGAAAAGATTGAAATCATCCGGGTCGAGGTGGAGAGGTTGTTGCGGTCGGGTTTCATTAGGGAGATTCACTACACTGAATGGGTTGCAAACCCGGTGGTGGTCTCCAAGGCGGATGGGAAGTGGAGGATGTGCGTTGATTTTACCGACGTCAACAAGAGCTGTGAGTCGGATCATTTCCCACTGCCGCACATTGACCGATTGGTGGATGCTGTGGCTGGCAGCACAATGATGAGTACCATGGACGCTTACTCCGGGTACCATCAGATCTTCCTTGCTAAGGAAGATTAGAAGAAATCATCATTCATGACAGAAGACTGCATTTATTGCTACGAGGTTTTGCCTTTTGGCTTAAAGAACGCCGGAGCAACATACCACAGGTTGGTCAACAAGATCTTTAGGGATTTGATAGGCCACGTTATGGAAGTGTATGTTGATTATATGATTGTCAAGTCCATGAATGATGAAGATCATATTCCTTATTTGTCTCGCTGTTTCGAAGTATGCTGTAAATATAAGCTCAAACTAAATCCAAAGAAGTGTTGCTTCGGGATTCGAAGTGGCAAATTCCTCGGATACTATGTTTCTGAGAAAGGCATAGAGGTTAATCCGGAGAAAATCCAGACAATTATTGACATGCAACCTCCGAGAAACAAGCGAGAATTTCAGAGGCTAACTGGCCGATTGGCAGCGCTGAGCAGGATTATCTCTAGGTCCACGGACTGGGCCCTCCCCTTTTTCAGGACATTAAGGAAAGCCAGCCATCTCGGTTGGACCGAAGAGTGCGATTGGGTATTTTCCGACTTGAAGACTTATTTGAGTACTCCTCCTGTAATGGTGAGTCCGACTTGCCATGAACCCTTAGGGTTATATTTGGCCGTGTCTGAAGCTGCAGTCAGCGCACCCTTGGTAACCATTGGGGATGACATTCACCGACCTGTCTACTACGTGAGCCATTCCTTGGTACCAGCCGAAACCAGATACACTACCTTGGAGAAATTCATGTTGGCCTTGCAGAAAGCTATATCTAAGCTTAAGCATTATTTCGAAGGCCGAAAGGTTTATGTGTATACTGATCAGCCTTTGAAGGCAGTTTTGAGTCAGGCGGACTCCAATGAAAGGTTGGCCAAGTGGAAAATCAAGATCAACTCCATGTACTTCGAATTTGTTCCCCGAAGCTCAAGTCCTCACGGATTTCGTGGTCGAGATGACCCGATCGCTCATATTTTTGAACCAAGAGGACGACCGGTGGGTCGTTTATGTTGACGGATCAACCTTCGGGGGAAAGGGAGCGGGCATCACCCTTACTACACTTCAAGGCGACGTTATCCACTCCACGGCCAAGTTCCTGTTTTCTGGAACGAATAACGTGGTGGAATACGAGGCTGTTTTGTCGGGGATGACCTTAGCCCAAAGGATGGGAGTTGCAAAGGTACGAATGTTCTCAGACTCCAAATTGGTGGTGGAGCAATTCGCAGGACGATTCGAAACACATAACCCAACCATGAAGCTATACCATGCAAAGGTCTTGGAGATGTCAAAAAAGTTCCGTGAATTCTCACTTGACCACGTGCCTAGAGAACAAAACAAGGTGGCCGACGCGTTAGCCAGACTGGCTGCAGGCTTACCGGACGTTGGACCAGACACAATATCGGTCCATATTCAGGATCGACCTTCGGTCGAAATCTCTGTGACCGAACATTCGTTTGAGGAAGTTGGGGCTTTATGCCATGAACTCCAGGACTTAAAGATAAACGCCGTTGACTCACCAGTAGATACCACGTGGATCCTTTTGTCAAGTATCTGACCAACGGCCATCTACCGGAAAATGCATCAGAGGCCAGGAAAATTGAAACCCGGGCGACGCGATATGTGCTAAATGACAGGCACTTATTCAAGAAAAGCTTCAAAGGACCGCTCTTGTGATGCCTATCCCCTATAGAGGCTGAGGCTGTCATAATTTATGTTCATGAAGGGATGTGCGGTATACATTCTGGGGCCCGATCGCTATATCATGGCGTTATTAGGGCCGGGTATTTATGGCCGACGATCCTTGAGGATGCGAAGAAGTACACAAGACGTTGCGTTGCCTGCCAACACCATTCTCCGGTCCCTCAATTGCCAGGAACATCTTTGTCGATGACCCCACTTCCTTGTCCATTTGACAGATGTGGAATTGACATCTTGGGACCATTTCCTCGATCGGTCCAGTAGCGAAAGTTTTGCATTGTGGCTATCGAATATTATACAAAGTGGATCGAGGCTGAAGCGATGGCTATTATTTCCGAAAAGGTTGTGAGACACTTCCTATGGAGGAACATCATAAGCCGTTTTGGAGTACCTCGAGCTTTTGCATCAGATAATGGACTTCAATTCCGCGGAAAAGCCGTTCGGGATCTTTGCCTCAAATTGGGTATCGCTAAGCACTTCTCGTCGGTGGCTCATCCTCAGACCAATGGGTTGACAAAGGTGTCCAACAAAGTTATCCTGAAGGGATTAAAAACTAAGTTGGAAGATCTTGGGTGAAAGTGGCCCGATCACATCTACAAGGTTCTATGGGTTTACCGCACTACTCCCCGTTCAACGACCCAGGAATCTCCATTCTATTTAGTATATGGGTCCGAAGCGGTCAGTCCAGTGGAGGTAGCCATACGATCACCTCGGATAACCCAATATGTTGAGCATCTAAATCTTGAGTGAAGATCCTTAGATTTTGAAATGATTGAAGAGAAAAGGAACGCCATCTATGCGCGCATATGTGCTTATCAAAGAACAATGGAGCGGACTCATAACAAATGGGTCGTGCCTAGAGATTTCTCAGAAGGCGACCTCGTTCTTAGGAATGTAAGAGTTCAGAGAAACGTTGGGAAGCTGGACAGGAATTGAGAAGGCCCTATCGGGTCCTGAAGAACCTAGGTGTTGGGGCATATAAGTTAGAAAATCTGGATGGAAGTGAGATCCCCCGAACCTGGAATGTTATGAACTTATGGCGCTATTTTATATAAAGCATTTGACGTTATTCAGTAATTCTGAACTGTAAAATGTTACTCAAACATGAATAAGTTACAATTGGTGCAATACAAATTATTTCTAGCTAGGCGAGTGACCGATCTCGAAGTTGGATTTTCTGGATGAGTTTCGACTGGTGACTGTAACGATCCATCCATAAGGCTCCCAAGTAGTGTGACCGCTCTGACGAGTCAGTTGCTTCTACGCTTGCTGAGTACTTAGATGAATCACAAACTCCCAGAACTTACTACGAACTCAATTCCCCCTTCAGCGGCACCCACCATCTAGAAGTAGCTCTTGCCTTCTTGTGCTTAATCCATGAGCGAGATAACAATGACAGAGTTAGCCGGTCAAAGTGCAAGCCAAAGCTCGCCATGGGACTATTTTAAGAACCGGGGCTTCGGCTAAATTTTTCATGGGACTCATAGAGTACCAAGGCAACGCCGCCAAAGTCATAATATTTTATAGGGACGGATTCAATTGTGGTCTATTAGTGCAGTTAAAATTCCATAACTTACTAAACCTAACAGGATTAAGAGTTTAGTTGAGATGACCGTTCGGCCCAGGTTTAGCTTGAGCCCCGAACTTACACTTAGAAAAAAAGACATTTTATTCAAAAACAGAGTTTACAAATACAGAAAAGAAGAGACTGGAAATTTAGAGTCTAGTCTATTTTGTCATTCTTTCTTATCTGCTTCCCCATACTTCTCCGCAATCCATGCCTTGAGATTCTCCACCTTTTTCCATTTTCTTCAACTATTTCGTTGACCGATCTCTCCATCAGGTCAAAGAGTGGATAGTTGGGATCGTTCTCCAATGGGGGTTCTTCTAGCTCTGGGATCTCACGGAAGTTTCCATCTTTGGTTAGGGGATCGATCGCCGATCGTCTTCCAACGATCATCTTCGGGATCCAGACCAAACTTGCTAATCATTTGGTCCTTCATGTTATCCATATACTCGGAGACGCTCGGTCCATAAACGTTTGCTGCTAAGGCAAACATCAGGGGCGATCGGGCAAAACCCAAAAGGGCTTCCCGAACCGCGCCCTCAGTTGCTCCTTGGACCCTAACCAAATCTTCTTACAATGCTTCCCTTTCTTCTTTTAAGGCATCATTCTCTTCCTGGGACCGAAGGAGAAGTCTGTTGCTCTCGTCAGATATTACTTGAATCTGACGCTCCAGTTCCAAAACACGGGCGGTGGCGGAGTTAGCAACTGCTTGGGCCTCTCCCGCCTTAGATGCAGCTAGGGAGAACTCAGTACCCGCTCCAAGCAACTCTCTATTCGGACGGTCCCGATCGGCTCGGACCGATTCCAGCTCTTTCTACTTGATCTCAACTTGCCGCTGAGCTAAGGCAAGTTGGCTTTCCAGATCCTCAGAAGCCGAAGAGATGCTTCGACTTAGCTGGACGGCAGAAGCAAGGTCCAAAGCTCTTCTATGTGCCTGCAAGAAACAAATTGGAGTATGAACACACACCCGATCGGGGCAGCAAGAGCTAAATACAACTTTCCACAACCTGGGACTCCAGATAGGCTAGCACCAGGCTAGAAAGCGCGCCGTCAATACTGGGTGGGTTTTTCCTCCCCAAGAGCCGGTATTCTTCAAGGGTGGCATCCTTCCATGAAGGGGGGACCCTTTTCGGTGCTCGGGCTTTAGAAACGGAGACTACCATCTCATGGATAGCCTCCCGAATGGCCTTCGGGTTAGACGAGGATGGGGCCGATCTCTCCCCAATTGTGACCCATTTCATCGGGATCGGGGCTGCAGACCTGCTCACAGCTGACCGCAGCCTTTTGTATTGCTACGGTGCTTCCTCTTCGGGGCCCCGCTTGCTCGTTGACGCGGAGACTGGATGTCTCGGCGCTCTATCCCCTAAGCTAGATGATGGGCTGACGTCTTCTACCCGCATTGACCCCTACAGCAACAACCGCACGACATTAAGATCCAGATGGGAGTTATTCCCGATTTTGTACATGGCGGGAAGGCCTAACTAGCGCAACCTTTTAGAAATCACCTCGTCCACCTCAACCATCGATCGGGGCTCTCGCCACTGGCTACTGGAGCTCCCCGATGATCGTGAAGGCCCAGCCGCGGCGCTAGGCTTAGGCTTGGACGCTTGCAGCTGAGCATCCTTTATAGCTTTTGCAGCACCAGCCACCGCAGCGAGTCGGTTTCCAGACATTGTATCAGTGGAAACTGCAAAAGAAAAATAATAATGATCAGGAAATATGAACTAAAGGAAGCCAAAATCGTACCCGATTCTTCTGACTCCGATGAGTCGGAGCTAGAGAAGATACCCTTCGGGGCAGGGGCGCCAGTTCTTCCTGCTACCCCGATCTCTAGCAGCTTCTTCTCCCGAAGGATGTCTATCCTTTTCATACGCCTGTCTAGAGGAGGAAGCATTGCCAAGGTGTTAGCAATATCCTTGTGGGATAGGTTGAACCGGGTTCGGTCCAATTTCCCGATGTCAGGGTGGAAAGTTAGGAAGGTAACTTTCAGCAAGTTCTCCCTCAGGATGTCTATCCAGACGTAGCAAGATTCTCATTCATTAAGAGAATCTTCATTGTCTACGATAATACAATCCTATGTTCGGGTCGCTATATAATACAACCTGCAACCCCTAACAACCTCCTTCCCCTGCGGGATCCCACCAGGAATAGGTTAAAAAAGTGTCTGAGGGTTGGCTCTACCCTCAGTTTGTGGCAATAAAAAATAAAGGCGATTATATAAACATAACTGTCCGGAAAAAGAGCGAAAGTCGGGTAGTGAATCTCCCGAAGTACGGCCGTGACAAAAGGGTGAAGGGGGAATCGCAGGCCGGACCTCATGGAGGCATAGCTAACGGGGATGGCGTTAGCCGGAACGTTCATCTCGGCGGGAAGGAAGCAAGGAACGTCCTCTTTCCCCCTCCAGATGGGATAATGGGCAGGGATTGAAAATTTGACCCGAAATGCTTCGAGGTCCATTGCAGATATATCTGGATACATAGCCCTACGAGGTGCCATGGATGGTTACCTTAGAATTTACGAGAAAATTGGAGTTGAAAGACGGTTGAGCAAAATTGCGAGAGATTTCTAAGGCTTGAACAGTTTGTCGCAAAGTTGTGATAATGGCTGCACAGGGCAGAAATCCCGACCTTTATACAGCGTATTATCCAATCACGGGGTGATACGTCATTACTGCAGGCGGCTGCAGTCTGACATCTGTCCCCCTTTGGAATACGGAAAGGCGTTCGCTATTACAGAGCCTAGAATTACGCTTTTACCCTCAACCGTTATGAATTTCAAATTTGAAAATTCATGTCATGAAATTTCTAAGTGCAGGATCGGTCCCCGAGGACGCCGTTACAACCAGTTCGGGTATAGTTTTCTGTTGTTGCGATCTGGCACTGATGCCACAAACGATTTCAATCTGATGATCGAACCCCGATCACCACCATGGTGACGATTGAGTCCGAGGGGCTAGTGATGAGATCCGCGGAACCCGGTACCTCGAATCTGATCAGAACCAAGCTTGATCAGAGCAACCCAAATAACATAAGCCGAACCTGGAGGCCCAGATCCAGCCCACGTGAATGAGTGGCCCAGCTAGGCCAGGCGGCCCGATCGGCCATTCATATCGATCGGTCCCGATAGGTGGGACCCAGCTTTCTCCCACGCACCAGGACCGATCGGTCCACACTTTACAGGCCCTGCTTCGAGCCATCCATATTCCTCAACATGCGACGACAACCTCCGACAATTTTGTCAGAGGCGTGGTTCGATGAAATCGTACGAGCCTCCCTTAGCCTGGGAATAGCCGGCTAGTAGCGCCGAAAGGCCTAGCGCCGTGCAACTCTATGAAGCCATTCCCGGCGGCTGTTCCGCTTGACCCGAGCCGACCTAGCCGCAGAGGACAAGCACAAAACGACATTTTACTGTCCACACAACACAATAGGCGTATAAAAAGGACACTTGGGGTGTGAAGAAAGGCATTTTCCAATCTTTCTTACGAGCCTCCTTACAAAATCTCCTATCGATTTATTTTGGATAAGCCTCTTCCCCTTTGTTGTCTGAAAGAACAAATATGGTCTTTGTGATTATTACTTTGTTTATTGAACCGACTAAGGGTATTTTTTCTAGCCCTTAATCAAGTGGTTTTTTCCTCAGCTTTGAGGTTTTCCACTCTAAAACTGACGTGTCCTTTTTGCATTTGGTTTATAATCGTTCTCCACACATTAAATAAATTATAACCGAGTTCGTCTTACTTCGAATCGTTCGACTGTTGACACCCCGGTTTTCAAACCACAACACAAAGCATAGTTGCAAAATAGGGAATAAGAATTTTGGTTATGTAGAATAGAAAATTAGAAAATAAAAAATTTTAATTTGAATATTTGTGCGGGGTCGAGTTAGCCACTATCCCGAATATCGCATGTAATGGGTAGTTCTAGTCAAAATACCAATACAATCCGAAATTCTGCATATTGACCAGTATGAAAATATTCTTATATGTTATGACTTTTCTTATAAATATATTAATATAATTAAAAGAGCAACGTTTTCGGTCTCTGTTATTCGTAAAATTCAATGTAATAAATATTAAATACTTTCAAAATTGATGGCAAATTGCAAGTGATTCAATGCTTTACACATTATAAAAAACAATTATTAAATAAGATGCTAGGGAAGGAAAGCCTGCTGGTGGAGGTTACATAGACCGCTATACACCGACAACTTTACGGTGGAGCTGCCGGGGTTCTGCCACCGCGGCCGTCTTCAGAACCATGTTTTTTGGTGTCTCCTCCTCTACAATATCGTCTATCTCTGCTCCCATCTCTTGTTCCATACCCTCGCTCTCTGTAGTATTCGCCTCTGAATCTACACCAAGAATTTTAATTCAATAAATATTCGGTTATTCTTCAAAGTTCTACGAAAAATACTGAGAAATTGCATACTAGATGATCGATTAAACCCCTTGAAAGCATCAAATTGTGCCAAATCTGAAAAACCCAACACAAATCATTAGAATTACCACCGCATTGCAACCCTACTGACTACGCACAGTACCGTTTTCCGAAGGGGGGTGGGATAAGAAGAAAAGTATGAGTAGGCAGATAAAAATAAGAAGCGGAATTAAATGAATGTAGCATTTCGGCGCAGCGGCTCTGGTTCTGAGTTTTTTCATTTTCCTCATCTCCTCGTCTTGTCCTTCTAATTCTTCTTCCACGTACGACAAACGGGCAGCTGATGAGAATTCCTTATGGGTTTCGGAAATCGACTGCTCCATCTTCGACGGTGGGGAGCTCAGTGACTGCCTCTGCATCATTTTTTGTTTCCCAGTGATGAAGGAACGAATAAACTTTACTCCTTCGGTTCTGGTTATTCAACAGCTGTTTTCTGCAACGTTCAGAGGTTCAGTACAGTATTCACTGATCGAACCCAACTTATAAAAAAATTAATAATTTATTATTTAAATTATTATACTTAAATTGAAAACATATATTTGTTTTAAATATAACTAATTATATTAAAGAGTGTGTTAAAAAACAAAGATACTAATTTATTGGCGGATTGATTAATAAAGGATTTTTTTACGGTATACATGGTACCTGTCCTAAATAAGCATTTCAATTTTACATTTTAAAAATGAAATATTGAATTTGAATTATAAGTAATAATCTTGGATTTTAAATGTTATAATTTGAATCGTTCATTAGTTGTTAATTTAATTATTGTGATTATCATATTTGACTTCTTACATTATAATCTAAATTAATTTATTTTCACAAGTAATTTATTAGTGGATTTAAACAAAAAAGTGATATTGGTCAGTATTATCGAAACACAAGTATATATTTATTTATATTTATATAATTTTAAAAACATTAACTTTTTTCATATATTAATGATCCAATTAAAGCTTTTTTTTATTTATTGATTACTTAAAGATATCGCACAATAAGCAAAAACAAAAATGATAAAAAGCATAATTGATGAATTTATATGTTCTTGCATATTGTGATAGTTATCTCATCATATAAGAAGACATTAAATTCATCACAACCAAATAAGGGATTATTTTCATCTTCACCCACCTAATTTTCAATTTATAATCCCATGCAATTTCTTTTGATTTTGTGAAAACGAAAAGTGATTCTATTCAAAACTTTAAAGGTATCAACACTTTGCCGATTCCGGTAATTTCTTAGAGAATCATATTCTTATATTTGTTGTTAAGAAGACAACTAAATTTGGAATACACAACAAAGACACATATATTTTTACACAAAAAACCCAAAAAGAAAGAGAATGATCATCAAGAGATAAATGATAAGTGATGAGAACTCTAGGACCGGGTACCCTGTAATGGATGAGGCCGATAACAGTTGGGCCGACTTAAATAATCATCAAGGTGTAAATGGATGAGGAAGAGCGGCCCGATGTTCAACACAGAGGACCGAAGATAACCTTAGTAAATAAAAGCGTTATCTGCCAGCTGGCTCCGGGGTTCGGTCCGAACAGTTACAAAACGGTTACAGGCTCACGCGTTACACGCTTCGGGCCCTGTCACGTTTATCATGCTTCGGGCCCAATCACGCAGACCACGCATCGGTCCCAACCTCGTTTTACATCCTGCGATAACAACCTCTAACAAACTTGTCAGAGGCGGTTACAGGACGTGGATTACACTCGCTGGCAACTCTATAAATACAGGGCAAGACGAAGGAAAAGACATGACCATTTGGACGCGGAAGAACAAGCTGTTATTCTACCGAATTCTTACCGCTTTCTTTGTCTCGTCATTTTCATTAGCCTGTTTTGTATGAACTTTGATTTATTTTCTTCAGTGAGCAGGCTAAGAGCATAATCAGCTCTTAGTCGNAATTGATGAATTTATATGTTCTTGCATATTGTGATAGTTATCTCATCATATAAGAAGACATTAAATTCATCACAACCAAATAAGGGATTATTTTCATCTTCACCCACCTAATCTTCAATTTATAATCCCATGCAATTTCTTTTGATTTTGTGAAAACGAAAAGTGATTCTATTCAAAACTTTAAAGGTATCAACACTTTGCCGATTCCGGTAATTTCTTAGAGAATCATATTCTTATATTTGTTGTTAAGAAGACAACTAAATTTGGAATACACAACAAAGACACATATATTTTTACGCAAAAAACCCAAAAAGAAAGAGAATGATCATCAAGAGATAAATGATAAGTTTACAAAGGATAACCACTACAAAAGGTTAGTTGATCACCCGCTAGAAGAAGATCTTCATTCTAGCCTTATTGTGATGACCCGGGAAAGGGACCATAAGATACCATGAGGAAAGCAAGGATGAGAATAACAAATTTTAAAGGGAATGTTAAAACCGAGGGAGAACGGGAACAAAATAGAGATCATGGACGAAAATCTTAAGCTATGTTGTGTACAATTTAAGTTTATATTTTTTCATTCCATGAAATAGAAATTAAGGAAGTCACCGAACATATCATATTTTTTAATATACTTTTATATAAGTAAATTTATATTTCTCAATTTTATAACTATAAATAAAAAACAATACAAATCTTATTTTTAATTTCAACTTTTAATTATAGTTTTGAAATGAATAAAATATCATTTTGCATTTGAAGTTTGAAGGTAAACTCTTACGTAAGGTATGAAAGATTCATCATAAATCTCAATGTTTTCATACCGAACGGTATACTGTCCGTTAGGTCAAATATCAAGCTTAACCGGTATTTTTTTTTGTACCGTCGGGTACCGGGTATTAGGGTCGATTTCCGGTTTTCGTGTTAGATACTAAAAAACTAATTAAATATTGTTATGGTCCCTTTTTAGGGGGTACCAACAGTCGTCCAGTTCGTCAAGATAGGAACTCGGTTTTAATTTGTTTATGGTGGGGAGACGATTAGATAAAGTAAATGGCGAAATGGGCAAGATAATTTAGAGTGGAAAACCCCGGGAAATGGGGAAAAAACCACTTGACTAAGAGAAGGAAAAGCTATTAGTCGATTCACTAATCAAACAGTTCATTACAAAATACATTAGAGGTTTATGAAGATGACGAGGTATAAGAAAGCTATAAGAACTTCGGCAGATTAAAAATCTGTTCTTATGCG
Source organism: Utricularia reniformis (assembly GCA_009725065.1). Lineage (NCBI taxonomy): Eukaryota > Viridiplantae > Streptophyta > Magnoliopsida > Lamiales > Lentibulariaceae > Utricularia > Utricularia reniformis. The sequence goes on from RWGZ01001059.1 coordinate 570,546, forward strand.
TCCAAAAGGTCCTGCTAATTCCGTCGTCAATCTCTGTATTTATAGAGCTGTAGGCGTGTGTAATCCACGCCCTGTAACGGCCTCTGACAAGTTTGTTGAAGGTTGTTGTCGCGGGATGTAAAGCGTGGCCGGGATCGAAGCGTGGTCTGCGTGATCTGGCCCGAAGGGAGGTAAACGTGTAGAGGCTCGAAGCATGGAATGCGTGGGCTGTAACCGTTTGGACCGAACCGTGGGGCCATTTGTCAAAAGCCCTTCTATTTTGCCAAGTCTATCTTCGGTCCCGTTGCGGAACATCGGGCCAATTTATCTCAAATGTGCTAAGATGGGGATTTTGGGCCGTGCAAGTTCGCTTTTTATTACATGGGTCGGCCCAATCGTTATTGGGCCTTACCCATTGCAGGGTGATGAGAACTCTAGGACCGGATACCTTGTGATGGGTAAGGCCCAGCAACGGTTGGGCCAATTCAAATAGCGAAAATGAATTCCTACAGCCCATTTACACCTCTAAGGAAGAGCGGCCGATGTTCAACTAGAGNTATGTTCATATATGTGTTCATACTTGCGAATTCCTCTATAAAAGGGCATGATTATCTTCATGGGAAATCATCCAAAATCATAGCAAGAGATTTGTAATTGAAGAACTATATCCTTCTCAATTACATCTTGTTTTGATTTCTTCTTTCTCGGGTTGTAATATTTCTTGATCATAGAATAATATTACACTTTGGTAGTGTTCGAGGCGTAGTCATAATTTTGCCGAACCTCATTAAATTACACTTTAGATGATTCATCATCATCATTAGGTGAATGAAATTCATCATCTCCAACATATCCTAGCACCAATGTTTTCATAACTCTCAAGTTTGTTGAATCATCATATGGCTTAGCAACATCTTTACTACAGTTCTAATATCCACGATGGTTTCGTCTTCAACGAACTTGGCATCACAACTTCTGAGAAGCTTTTTAGTAGATGGATCATAAAATCTAAATCCAAGATCATCTTGGCCATATCGGATAAAGACACATTGGCGAGTCTTGGGATCAAGCTTAGATCGTTCATCCCTAGGAACGTGAATGTAAGCCTTACAACAGAAAACCCGGAGATGGTCGTAAGAAATCTCTTTCTTTGACAACACCTTCTCCGGAGTTTCATAAGCAAGAGGAACACATGGCGAGAGATTCAGTAGATAGGCTGCTATTAGAATAGCCTCTCCCTAGAATTCTTCAGACAACTTTGCTTGAGATAGTAGATATCGTATCCTCTCCTCCAAGTCGTGTTGAATCTCTCAGCCAATCTATTTAGATGCGGTGTTTTTTGTGGTGTGTTTTTGTGCCTAATACCATTATATTTGCAATAAACATCAAATGGTCCAATATACTCTCCGCCATTGTTAGTTCGGATGTACTTCACATTCTTTCCAATATGTCTTTCAACCAATTTCACAAACTGCTTGAAAACAATAGAGACTTGATATTTCTTCTTCAACATATACACCCAGTTCTTCCGAAGATGATCACCGATGAATGTAACAAAATACTTGGTACCTCCAAGTGATTTAGGGATCGGTCCAGATACATCTGAATGTATCAACTCCAATATGTCATATTTTCTTGAATGTGATCTACATTGAAAGCTTACTCTCGTTTGGTTTCCGGTGAGACAGTGCGAACATCTCTTCAGATTAACATGATTCATTTCAGCTAGCACTTGCTTCTTAAGCAGACTCTCCATTCCTTTGAGGCCCATATGTCCGAGGCGTTTATGCTACAGTTCCACTGTATTTTCATCCTCAACATCATTCATGTGTTCCGAGGAAAGCATTGCATGCAACATATACAGTTTTGAACACTTCTTGCCTTGAGCAATCCACCAACGAACCCTTGGTGAGTTTCCAGCGGCCATCGCAGAAGGTATTGCAGAAACCTTCATTATCGAGTCTGCGACTGATATGAGGTTTAGCCGCACGTTGGGAACATGCCGAACCTCCTTCAATACCAGTCTAGTACCGTTCTCCGTCTCTAAACAAACATCTCATTTGCCAACAACTTTAGAGAGGTTTTCAATTCCCATCTTAACCACACCGAAATCTCCAGGTGTGTAGGATGAGAAGCATTCCTTGCGGGACCTCAACATGAACGGTAGCTTCGCTATCAATAATCCCGCTCGTCTCTTGAGATGCATAATTCACAACATCATCGTCATACAAGAAGTTGAATTCCCCGACTATATTGGTTTCCTCATCATCACTGCTATCTCATCCTTTGCCTTTCGCAGCTTGTTCTTGTTTGAACAGTCTGTAATTTCTTTTAATTTGACCTTTCTCCTTGCAATGATGACACTCAATATTGGTATATTTGTTTGACTTCCCTCGGCTCTTTTCATGCTTCGTAGGTCTTGAGCTTTGTTTGTATTCTTTCCCCTAGAATCAACAATCATAATATGTGATTGCGACTGTGATGTCTCTTGATTCCGTCGTCTCATTTCTTCATTAAGAATTCCACTTTTAACTAGTTCAACATTAATATTAGCCGATCTAATAAATGATACATTCAACGGCTCCCATGATTTCGGTAAAGATCTCAGAATAAACAGTGCATTTAATTCATCGTCAAGTTTAATACCTATTGTTGTGAGTTGAGCCAGTATCCCTTGAATATTATTCAAATGATCAGTGATTAAAGTATCATCTTGGTACTTTGTCAGAACCAAGTTGTTCAAATAAATAATTTGTTCTAGCCGCTCTTTGAAGCATATAATTCCTTAAGTTTCTTCCATAGACTTTTCTCTTGGACTTTGTCACAAATGTGATTGTACACATTTTCTTCGACATACTGCATGATAAAACTGATACTTATTGATGCTCGAAAGCCCAGTCAGCATCGGAATTTCCCTCCGGTATGGATTCGCGGAACACCGGTAAATGCATCTTCGTCACGAACAAAAGATCTTTCATATTGTTCTTCCAAATGTAGTAATTCGATCCATTTAATTTAAGCATATTGCTCGTCTTAACCTCAATATGCCCAATATCAGTTAAGAATTGTGAAAATAATCAAGCTTATTTTCTAATATGCAGGGTCCACTTAGTGGCAACCACAGAGTATACGATAAGTTGATACCAACATTGAATCTAGCTCCGATACCACTAGCTGCAAAGTTATGAAATCGAGGTATAGACGATGCAGAAATGATAAACAAATAGACACCGAAATTTAAAGTTGATGAGAACTCTAGTACCGGGTACCTTGTGATGGGTAAGGCCCAGCAACGGTTGGGCCAATTCAAATGGCGAAAATGAATTCCTACAGCCCACTTACACTTCTAAGGAAGTGCGGCCCGATGTTCAACTAGAGGACCGAAGCTGACCTTAACGAAATAAAGCGTTTTCTGCCAGCTGGCACCTGGGTTCAGTCCGAGCGGTTGCAGAACGATTACAACTCACGTTTTCCACGCTTCGGGCCTTCCCACGTTTACCACGCTTCGAGCCCGATCACGCAGACCACGCCTTGGTCCCAACCTCGTTTTACATCCCGCGATAACAACCTCTAACAAACCTGTCAGAGGCCGTTACGGAGCGTGATTTACACACGCTATGAACTCTATAAATACAGGGCAAGACGACGGAAATAGCAGGACCCTTTGGACGCTGAAGAACAGACCGTTACCCTACCGGAATTCTTACCGCTTTCTTTACCTTGTCATTTTCATTAGCCTCTCTTGTATTGACTATGAGTTATTTCATTAGTGAANTAAAATCAATTTTTGAACTTCATTTTATATATGTTAGATATACTTTAATTCCAATTCCAAAATGTGTGTGTATAGGCTACATAAACATTCCATTTTTTAAAAAGTTCGTGTGTTTTGTATAGGATCTTATAATATATATTATATTTTTAAATATTTTTGTTATATTTTACTTTTAATTGTTATATTTTTTTATTATATATTAAATTTAATTAATTTATCATATTGATGAGAACTCTAGGACCGGGTACCTTGTGATGGGTAAGGCCCAGCAACGGTTGGGTCAATTCAAATGGCGAAAATGAATTCCTACAGCCCACTTACACTTCTAAGGAAGTGCGGCCCGATGTTCAACTAGAGGACCGAAGCTGACCTTAACGAAATAAAGCGTTTTCTGCCAACTGGCACCTGGGTTCGGTCCGAGCGGTTACAGAACGGTTACAAAACGGTTACAACTCACGTTTTCCACGCTTCGGGCCTTCCCACGTTTACCACGCTTCAGGCCCGATCACACAGACCACGCCTCGGTCCCAACCTCGTTTTACATCCCGCGATAACAACCTCTAACAAACCTGTCAGGGGCCGTTACGGAGCGTGATTTACACACGCTATGAACTCTATAAATACAGGGCAAGACGACGGAAATAGCAGGACCCTTTGGACGCTGAAGAACAGACCGTTACCCTACCGGAATTCTTACCGCTTTCTTTACCTTGTCATTTTCATTAGCCTCTCTTGTATTGAATATGAGTTATTTTATTAGTGAACAGGCTAAGAGCATAATCTGCTCTTAGTCGAGTGGTTTTCACCCCAATTCCTGGGGTTTCCACTATACGTCGCTGTGCATTTATTTATTTCCAGCTTTTGATCGTCTTCCACATCTAAAACAAATCAAAATCGAGTTCGTTTGTTGAACGAACCGGACGACTGTTGGTGCCCCCTAAAAAGGGACCATAACAGTTTGGCGCCGTCCGTGGGGACGATTCTCTAATCCCATTTGAGTTTTCTACCAGGGATACGATAATCAAAGGCATGGCGACTGGAACTCCGACAAATAATAGTGACGTGCTTCCCGATAGTCTCCCAACACCAACATTCACTTTACAGGATCTGGAAGCTGTCGTAAGGAAGGTGGTACTGGAAATTACGTCGAAGAGAAGTGGAACAGAACCACCGGCTGTTTCAAACCCTGTTCCCAAAAACAGAGGTTATGAGAGTGATCCTGACGAACGCAGCACTGATGAAGAGGAAATCATCAGGCGTGACGTCACAACGAGGAGGGCTAGATATTGATCTACTCCTCCCCCTCCGGCCAGAGCTCTAACTCTCGCTCCTGGAAATGACCAGGAGCAGATGCAGCGACGAATAGATGAGCTCACCAGGGAGTTGGAGAATATACGTGCATTGAAGGATTGCGAACCGAATCTGAGACATAATCCTGATTTATTTAACAGGGCCATGGAGGCTCCTATCAGGCGAAGTAAGGATGACGATTGGTGGCATAATTTACAGGCTGTTCAAACGTCATCCCAGCAAACTGAAGGCGTATCAGCCGCCTTGGGAGATTTGATGCTCCCCTTTCTGAGGAAATCTGGGCAGCAGTCCCAGATCGGCATTATCGCAACCCCGAGGGGTTGCCGACGTTTCGTGGCGATGGTGATCCGATCGATCATGTCGCTGATTTCGAGTTACGAATGGGAACGGTTCGGGCCTCTGATTCATTAAAGTACCGCATCTCCGCGGCAGGATTACAAGGCGATGCCCGAACATAGTTCAAAAATCTGCTGGCCCGATCTATACAGTCGTATGGCGGGTTTATTTTGGCTTTCTCAGAGCAATTCGCTCCAAATGTAGGACCGCCTCGAAGTAGGCAGGAACTATATCAGCTAAAATATATCCCGGCGAAAATGAGTCTTCGGTCCTTTATGGAGAAATTCAACAGGACCGCCCGGGGCATCAAACTTGTACTCCGGGATAAAATCGATATTCTACAGCAGGTCTTAGGACTGTGCGGCCTTTCGGCCAGTTTGGTAAAGAGTCCACCATCTACCTTGGGAAAACTTCTTCAGAAAATCAACAAGTATATTAAGTTAGATGAAGCGCTGGGGCTTGGTTATCGGAAGCCTAGCGGGAATTCTGAGCCCGCAGGTAATCATAGGGTTTCATATCCAAAGAAACAGTCGCGAGAAGTAGCGGCTGTGAATGAAAAAGACGTCCCCCCGAAGAAGGAGGACAACCGGGTGTAGTGCGAGCTTCATCATAATCGCGATCACCCGACCTTGAAGTGCCCGCTGTTGAAAGAGACAGTAGAGACAATGAGTAAAGAGAAGCCCGAGCGAAATGGTCAGAAGGGCAAGCGAACGGAATCCCCCCGAAGGGGCCATCAAGGTGACGATCGTCACAGGCCGCGGGGAAGAGATAATCGGGGACAACCCCGAAACTATAACGATCGGACGGAGGACCGAAGGTCTCCTCCGCCAGAGCAAGAAAGAGGCCAACACGGTCACGAGAACCGTGGTCAGGGCCGAAGAAGAAGATGGCGGGGCCATGGCGGCAGAGCCCAGCAGAATGAGGGTGGGAGACAGGAGCAGGCTGCTCCCCCACCTGCTGAAACTGGTGCCCAACCTCCTCGAAATGAGGCGGCACCTAGAGAAGTGTCCGGAGATATTTATGTTATTTCCGGTGGATTGAGAATAAATGAGTCGGTCCGGGACCGAAAGAGAACTGCGCACGGAGATTCTGCTGAGAGCTCTGAATCTGTGGCGCTGGTAAAGTATGATCCCATGGAACGGTCCTCCTTCTTCATAGAGGACATCACTTTCACCCCGACTGATCGGGAGGGGATCATTGATCCATGTGACGATCCCCTCACCATTTCAGGGATCATCGAGAATCGACGTGTCCACAGAATTTTAGTGGATACTGGGGCCTCGTGCAATCTGATGAAGCGTGAGGTCGCCGAAATGTTGGGAGCAGTTGCTCATGATCTGCCGATCACCAACATAACTCTTTGGTCGTTCGACCAAAGGAGTGTTATTCCTTGTGGGAAGATGTTATTCCCCGTTACCCTTGGAGAGCCATCCAAGGACCGATCTGAAGACTTGTAATTCATTATCGTTGAAGTCGACTTGGCTTACAACGCTATTATTGGACGGACGGGCCTGAGCAAGTTTGTGCCAGAACTTGTTATTATTACAACGCTATTATTCCTTTAATCGACTTAACCAGATTAAAGGGGATCAGAAAGTAGCTAGACAATGCTACATGAGCTCGTGCCGAACGTTGGCACCAGTTAAGAGGGCCCGGGTGGATCTACTGGAAGAGCTGCCGCACCCGAGGCAAACGATGGAACCCGTGGGGTTCAAATTGATTAATCTGGATGAGGATGACTCAACCAAGACAACTCGCATTGGGGCTCATCTAGCCCCTGACTTTGAAAGAGAACTGATCCACCTGCTGACAAGCCACGTGGATATATTTGCTTGGACCCCGGATGATGTTCCGGGGATTGACCGATCCGATAGTGAACATCGGATCAATACTGAGCCTGGAACGAAGCCTGTTAGGCAGAAAATGAGACGCTATTCTCCCAAGAAAATCGAGATCATCCGGGTTGAAGTAAATAAGCTGCTACGATCGGGATTTATCAGAGAAATCCACTATACTGAATGGGTTGCAAACCCAGTGGTGGTTTCCAAACCGGACGGGAAATGGCGAATGTGCATCGATTTTACCGATGTGAACAAAAGCTGTGAGTCAGATCCTTTCCCGTTGCCGCACATCGACCGACTGGTAGATGCTGTTTCTGGTAGCACCATGATGAGTACCATGGATGCTTACTCTGGGTATCACCAGATCTTCTTGGCTGAAGAAGATCAGAAGAAATCATCGTTNAGATGCGGACGAGGAGGAGTCCGGCGATACATCGCCGTTGGATTGGTGACCACTGTTCACATTACTAACTACACCGCCAACATTGTTATGCGCAACAATAGCATTAGCAGAAGTGATGGAAATAGGCCCAGCAGTGTTAGAAGAATGAGTCGACCACAGATTGGGATTGCAGAGTTCGTCGTTCATGGCGGATAGAATAAAAAATGCGGCCTCGATTGTTTCCTCGAGGTGTTTATGGCCTTCGTTGGCCAGTTCTTGCGTAGTTTTGTTAGCATAATTGCTCGAAGTAGGTGAAGGACAAAGTCCAGAAGCCTTATCTTCCATTTTGCCCTTGTTCCTGAAAGCGATCCCGACTCCGACTCCGACCGCCGCAACCCTGTAAAGTGGCGTGCTCCGTTGAAGGCTTTAATATTCGGGCTGACTTTCCTTTGGGCCAAAGCCCAAGAAAAGATGGATCTGATTAATGTTCGGTTCAACTTTTTAAAATTATAGTGTGGTGAGATATGATGAGATGTGGTGATGTGTGGTGAGATATGATGATCGTAATTTATGTAAAAATACTAATATACCCTTATATATATAAAATAATAAATATAATTATATTATAATTAATAGAAGTAAGAGTAAATGAGTCTTTTCCAAAATCACGATGAGGTTACAGCTGGTTTTAACAGCTGTGATGATATCGTGAATTTTTAACGATTATCACATCGCAATTAACCTTATGTTTTGTGCACATTAAAAATATCACGATTTCAACATCTCACCGCACCTCACCGCTGTTTTAATCGGGGTACCAAAGAAACCCATTATTTCCTTTCATCAATATTAATTAAATATTTAAATAAATGATTGTTTGGTTGACAGGATAGATGAATGATACCGATAAGATGTTTGCGATGAGTAATTTATAGCAATTGCCTTGAACTTGCATCGACATTCGAGAATATCTAAGAAGAAACTTTTTCTTATCTAACTTATAGAATTTATGAATGAAGCTATATCACAATATTGTAGAATATCCGATTAAAATTTTTCTAGGTGGATCATAATCCGAACCGTATAAATAAACGATCTCATAAACACAATTGTAGAATACCTCAAGTTCCCTATTATTCATATAATAGTAAGTTTACGATCAAAGTTTATCGATCACATAGTTTTTTCCGATTTTGAGTTTTCACACTAAGGGTGTGTTCTGTACCACTTTTGTTTATGTTTTTTCATTATAAGAAATATAAATTATGAAAGTTGCAGAACATATCATATTTTCCATTCTACTTTTGAATAAGTAAAATTTGCACTTCTCAATTTTATAACTACAAATAAAAAACAACATAAATCTTATTTTTAATTTCAACTTAAACTTCTAATTTTTGAAATGATTAATATATCTTTATTTATCTTTTTTATACAATTTTTGACATTTGAAGTTCGAAGTCATATTTTACTCAAAGTGATGAGAACTCTAGGACCGGGTACCTTATGATGGGTAAGACCCAGCAACGGTTGTGCCAATTCAAATAGCGAAAATGAATTCTTACAACCTATTTACACCTCTAAGGAAGAGCGGCCCGATGTTCAACTAGAGGACCGAAGCTAACCTTAACGAAATAAAGCGTTTTCTGCCAGCTGGCACCTAGGTTCGGTTTGAGCGGTTACAAAACGGTTACAACTCACGTTTACCACGCTTCGGGCCTTCCCACGTTTACCACGCTTTGGGCCCGATCACGTAGACCACGCCTCGGTCCCAACCTCGTTTTACATCCCACGATAACAACCTCTAACAAACCTGTCAGATGCAGTTACAGAGCGTGATTTACACACGCTATTAACTCTATAAATACAGGGCAAGACGACGGAAATAGCAGGACCCTTTGGACGCGGAAGAACAGGCCGTTACCCTGCCGGAATTCTTACCGCTTTCTTTACCTTGTCATTTTCATTAGACTCTCTTGTATTGACTATGAGTTATTTCATTAGTGAACAGGCTAAGAGCATAATCTGCTCTTAGTCGAGTGGTTTTCACCTCAATTCCTGGGGTTTCCACTATACATCGCTGTGCATTTATTTATTTCCAGCTTTTGATCGTCTTCCACATCTAAAACAAATCAGAACCGAGCTCGTTTGTCGAACGAACCGGACGACTGTTGGTACCCCCTAAAAAGGGACCATAACAGTTTGGCGCCGTTCGGAAGCCTAGCGGGAATTCTGAGCCCGCAGGTGATCATAGGGTTTCATACCCGAAGAAACAGTCGCGAGAAGTAGCGGTTGTGAGTGAAAGAGACGTCCCCCCGAAGCAGGAGGACAATCGGGTGTATTGCGAGCTTCATCATAATCGCGATCACCCGACCTTGAAGTGCCCGCTCTTGAAAGAGACAGTAGAGGCAATGAATAAAGAATAGCCCGACCGAAACTGTCAGAAGGGCAAGCGAGCGGAATCCCCCCGAAGGGGTCATCAAGGTGACGATCGTCACAGGCAGCGGGGAAGAGATAATCGGGGACAACCCAGAAATTACAACGATCGGACGGAGGACCGAAGGTCTCCTCGCCAGAGCAAGAAAGAGGCCAAAACGGTCGTGAGAACCGTGGTCAGGGCCGAAGAAGAAGATGGTGGGGCCGTGGCGGCAGAGCCCCGCAGAATGAGAGTGGGAGACAGGAGCAGGCTGCTCCCCCACCTGCTGAAATTGGTGCGCAACCTCCTCGAAATGAGGCGGCACCTAGAGAAGTGGCAGGAGATATTTATGTTATCTCCGGTGGATTGAGAATAAATGAATCAGTCCGGAACCGAAAGAGAACTGCGCGCGGAGACCCTGCTGAGAGCTCCGAATCTGTGGCGCTGGTAAAGTATGATCCCATGGAACGATCCTCCTTCTTCAGAGAGGACATCACTTTCACCCCGGCTGATCGGGAAGGGATCATGGATCCCTGTGACGATCCCCTTACCATTACTGGGATCATCGGAAATCGACGGGTCTACAGAATTTTGGTGGACACTGGGGCCTCGTGCAATCTGATGAAGCGTGAGGTCGCTGAAATGTTGGGAGCAGCTGCTCACGATCTGCCGATCGCCAACATAACTCTTTGGTCGTTTGACCAAAGAAGTGTTATTCCGTGTGGGAAGATGTTATTCACTGTTACCCTTGGAGAGCCATCCAAGGACCGATCTGAAGACCTGGAATTCATTATCGTTGAAGTCGACTTGGCTTACAACGCTATTATCGGACGGACCGGCCTGAGTAAGTTTGAGGCGGTCCCTTCTACTTATCACATGATGCTCAAGTTCCCCTCCATTCATGGAGTTATTTCTGTTAAGGGGGATCAGAAGGTAGCTAGACAATGCTACATGAGCTCGTGCCGAACGTTGGCACCGATTAAGAGGGCCTGGGTGGATTTGCTGGAAGAGCTGCCGCACCCGAGGCAAGCAATGGAACCCGTAGGGTTCAAATTGATTAATCTGGTTGAGGATGACTCAACCAAGACAACTCGCATCGGGGCTCATCTAGCCCCTGACTTTGAAAAAGAACTGATCCACCTGCTGAGAAGCCACGTGGATATATTTGCTTGGACCCCGGATGATGTTCCGGGGATTGACCGATCCGATAGTGAACATCGGATCAATACTGAGCTCAACTATCGATTACCCCATTGCCTTGTCCGTTTGACAGGTGGGGGATTGATATCCTTGGACCTTTTCCTAGGTCCATAGGGCAAAGGAAATTTTGTTTCGTAGTGGTGGAGTATTATTGAAGCAGAAGCCGTAACCATCATCTCGGAAAAAGTTGTCAAGCACTTTATCTGGCGAAATATTGTGAGCCGCTTCGGGGTTCCCCGAGCGCTCGTATCTGACAATGGGACTCAGTTCCGCGGAAAGAGCATACGAGACTTATGCATCAAGTTGGGCATCATCCAGCATTTCTCATCAGTAGTCCACCCCCAGACCAATGGACTTACGGAGGTATCTAACAAGATTATCCTGAAAGGATTGAAAACCAAGTTGGAAGATTTCGGAGGTAAATGGCCCGAACACATCTATGAGGTCCTATGGGCATACCGAACTACACCTCGCTCAACGACCAAAGAATCACTTTTCTCATTGATGTATGGGACCGAAGCTGTTAGCTCGGTGGAGGTTTCCATCCGATCACCTCGGATATCCCAATACGATGAGCATATGAACAGTGAAAGGAGATTATTGGACCTCGAGATGATCGAAGAAAAAAGGGATGCAGTTTATGCACGGATACGTGCTTATCAGCGGAATATGGAACGGGCCCATAACAAACGAGTCCTCCCAAGGGACTTCTTTGAAGGCGATCTCGTCCTCAGAAGCATTAAGGTGCAGAGGAATGTTGGAAAGCTGGACAGAAATTGGGAGGGACCGTATCGCATATCGGTAAAATTGGAGTCAGGTGCGTATAAACTTGAAACATTGGATGATATAGAGGTCCCCCGAACTTGGAATGTAATAAATTTAAGGCGATACTTCTTATGAATTTTCGATTAATGTGTTTGACTCAATAAAAAAAATTCCATTAAACGTAAGTAGCAAACAAGTAAGTACAAGAGTTAACTATTTCTAATAGAATGATGGACCGATCTTGGAGTTGGATAAGCTTAGGACGAATCTGGACTGGCGACTGAAGCTTCTTGTCCGCAAGGTTCCCAAGTTGTAGTGACCGCTCTGACGAGTCAGATGCTCATGCAATTGCCTAGCCCAATGGATGAGTCATGATTCTCCCAAAACTCATTACGAACTAAGACATTCCCTTCAACGGCATTCAGTCTTTAGGGATGACCTTTTGTACCTATGAGATCTGCTACAACGAAAGAAATGATAGTCAGCATATCGAAACATAAGATCGGTCCTAACATAAGACGTATTATGAGCCAAGCTTAGCCATCGAAACCTAAGGGACTTTAATAGAACCAAGGTTCGGCGAAAGCCCGTAAAAACTCATAATTAACGCAGACTACGCCTATTCAATTGAGTAATGATTCCAAGGACAGAATAAGAGTGACCCATACACCATGTAAAACGACTGATCCAATCAAAATTGACGTAAATAAACTAAATATAACGTCTGGGACCGATGGTTGACACCCTGTAAGTGTCCCCGATCTTATACTTGTTAGTTTATTCTGAAGTTAAGATAAACTACTTCGTTAAGATAAAACTTATTAGTTTATTCCGAAGTTAGTTATATCAGTTCATTCTGGTAATCAAAACAACTAAAGCTAAAGAAAAAGGGAGGAAAATCTTATATTAAACAAAAAAGAACGGCAGATACAAAGTAATATCTAAGATCTAACTAATCTGCCCTTCTTCTTTGTCTTCTGCTTCGGGCTCCTGGGGTTCGGTCCGGTCGGCGAGCCGCTTCNTCCCCCGAACTTGGAATGTCATGAATTTAAGGCGATACTTCTTATGAATTTTCGATTAATGTGTTTGACTCAATAAAAAACATTCCATTAAACGTAAGTAGTAAACAAGTAAGTACAAGAGTTAACTATTTCTAATAGAATGATGGACCGATCTTGGAGTTGGATAAGCTTAGGACGAATCTGGACTGGTGACCGAAGCTTCTTGTCCGCAAGGTTCCCAAGTTGTAGTGACAGCTCTGACGAGTCAGATGCTCCTGCACTTGCGTAGCCCCATGGATGAGTCGCGATTCTCCCAGAACTCATTACGAACTAAGACATTCCCTTCAACGGCATTCAGTCCTTAGGGATGACCTTTTGTACCTATGAAATCTGCTACAACGAAAGGAATGATAGTCAGCATATCGAAACATAAGATCGGTCCTAACATAAGACGTATTATGAGCCAAGCTTACCCAGCAAAACCTAAGGGACTTTATTAGAACCAAGGTTCGGCGAAAGCTCGTAAAAACTCATAGTTAACGCAGACTATGCCTATTCAGTTGAGTAATGATTCCAAATACGGAATAAGAGTGACCCATACACCATGTAAAACGACTGATCCAATCAAAGTTGACATAAATAAACTAAATATAACGTCTGAGACCGATGGTTGACACCCTGTAAGTGTCCCCGATATTATACTTGTTAGTTTATTCAGAAGTTAAGATAAAACAGCTTCGTTAAGATAAAACTTATTAGTTTATTCAGAAGTTCGTTATATCACTTCGTTTCGGCAATTAAAATAATCAAAGAGGAAGAAAAAGTCTTTATATTAAGTAAGAAGTGTGGCATATACAAAATGATAACTAAATCTAACTAATCTGCTCTTCTTCTTTATCTTCCGCTTCGGGCTCCTGGGGTTCGGTCCGGGCCGCGAGCTGCTTCAACTCTTCTTCTTGATCGGCCACCTTCTGGTTGACCGTCTTCTCCATCTCTTCAAAAAGATAGAAGAAATGGTCTTCTTCTAGAACAGGTTCTTCCAAGGTCGGAATAACCTGAAACTTGCCATCTCTTTCAAGTGGCTCGATCATCTTCCAGCGCTCGTCCGAAGGGGAAAGCCCGAACGTCTGGATAACTTGCTCTCACATGTTATCCAGATACTTCGCAGTGTAAACCGCGTGTATGTTATCCGCTAAAGCGAATAACAACGGGGACTGAGCGAACCCCAGAACTGCTTCCCGAACCGAACCTTCGGTCGAAGTGCGGGCCCTCGTCAACTCTTCCTCCAAGGCCGTCTTTTCTTCTTGGGCCCGAAGGAGAAGCTCATTCAGCTTATTCCTCTTCTCATGGGCCCGACCTTGGACTTGGTTGATTTCTTCGTCTTTGGCCCGCAACTTGGCCTCCAGGTCGTCTATTCGCCCCTGAGCCGTTTCCCCCACCTTCTCCAGCTCAGAGACTTTATCTGCTAAGAGTGAGACATACGTCCCTGCTCTTAGCAGCTCATTGTCCAATCGGTCACGGTCCTCCCGTACCGTGACCAACTCCCCATGCTTGATCTCAACTTGCCTTTTCGCAAGGTCAAGTTGGTCTTGGACTTTTTGGGACACAACGCTATCGCCTTGGTATTTCTACACGGTAAGAGCGGTTGTGAAAGCTTTCCTCAACATCTGCAAAAGACAGCACATTGTTATAAATGAAGCTTCGGGCCTCCATGTTAAACCAAAGTTACCTTGGATGTGAGGTCGAGGAAGCTTTCCATAATTTCTTCCCCAGATACGTCTGCCTGGACGTTATCTGGGTTCTGCTCTCCGAAAAGGCGGAAGTCCTTTACGAAGGCACTCCGCCAGGAGGATAATTTCCTCCCCTTGCTGAACCGGTCCAACAGGCCCAGGGCAACTCCCCAGTCAGAGTTGGTCTTCGGGCCCTGTGCAGGCTCCTTCAGGACGATCCCCTTATTGGGGACCGGAGCGCTGCCCCCCTTCTTCAACCTCTTCGGCTCTTTCGGGGCTTCCACTTCGGTCACCCTCTTCCCTTTTCCTAAGGGGACCGGCGGCAGGGAGACGTTCAGCTTAAGCTAAGAGCCGGGAAGAACCTTCTCCACGGGAACGGCTCCCTGCAGCAATAAAGTAACAGTTTCAGTGTTAATAAAAGAGGCGTTACCGATTTGATAGAGGTTGGATAAGCTCAATGAACGAATCCGAGCCTTTGTCACCTCCTCTACAACTCCAAATACCCGAAAGGCAGGCCCCTCTCCGCTTGAGGACTGCCCGGTGCAGCGAAGGGTCAATGTGCCCGCGCTGGTTGTTTGGATCGGGGGGTTCCCTGACCCCGAAGGGACCACCGTGCCTCCCATTGCCGATTCACTTGCTTCGGCGCTGCCCGATGCTTCCCTTTGTCCCTCAGAAGGGCGGACCGAAGTAGCTGCCATACGTTTAAAACGTGCGCTCGGCATCGTCTCAGTTGAATCTGCAAAACGAATACATAAGGATCAGGAAAGATTAAAACACAAGTACTATTTCATACCCGATCCTTCTGATGGATCTGAATCTGAACTAGAAGATAAAACCCCCGTCGGGGCTGGGGCTCCGGTCCTACCCGCAACACCCATCTCTATTAGTCTTCTCTCCCGAAGCAGATCTATTCGCTTAAGGCGTGCTTCGGGAGGGGGGAACAACGCAAGAGTGTTTGTGGTGTCCGTGCGGGAGGGGTTGAACATGCTTCGGTCCAATTGCCCTATGTGTGGGTGAGTTATGCGTGGCCATACTTTCAACAGATCCTCTTTTGGAACTGTCATCCACACATAACAAGCCTCCCACGCATGAAGAGACTCCTCTTTATCTACAATTGCGCACTCTTTGGTGCGCACCGCTATATAGTACAACTTACGACACCCCAACAGACCTTTTCCTTTTCGGGACCCAACCAAGAACAGGTTAAAGAAGTGTTCTAAGGTTGGGGCCCGATTCTGTTGGTGACAATAAAAAATGAACGCTATAATATATACGTAACTGCCCGGGAATAACGCAAAAGTGGGGCAGTGGATTTCCTTAAGCACGGCCGCTACAAAAGGATGTAGCGGAAAACGAAGCCCGCACTTTAAGGAGGCGTAGCTAACCAGAATAGCAGACGCCGGCACATTCATCTCCGCCGGAAGGAAACAGGGAATGTCTTCCCGTCCCTTCCAGATGGAGTAATGTGCCGGGATTGAAAACTTAGACCTAAATTCCTCAATGTCCAACTCTGATATAGAAGGATAACGCGTTTTATGGGGAGTTATGAAAGTATACCTTAACAAAAACGAGTTGGAAGAAGGTTGGACGAGAGAACGATTTTTGGCACAAGAACTTGCTGTGGTTTTCTCTTCACGAAAATGACGATGAGGAGAAACAGTGCCCTAAATCCCGATTTAAATATTAATCTCCCAGCCAATGACATGCCGCCACGTAATACTGCCCCAGACTGTGATGGTACGGAGCGTACTCATCACGCCTCTTGAACTGCCGAAGGTGAAGAGGCGCGGGTGGGATATTAGTATTTAAAGAATAACGAAAATAAAATATGATTTAAATATACGTTGTTAACCCTTAAGCAAGATTGATTCATACGCTAAGGCAAACTTCGGTCCCCTGGATCTCACTACTTACAGGTACGGTCCCTTGTTCTCATGAATGTGCAGACATCATGTGATCGGCCTTGTATCACCTCTGCGATTGGCAATCAAGCCCGAGGGGCTAGTGATGAGAACTCTAGGACCGGGTACCTTGTGATGGGTAAGGCCCAATAACGATTGGACCAATCCAAATGGCGAAAATGAATCCTTATAGCCCATTCCACACCTCCAATAAAGAGCGGCCCGATGTTCTAATGAGGACCGAAGATGACCTTAGCGGAATAAAGCGTTTTCTGTCAGCTGGCACTTGAGTTCGGTCCGAGCAGTTACAACTCACGTTTACCACGCTTCGGGCCTTTCCACGTTTACCACGCTTCGGGTCCGATCACGTTTACCACGCTTCGGTCTCAGCCTCGTTTTACATCCGGCGATAACAACCTCTAACAAACCTGTCAGAGGCGGTTACGGAGCGTGATTTACACTCACCAAGAACTCTATAAATACAGGACCAGACGACGGAGATAACATGTCCCTTTGGACGCGGAAGAATAGGCTGTTACTCTGCCGGATTCTTATCGCTTTCTTTACCTTGTCATTTTCATTAGCCTTTCTTGTATAAACTTTGAGTTATTTCATTAGTGAGCAGGCTAAGAGCATAATCAGCTCTTAGTCGAGTGGTTTTCACCCAATTCTTGGGGTTTCCACTATATATCGCCGTGCACTACTTTGTTTTTAGCTTTTGATCGTCTTCCACACTTAAAAGAAATCAGAACCAAGTTCGTTTGTTGAACGAACCAGACGACTGTTGGTACCCCTAAAAAGGGACCATAACAATACTAATGAATAATTAATATATTTAATACATATAAATATTAAATAAACAAACATCAAATTATAAATTTAAATATATAATTATATTAAATATTAATGTCTATTTTTGTATTAAATAATGAATGCGTAAACATACAACAAATTTTTTTATTAAATATATCTAAGTATAAATTTAAATGTATTTGTATGATTTATTAATCAAGTTTTAATATAAACAGCATATAAACTATTAATATAGTAATTAATAATAAATATGTCTAATACATGTACTAATTAATATTAAAATTATAAATAAGGACACTTAATGTGTAATCCATATCCATCATCCGTGGTAAAATTAATATTTTTGTCATTGATAAAATCAAAACATTATTTAAAATTATGTTAAATATATAAAATTGATAGATTGACAGAGCTAAAAAAACTCCAATAAAGGAATAACAAATATAGGGTTGACCTATTTGTCAAATTTTTTACACAAAGAATGCTTCTTACCATTGAGGTTATCTCCAGCTATGTTCGTTCGGAAACTTCATTCTCTTATCCATATCAGCTTTTTCTATATATACATAATCATTTTTTATTTTTATAAATAACTTTCTTATCATACCTACAACAATGTCCGGACACTTATCATTTTTATTTTTTATATATCATCGTAATTATGTAAATATTAATTATTTTTATTGATATTTTTATTATATAAATCACATTTATACGTTAAATTGATAGTTGTGATTTTTTGAATGTGAAACATTTTAGAATTTTGATTAATTTGTTATTGTATTTTCTAAACTAAAAGTTTAAAAGTGTAATAGCTCGTTAAAAATTAAAACTTATCAACTAGAACTAGATACCTCATAACCCAGACCGAACAAAATCGACGACGAATTGATATGATTTTTTTACGTAAAATCATAATTAAAAATTAATTAATCGAAACGATTAAAACTAATACATTGGTAAATCGATCATTTTCACACACCTTGTATCGAACAATCGAAATATTATGGATAAAATTAATATATAAATCATTGTAATTTTATATATTTTATAATAATTGAATAATTATAATTTTTTTAAAAAAATCTCAATGAAAGAGAGTGGGAGACTCGCTCTCATCAAAATACTTCATGAAAGATAAGGTGAGGTGCCAGCAAGACGTCCAATTAGACTGGACGTCCAAGGCTGGATATAGCCTATTGAAAGAGGGTGTCCATTCTATTTTCTCAAAGTCGAATAATTTTTTAAAAAATAAAATAATATTATAATTATAAAATAATTATGAAACATATATATTACAATCGATCGATATACTCGTTTTTATTGATGTATTGTGATTGATCGGTACTAGGGGTGCGAACCCAGTCAGTTTATCAATTTATCATGTTTTACCAATTCGATTAACGAAAACTAATTGTCGAATTTATTCGGTTTCGTTACCGAATTAGTGGTTTTAGTCTATTTTTTATTTATTTTTATCTATCGATTATATTTTTTTATAAAATACATTAACAAATTAATTTTACATATAGGTGATTCTAAAATATTTCTTAAAATCATAACCACTAATTTTACATATAGGTGATTCATACCATAAGAATATTATTATAAATAATAAGTATCTACATAAAAATAATGAATATAAACAAATATGAGTTAAAAATTATAAATGTTCTAACATTTTGTATAGATAAGAAGAAAATCATTTATTAAAATATTGATATTAATACTAAAAATAAAGATGATGTGAAAGAGAAATATGATGTCGAAAGAGAGTATAAAATTTCCGAAGTACATAGTTGGAGATAACTTAAAGAGTACATTTGTGATTTGTGGTGCAAGTTTTATTTATTATTATTGTTATTTAGTTTAATTAAAGTTTAAACAATAAAATATTTATTCTATCCAATTTTGGATATCTTTTTTGTAAGTACATCTTCTATATTTAGAAAAATAGTCCATTTTGAGTTATATTTGCAGCACATCCCAGTGTTTTTATACCAGACGGTATACCGTCCGATACATCAAATTTCGCTTGGTACCGGTATTTTTTTTCGTACCGACGGTATCGAGTATTATGGTCGATTTTCAGGTTTTTTCGGGTCTAATTCTAAAAAACTAATTAAACATTAATTTTCGGGTCGTACCACTCATACCGGTCTGGACCGGTATGTAATTCCGGACCGGTATGAAAACATTGCACATCCCTTCCCATAACAATTATGATTACATAATCAAATTGTTGTTAGTTTAATCCTATTAGTTAAGCTACGTTCTTAAAGCGATAAAAATGACACCAGATTTATAGTGGTATCCGATCACGTTGTCTTAGTTAAGACACGATCGTATCGGCAATCCACTTTCCAACACTCTACAATTTATTCACTATTTTAGTTGCAATGTTCAACAAAAACAGAATACAAAACCAACTAAAACTATACAAATTATTCACAGGAAGTTAAAACTACGGTATAGTAACAGATCACCATCAGTATACCGAACTTCTTAATCACAAAGAAGTCAGTAAAGCAAACCTGCAGTTTTCAAACAGATCGTTAGTTAACACAACAGTTTAAGAATATACNCTCCCACGCATGGAGAGACTCTTCTTTATCTACAATTGCGCACTCTTTGGTGCGCACCGCTATGTAATACAACTTACGACATCCCAACATACCCTTCCCCTTTCGGGACCCAACCAAGAACAGGTTAAACAAGTGTTTTAAGGTTGGGGCTCGATTCTGTTGGTGACAATAAAAAATGAACGCTACAATATATACGTAACTGCCCGGGAATAACGCAAACGTGGGGCAGTGGATTTCTTTAAGCACGACCGCTACAAAAGGATGTAGCAGAAAACGAAGCCCGTACTTTAAAGAGGCTTAACTAACCGGAATAGCAGACGCCTGCACATTCATTTCTGCCGGAAGGAAACAGGGAATATCTTCCCGTCCCTTCCAAATAGAGTAATGTGCCGGAATTGAAAACCTAGACCTAAACTCCTCAATGTCTAACTCAGACATAGAAGGATAACGCATTTTGTGAGGAGCCATGAAAATATACCTTAGAAAAAAGCGGATTGGAAGAGGGTTGACGAAAGATCGATTAAGGGCACAAAACTCGCTGCGATTTCTCCTTCGCGATAATGACGTTGAGGAGAAACAGTGCCCAGAATCCCGATTTAAATACTAATCTCCCAGCCAATGGTGAGTCGCCACGTAATACTGCCCAAAACAACTACTGTACGGGGCGCACTCATCACGCCTTTTGAACTGCCGAATGTGAAGAGTCGCGGGACCGAAGCTGACCTTAACGAAATAAAGCGTTTTCTGCCAGCTGGCACCTGGGTTCGGTCCGAGCGGTTACAGAACGGTTACAACTCACGTTTACCACGCTTCGGGCCTTCCCACGTTTACTACGCTTCGGGCCCGATCACGCAGACCACGCCTCGGTCCCAACCTCGTTTTACATCCCGCGATAACAACCTCTAACAAACCTGTCAAAGGCCGTTACAGAGCGTGATTTACACACGCTATGAACTCTATAAATACAGGGCAAAACGACGGAAATAGCATGACCCTTTGGACGCGGAAGAACAGGCCGTTACCCTGCCGGAATTCTTACCGCTTTCTTTACCTTGTCATTTTCATTAGCCTCTTTTATATTGACTATGAGTTATTTCATTAGTGAACAGGCTAAGAGCATAACCTGCTCTTAGTCGAGTGGTTTTCACCCCAATTCCTGGGGTTTCCACTATACATCGCCGTACATTTATTTATTTCCAGCTTTGGATCGTCTTCCACATCTAAAACAAATCAGAACCGAGTTCGTTTGGTGAACGAATCGGACGACTGCTGGTACCCCTAAAAAGGGACCATAACAATTATATTTCAGTTTTAATATTTTAGATTTTGGGTTTAAATTTCAATGTTTAGAATGTATAATAAGTTTATTGTACTTCAATCCTTGAAATATACGTTTATTTATTTTTGAATTAAATAATTAAATAATAAATAAAGATATTAATAAAATAATTAAGAATGATTAGTTTTGTAATTATTCAAGAAATATGTTTAGTTTTGAAAACATCAATTATAATATAATGCTTATCCAAGAAATTCTCCTTGTGCACTTTGACACGAAAAGGCTCGCAAAATGGTCTAACACACAATTCATCGCGGTTTTGGGCAAATTCATCGCCATTTTAATCCCATGAACAATTCATCGCAAAATTTTGGTTCAATTCATCGTCATTTTGGATCTTAAGCTCCAATTCATCGTAGTTTGGATGAAATTCATCGCCATTTTGATCCCATGAACAATTCATCACGAAATTGATTCGATTCGGCGGCATTTTGATCCTAAGCATTAATTCATCACCATTTTGGTTTAATTCATTTTCATTTTGGATCCCAAGCTCTAATTCATCGCTGTTTTGGTGAAATTCATCGCCACTTTCATTCCATGAACAATTCATCGCCATTTTGATCCTAAGCTCCAATTCATCGCGAATTTGGTTCAATTAATCGCATTTTGATTCTAAACTATTCATCGTGGATTTGGTTCTACATGTTAAAACTGCTACGATTCACTCGATTGTCATTATTTTTTATTTTAAAACTTTGAGGATTTCGCATATAATTTTTAAACTTTGAGAACGTCGTCATTACACTATATTAAACATTGAGTATACTAATTTTCTCATTTATTTTTTCACTATGACAAGTCAAGATTCTCTAGAATGCCAATGCATGTGCATTCTTCCATCGACTTGGTAGACGCGCAGTAGGAGATCTCAACCACAGGTTACCAAATGAGGCAAAAACCGTAACTTCTTTTATCTTGTTGCCAAATTAGTATGATGGGGGCAGTGACCATGTGCAATCGGTGTTAAATATGGATCACAAACCTATGATTTCAATCGGTGTTAAATATTTTAAAATAATTATATTTCATTTCGATAAACTCTCCTATATCTATAAATCAGATTTGAAAATATAGTTGTAACCAGTAAGGTTTTTGCACTTTGCAGTGGGACACTTCTTCAAAATTATATATCACTTCAAATAATACAATGAATTCAAAGCAATAATGTAATGATATATCAATATTAAATAAATATGTTTTAGACTTTAGTTCTTTGATTTTATCATCCAACCAATTATTACATGTCCATATTCTATAATATATTTCCCTCATTATCCTATACTACACCTGTTTGTATAAAACTTTTTCAACATGTTCATTTGACCGGGAGGTCTCTATATTTATTTTGATTGCTTGCAAATTATATGTGCACCTTTTTCTGTTAAATTATTAACAATGTTATCTCATCCAACCATGTTCAAAAATGTTGTGAGATCTATTTCCAATTTTTCAACTCACAAATGATTATGTAATCTAAATGCGGAATCATTCCAGTAGTTTGTGTCGTAACAACATCTTTCTTTTTTTCATTTGAAAGATTGAATTTGGGCGGAAGACATTTTTTGTCTCCAAAGTTTGAATTTTTTGGTAATTTTAGTTCTAAATTTTCTAATTTTGGCAAAACCAACCTCCAAAATTTTATGCATGCAAAACCAATCCCCTAACTATTATTATTTTGGTAAAATCAGCTCTCAAACTTATGTGTGCATCATAATTGGTCTCCCATAGTTATAATTTGTGGCAAACAAGATCCCCGGACTAAAATTACGAAAATTTGGTTCTCAAAGTTTCGGGTTTTTGGAAAATTTGGTCTCTAACGATGTTAATGTTTTGCAAAGTTTGCAAAACTTGAGAATTTTAGTCCCCAAACCTTTGAATGGCTAATTTGGTCCCCAAACTTTACATAATTTCACAAATTTAGTCCCAAACGAAAAAATATGAAGTTTTTTATGATTTTCACGATGCATTTTAGTGTTTATAAATTAAAAAATTATTAGTCTTATATCTGATTTGTAATTTTCGACCGAACATATTACAACGATACCAATTTGTATTGCGAATGTCAACACTTGAAGTTTATTAATGTTTGATGAGATTTATTTGTTGAAGTTTTCATTTAATTGTTTCTCAAAATTTATTTTGACGATTTCCGACAATTTTATGTTGGTGATTCATTGACTTTTTAGGGAAGACCGCGAGTAATAATATCTGACTTCTAATTTTCGACCAAACATAAGACAACGATACCAATTTGCATTCGTCAATACTTGAAGTTTATTAATGTTTAATGAGATTTATTTGTTGAAGTTTCCATTTAATTGTTTCTCGAAATTTATTTTGACGAATTCGGAAAATTAAGTTACTCATTGACTTTTTCGGGAAGAGTGCGAGTTAAATACAATTTATAATTTTCAACCGAACATAATACAAGGATACTAATTTGTATTCCAAATGTCAACATTTGAAGTTTATTAATGTTTAATGAGATTTATTTGTTTAAGTTTCCATTTAATTGTTTCTCGAAATTTATTTTGAAGATTTCCGACAATTTATATATTGACGGAGAAGTTTCGATAACGTTTAAAATATCGGTTGCGTCCCATTTTTTCCGTACCGGCCAGTATACATATCTGGAATTTGGTTACGGTCTGTATGACTACTAAGGTCGGAACTTGTCGGAAATACCGAAATACTCATACATATACCGTTAATTGTATTTGTATACTCATACAAATATATTGACGATTTCGGTATTTAATCGATTTTTGAAATTTATATATTGACGATTTCGGTATTTGTATGAGTATACAAATAAAATTAACGGTATTTTCGACAAGTTCCAAAATCGATTGTCGGAAATTTATAAATTGACACATATATTTCTATGAGTATATCGATTATCAATATACTCATACAAATATATTAATCGATTTCAGACAATTTATGTACTAACACAATTTATATATTGACTCTTTCGGTATTTGTATGAGTATATTTGTAAATATTTAATTTTTGGATCAAACCCGGAAATACCCACAATACTGGTCAAAATACCGAAAAAACTATTTTATGTTTTTTTTAAAAAAATAAATAGTTTTTTTAAAAAAATAAATATATTGTTTTAAAAAATAAATATATGTTTTTTTAAAATAAATTGTTTTTTTAAAAAAAAAATATTTAATTTAATTTTTCAGGTCGGTTCGGGTTTTCGTGTCCGGCCCTAACAGTAAAACTAATGGCGTTAATATTAAGTGGGGACTGAATTTGCCAAAATTATGAAAGTTCGGGGACTATATTTGTTATTATGTGTAAACTTTGTGATCGTTATTGACAACTTTAAAGTTAGGAAAATGGTATTGCCTTAATATTAAACTTTTATGACTTACTTTGTCAAATTGTTAAACTTTCCGGATTTAATTTGTCAAATTAATCAAATTTTTGGGACTAAATTTGCCATTTAAAACTTTGGAGACCAATTTTGCCAAAATATCAAAATTTTCGGACCAAACATGCTATTTTCTCGATTGGATTTGATTTTATATGGTATAATAAACATGAACATTAATATAATTCATAAAATTTAAGCAAAAGAAACAATTATATAAGAATATGATTATGAATATAAAATAAAATAAAAGCAAATGTCATACTACTAAGAGATATTCAACCAAACAATTAATAAATATTCATCTTATAAATTCTGTAAATATATAAGGAAAGTCGAAATATCCTTTGACTCACAACATTTAGATCATTTCCTTTTGACAAATATCCATTTAATGGAAAATAGAACATAAATATATACATTAACAAAGTACCCAATATGAACACTATATCAATTTTCACTTCCGTTAAGGGTAAAAATCTACTCCTTACTATTATGAGTTTTAGTGAATGAGAATCGCTGGTAATCGGTTGCCGTAATGAGAAAACACAAAGAATTATATGTGGGAAATTCCAGAATCGAGAGGAAAACCCACGGGGCACCGAACCCATGAAGATTTCTACTAGAAAGAATAAGTTTAGCAAGCACTAAGAAAAGCTTGTCCTTCCTCACTATCCTATGTCCCTTTTATAGAGGTGATGATACAATTTAAAAATACAAAATGTAATCGTAATCCTTCCTTGTCTCATCAGCCGCCCAGGTGCTGATTTACACGAATTTTATCGCCTAAAAGTCGTGCGGTGCCTCCTGAGATTGGTGGCGCATCCATTGTTGACATTAACCACCAACAGTGTCGATCGCTCTTGTCTTATTACCGATCGGATGTTGATGACCCCGATCGGTTGTAACGAACGCCTAGCTTGACATCGTGGCAGATGCCGATCGGGTTTAGCTAAGAAAATGCACCGATCGACATTTTACTATGATTCTGCACACCCGACTTATTTTGAGTTGACTCGTTATCATAATTCATACATTAACATTAGCCCCTCAACTTCAGGCGATCTTTCGTTGTCGAACGTCGAGGGAAGTTGACTTCGTCATGATTTATGTGTGTTCAACTACCGACAAAACCTAGAAAACTGTGTAGAATATAGAGGGTCGCGAACTGAACCATCCACATGGCATGATCCTGAACGTTGGGTCCGAACAAAACCTAATCCAATCGTCATTTTCAATCGCACTCTCTGAAACTTCCACTCAAACGATCCAGGCGTTTTCCTAACCTACTCTGGCAACCACATTCTACTTCTTCAACTCGTTTACAATCCACTGAGGTTTGCCTTTTATTCTTTTTACATTTGTATACAATCTATAACTTGATTTTCTCTATTTTTTCACGTTTTCTTTGCATATTTTTATGGTTTTACGCTGAGTCCCGTTATTTTCCTACGAGATTTTGCGTTTCTCATCATTATTATGGTGATTTTATGCGTTTTCCGATAATACCTTGATTTTTTATGATGGATTTCATTGGCAAATGGCTCCTTCAATGAATCTGACTCCGTTCGCGAAAAATACTGCATCCCTGAAGAGTACCAACTAGAAGCAGGGGAACCTGGGTATGAACCATGGCCCGCTACTGGTCGATCGTCACTGAGCAATGCTATGCCAGTGACGATCTCTGCTATTACAAATGGGCTTAGGTTTCCACTTCACCCATTCATCGCTGAACTGCTTTTGCTTTGATGCCAAACAGCTACTTGGTAATTGCCACCTTCATCCACTATTGCGACGCTGCAAAGATTGCCCCGACCGTCACCAATTTTTTTGATGATCTACAAGGTGATGTGGCGATCGGGAACCCATGTCTTTGTCCAATGCAGCTATGGTATTTTACCTATAGAAGCAAAAATAACGACCTTGTCGAACGACCAGATTCGCAACGCGACTAGTACAACTCTTTTGTCTGGGTTGGAATTCAAGATAACAACCCTAAATTCCTTCTCCAAGTGTCGGCAGCCACCGAAAAACTCACGATCGACGGCGAATAAACAATAATTTTTGCCTATCAACTGAAGAGTTTGTCAACCTTGATGGATTACTGTCCAGAAAAAGACGACCATATCAGCTATAAAGTGATATATGCAGAGGATAACCTTATTCGTCTGCATATAGTAGGTCGATCGATGTGCGATCGCGTCGGTCGGCCTTGGGTTCAACCTTCATCGCCATCTGTAGAGCGTAAGTCCTTATTGTCAATTTTTCTTTTCAAGTATTAACTTTGTTTCATGTTTTAGCTTCTTCCTCCAAACTCTTTTCTAGTAGGAAATTGAAGAGAAAGCAAGAGATGATTGCTGAAAAGCTATAGAAGAAGAAGACAAAAAAGGCGAAGGTAACTATTCTCCGATCGTTAGAGACTGCAAGTCTCTTCTTCAAAAAGTGTTCGGAATATGATTGTCGGATCATCACTCTCCAACAAACGATCGAAAAGAATGTAAAAGACCAGTCGTCACTTCTGGATCGGTTCGTTGTCTCCCCAACATTCAAAAATCTGCCGACAACGTACTCCCTTGGATCAGTAGAAGAGCAGAAGAGTATAATAATTCAATAGATTACCAATATCTTTGAACTCAATCCAAACTCTGAGGACTGGAACGTGTCGACCCCCTTACTTTCGATGGGGAGTTCAACCCTCGCTTGCCAATTGAAGTGAACGATGACGATCCAGAATTTGGACACCTTGGCGATCGGTTGGACAAGCTCTTCATGGATAAATTAGGAGACTTGTCTTTTGATTCATCTTCCTCCTGAATGTCATCTTTTGTCTTTTTACTTAATGTATATGAATTTTATCCAGATTTAGTCTCTTTATACTTTAATAATAACGAACCAATATTAACAACTCCGATCATGATAATGACGCCAATAAATAATACATCGACAGTCGATCACCACACTCAACTTAATACATGTCGTCAACTGTTGCAGCTCATACCGATCGACAAGATCATCCCTTTCAGAATTCATCTAAGTGTCGTATCGTTTGACGATCATGAAATATCGCTCACCGCACGCCTGCGATAAATTCTGGAATCAATTTGAAAGTCATATTATCAATCCATGGGTAACGTAGTGGGTAATCATTAACAGTAGCCCATGGTATATATGTCTAGACTCTATAACATATGTGCCACCCATGATTTCCACTCGCTAAAGCTGTGTGTTTTACCACATTGATGGTTTGAAAGAGCAGTAATTATAACTTTTGTAAACTATTCGCACTCCCAACCATATGCATCTCTGAAATCAGTGGAATTTTATTATTGTTATATTGTCTTGAAAATGGATTCATGTCGAAGAGGTTTCCTGAACAGGAACGTTCGACACAAGCTATACAACTAACAATTCTTTTCGAAAGTGCTATTGCAGCTCAAAAGTTATGACCACTTGGGTTGCATAGCAAGAAACATCAAGGTTCATCAACGAGATTGCAGGAGATGTGATCGTCGACCGATACGTTCGGATCTGTTGATGGTTACTAACCGAAGAGGTCACTGGGAATCGGACGTTTGGCCCCTGGGAGGCACAATGCTGCATAATTGTTGTCAGACTTCATGCTTTGTCAATCGTAGGCAACATAGGATTTTTTACCAATAGCGATCGTGTTTAATTCATTCATACTGGAAAAGTATCTCAAATTTTTCAAAACCGATTAACACACACAATAATAAAAGATGTTACCTCAATTACGGATGATAAATTTTAGATGATCGACATTCCAAGACATTGATAATTCTTCCCTATCCAAGGTTTCAAATCAATAAGCTCCTCCAAATAATATATCATTAATTCTGTAAGGACATTCCCAACGTCGATCAAGTTTACCAAGAATTTTATGGGCTTCGACACTTCGAAGGACCAGGTCTCCCTTCGTAAAAAATTGTGGATTCACATTCCGATTATAGCATTTTTCCACAATATGCATATGCCTCAATAGTCTACTATAGATCTCAATACGCTTTTCTTCAATTAAATCCAAATCCATTCTCCCCAACTCGTCGTTCTGCTCCTCTTAGTACATTGCCACTCGTTGTGTTTTCAAAGTATTCTCCACTGGTACCGAAGCTTCCGACTCATAAACCAGCTAAAAGGGGGTCTCACCCGTTGTGTGGGTCGGAGTTGTTCGATAGGCCCACAGTACCTCTTGGAGTCGATCAGGCCAGATGACTCCTAAGTCCTCTAACTTCTTATTTATTCCTTTGACGATCCACTATTTGATACATCCGTTAAACCGTTAGTCTTATGATGTGAAACCGAAGAAAACATTTGTTTGATTCCAAGCTCAACACGTATATCTTGAACATTCTTTCCAGTGAATTGTGTACCATTATCTGACACTAACACCCCGTGGTATTCTAAATATTGAAATAATATTTCTCCAAAGGAACTTCTTAACCACATCCTCAGTAATTGATTAGACAGGCTCAGCTTCAACCCATTTAGAAAAATATTCAATAGCAACAATATAAAACTTTCGCTGATTTATCAATCGAAGAAATGGAACCAAAATGTCGTCACCCCACCTATCAAAATGACAAGGAAGTAGAGTAGAATTTAATTCCGAACCTGGTTGTCGTTGGTAATTAGCATGATATTGACATGGTTGACACTTCTGAACAAAGTCTTTCGCGTCAATCATCATGTTGGGCCAAAACAAATCCAACCGTCGCAGTATGAGAACAAGCGATCTTGCTCTCGAATGGTTTCCACAGACCCCTTCATCATAGCAACGGTCCGTCAAAACATCTCTTGTATAGTATATGATCCCGAAGTACGAATCGTCTTGTCGTTGATTCCACTTGATGTCGCTCTACTCTCTCCATGGGGAGTTCATTGTTCGTCAAGTAGGTGATTAGTGACTACATCCATGCCGGTGTAGGTTCTTGATCGACATTCCATATTATTTGCCCTTCGACACTCCTAGGATCTGCCAATCGTGGTGAAAGTTGCAAGTCGATCGCTCGCATTGTATGCATAAAAACTTGGATGGTTCCAGCAAACCAAAGAAACTCGCGAACAAGCGTGCCAACGCATCGGCTTAACGATTTTCTTCCCTATGCACATGCGGCAACACAAAAGACATTAAAGATTTTACAATCTTAACAATTTCTTCCCTATATCGTTGCATTGCAGGTTCGTGGGTCTCGAAGGCTCTGGCAACCTGTTCAACAACCAACTTTGAATCGGTAAACCCGCGAATATGCATTACTCCAATGTCCAAAACAAGACGTATTCCTGCAATCAATGCTTCATACTCTGCAACATTGTTAGAATAGGGGAAAGAAAGTTTTACTGCTGCATTTATGTGTGTTCTCCCCGAGAAGTGACGTGAAGAATTCCAACACCAACCCCTCCTTGTGTGGACCCATCGACAAACATGTCTCATACGTCATCTTCTTGCTCAGTGACCACAGTGGCCCTTGTCATTTCTACCACAAAATCTGCCAAGACTTGTCCTTTGATTGCTCTTCGAGGCACAAACTCCAAATTCATCACACTAAGCTGAATAGTCCATTTAGACAATCTTGTGGTTGTATCGGATTTAGATAAAACAGCTTCCAAAGGTTGGTCCGTAAAAACTTGAATACGACGGCCCTCAAAATAATGCTTCAACTTAACTGAAGCCTTCTTTAAAGCCAAGAAAAATTTTCAATGTTCATGTACTTGGTTTCTGCAGGAAGTAGAGTGTGACTTACATAATACACCGGTCGGTGCACTCCATCACCGATCGTCACAAAAGCAGCGCTAACTGCGACCGTCAAAATTATCAAATAAAGGCCTAAAGGCTAGTCATTCGTCGGGCTCACTAACAAAGGCAGGCTTGATAGATACTTCTTCAGGTTGTCGAACGCCCGCTCACACTCTTCGTCCCATTCAAGTATATTACCTTGCCGAAGGACTTTAAAAAACGGCAAAACCCGATCGGAAGATCTAGATATGAATCGGTTCAGAGCGGCCAACCGATCGATTAGGCTCTGAAATTCCTTTTTTGTCCTGGGCGGGGTCATGTTGATTATGGCTTTTGTCTTTTCAGGGTTGGATTCTATCCCTCTTTCATAGACATAATGTCACAGAAACTTCCACTACGAATGCCGAAACAACATTTGGAGGGGTTGAGCTTTAGGTGGTATTTTTGACAGACTTCAAAACACCTCGACAAATAGGAAATATGGTCCTCCTTATTCATCGACTTAACAATCATATCGTCCACATATACTTCTATTTCATTTCCTATCAAATTTTTGAATATTAAATTAACTAAACGTTGTTAAGTAGCCCCAGCGTTCTTCAATTAGAACGGCATCGCAGTATTGCAAAACGCGCCACTTGGCGTCACAAACGAAGATTTTTTCTGATCTTCATTAGCAAGAAAAATTTGATGATATCCGGAGAAGCATCCATGGTACTCATCAATGTGCTCCGGCAACAACGTCGACGAGCCTTTCAATGTGTGGAAGGTGGTATGGGTCTGACTCACAGAAATTATTGAGCCCCTTGTAGTCAACACACATTCGCCATTTTCCTTCAGCTTTGGACACCACCACAGGATGGGCCACCCATTTGAAATATTTGATTTCCTTCACGTATCCGGTGGCCCCCAATTTTGCAGTTTCCTGCCCAATAATTTCCACAATCTAGGGTGAAAAATGACGCAATTTTTGTCTTATCGGTCGAGCGTCGGGATAAGTATTAATGTGATGCTCCATCACCACTCTGTCTATCCCACATAGATCCTTTGGACTCGAAGCAAAGACTTCCACATTATCTTATAATAATATAGTCACAACATTCTCAAAAGCTGGAATAAGGTCCAAACCGATTCGAGTGGTCTTCTTCGAATCCCTAGGAACAAGTTCCACAACATTAAAGCGAGTAGGCTCCATAGCCCTCATTGGCTCTCTCAAATTCTCAATAGCATGGACTCTAGATCAGCAAGAAGAAATATAGCATGAATGAGCAATAGTTTGATCGACACTTATTGTTAATATCCTAGTAGCGGTCGGAAATTTGAGCTTCAAATGGACCCGTCGAAGGCACAGCTTCAAACGCGTTGAGCCCCGGTAGTCCAAGAATTACATTGTATGCCATGTCAATGTCCATGGCAACATACTCCAACATTTCCGATCGAGATTTCTCTCCACTTCCAAGCATGGTCGGTAAGACTATCTATCCAGGGGGTGACCGACCGCTGGTCAAAGGACCATAATGTCATTGCTACGGGTTGCAGGTCGGCTGCACTTAAACCCATTGAGTCGATCACTCCTTTAGAAATGATATTTCAAGAAACCCCTTGATCGACCAAAATCCGATGTACCCTACGATTGGCAATGACAACAGTTATGATGATAGAATCATTATAGGGCTCAAAAATATCTTCATTGTCATTATTATCAAATGTAATATCAGTCTTCTGCAGTTTCCAAGCCTCAGCGATCGACATGACCTGAGATGAGTTCAATAATTCCCTAGCATGGCGCTTCCTCTCCTTCTGAGAAACATCCTAACGATCACCACCAGAAATCACAAATATTTTTGGGTACATCGAGTTGTTATCCACAGAATTGACGTTTTCCTGATTAGCACTTTATGGAGGTGGGTTTGCCGGAGGTGGTGGGAGAACTTCTGGAATAGGCTATCGTCGGTTATCCCGACGATCGTTTTCATATCGGTTGTTGAGGCTATCATTCCACCATCGTCCTCCACGGTCGCCACAACGATTGTTCCTCAGCTGACCTTGGTAGTTCTGCCGAGGTCGATCATTCCGTTCGTCATTCGTCTGCAGAGAAGCATAGCGACAATCGTCATCTCTATCACCTCTCCTATGTTCCACTCTTTTTTCACGGGTTTTGCCCCTCTTGTACTCTAGAACTCTTTCTTTCACAAGTTCTTTGATGCGATTTCCCAAAACATTGCATTCAGTTATTGAGTTATTAGTAGATTTGTGTAATTCACAGTATCCGTGCCCCAGGTTTTGCACGAATTCACTTCCCTCCATCTTTTATCCGAATGATTGATCTTCTTTTCCACAAGCTTTGCTAATGTAGATTTCTTTTTCCATGAAAAGGAGTCATAGTCTTCTCCACCTTTATGTATTTATTAATTTTTTGGGTCAATTGACCTAGAGAGGTGGGTGGATTCTTGATGTAGCTAGTGGAGAGTCCACACGGCCCAAGCACCTGTTGAATAAATATCTAGCTTCTCCTTAGGATCCATTTTGATCCCTCTCGCCATATAATTAAATTTCTCAATGAATTGTCTCAAAGTGGTTTTCCCCAAAGTGTACCTTAAAGCATAAAGTTCTGTCTTGCTCCTTGGAGGACCTACATTGGGAGCAAATTATTGTGTGAATAGTATGACAAAATCTTCAAAAGAACGTTCTCACTGCGAAGGAAGATTTTTGAACCATGATTTGACATCTTTATGAAGAGTGGTTGCAAATATCTTGCATCGGATATGATCACTAGCCTAGACCGTTCCCATCCGTAGTTCAAAATCTGACAAATGATCTAAGGGGTCCCTTGAGCCACTGAATGTTGGCATTCCGTCCAGCGCTCGGAAAGAACGTTCCAGTACAACTTTCATGATATGCTTCAAAAATGGATGCAGACGCAACTGAAGTAATGTAGAAACTCCATTATCTATACGGGGATTCTGATAGGCATCCTCCAAATCTAGTAGAATATCCTTTCCGACATCTCTCTTGATGGGTTGATCCATTGCTTCCTAGAATAAATTTGGTCGACGATAGGTATCCAACCCCGGTCGTTCCCTTTTTATTGCGTCCAGCTCCGCTACCAACTCCTCAAAGCGTGCTTCTTCAGGATCGGTAGCTCATTCTGCGGTTGTCGACCGAGAATTTCCTCCTCGTCTGAGCTTTGGTTTCCATGGCGGTCGTCCTTTATGCTTGCGTCGATCGGGTTATCATCTGGAGGATTCTGAGCGTGCTGTTGGGCAACAGATTTCTGTCCTGAGGCTAAGATTGATTGCCGAAGGTCTCCAACCATTTCTTCCACCATTTTTAGCAAGGATTGTGGGTTGATGGTGATCACATCTCTTCCAACAATGATGTTATGCGATTCTTGCTGGTGAGCTTCCATAGCCTCCCCAAATTCTCGGTTTTCCATAATGCAAAAAAGAAAAAACTAGCAAGTAAAGCTTCTCAATAAGTTTACGAGATCGGTCCCCACGGACAGCGCCAAATGTTAAAGGCAAAAATCTACTCCTTACTATTATGAGTTTTTGTGACTAGAGCCGCTGGTAACCGGCTACTGTAATGAGAAAACACAAAGAATTATACATGGGAAACCCGAGAATTGGGAGGAAAACCCGCGTGACACAAAACCCATGAAGATTTCTACTAGAAAGTATGAGTATAGCATACACATAGAAGAGTTTGTCCTTCCTCATTGTCCTCTGCCCCTTTTATAGAGATGATGATATAATTTAAAAATATTAAATCTAATCGTAATCTTCTATTGTCTCATCAGCCGCCCTAAAAGTCGTGCGGCGCTGCCTGAGATTAGTGGTGCCGCAGATTGGTGGCGTAGCCATTATTGACATTAACCACCAAGAGTGTCGATCGCTCTCGTTTTATTATCGATCGGATGTTGATGACCCTGATCGGTTGAAACGAACACCTGGCTTGACATCGTGACAGATGCCTATTGGGTTTTGCTGAGAAAATATACCGATCGACATTTTAATATGATTATGCACACCCGACTTATTTTGGGTTGACTCGTTATCATAATTCATGCATTAAAAACTTCGCATTCGATTTAGGTTCCAAGTTGCCATTTATAATTTCAAACATAAAGAAAGAGAAACAAGTTCAAGTGTATGCTCATTATGGTTGCTAATTGACATCAGAATCGTAAAATACAATATAAAATGAAAACTAATCATGTAGTATGTTCATACTATATATTTTATTCCAAAGGTCAAGTAGTGCTAATAATATGTATACGCATTTATCATAAATGTCGCAAAATTAATAATTCATTCCAAATTGAGTTTCTTTCCCTTTCCAATCACGACATTATACAATAGTAAAAATCAAAATTTTCAGAACTAAGTGGCTCAGTGGAAAATATATATACCCATTATGTAAATTCATACCCTTTTTCGCCTACATTGAATAATATTTCATTGCCTCTTCTAACTCTCGATCTATCAATGTCCTCTTCAAATGCTTGTGAGAATGGCGATTAGAAGAATGTAAAATAGGAGGGTTTCAAGAAATGGAGCTTTTTCTAGTATATTTATAATTGATATTATATGAATGCATTTTAATCAATGAAGTTAAACCGGTTGGTACCGTTCGTACCGGTCATGACCGGTACGAGCGATTTTTCATATATCGGTGGTATACCGGTGATATATAGGAATATCGATACAGCAGTCATAACCGATATTTACCGGTATGATCGATATACCGGGCGGTATCGCACTGATATGACTACCATGATCTAATATAGAGATACAGTACCGCATATAATTTATTATTCAAGAAAAAAATTATAATACAAAAATGTATTTTATTTTTAAATTTAAATATAAACGGACTAGAGTTTTATAAAAAACAGATGATGCATTCTACATAGGGTTGTTATTCGATCTGAACGAACCGAACTCAATGTGTTCATATTCGTTCATATTTTATTCGAAGTGAAAATATATTCGAACATTTTTCAAATTACTAAGTGAATGTTCATATTCATGTTCGTTTGAATAGTATGTTCGAACATTGTTCGTACCATTTGTTTGTCTATATTTGTACTATTTGTGCAAACTTCACCAAAAAAAATCACATTTTGTTGTTTTAGAAAAAAATCACTAAAAAATATGAAGAAATAATCAAATAATCAAAAAAAAATTTAATTAAAATAACATTTTTATTCACGAATATTCAAATTTGTTCACGAAAATGTTCATGTTCGTTCAAATTATAAACAAAAAAATAATATTCGAACAATGTTCATATTTTTATTCGAACGAATAAATATGATCAAATACTATCCGAATGCATATTATTTACCAACTATTCGGATAGTATAAGAGCCATAAATTTCTCCCATCAAATGTGATTTTGAAAATGTGTCATGCCTTAAAGTCAGTTACAGTTTTCGCATGATTCTTATTCTTTTAGCCCTTAGAGGATTCCTGATCGTTGATTTCGTGTGTGGAGATGGTTCTGACAATTTGATTATGGCCCACATTCCCCATTACCGGTGACAAAAATGTGATAATAGGACCGTACGTGTCACTTTAATTTGTATGAGAGTCTTACGTGATTTGTATTCAATTTAAATTTCTATTTTTTCATTTTAGAAAATAAAAATTCAGGAATTTGTAAAATATATATTATTTTTCATTTTTACTTTTATGGAAGTAAAATTTCTATTTTTCAATTTTATAACTACAAATAAAAAACAACATAAATCTTATTTCTAGTTTCAACTTTTATTTCCTAATATTTAAAATGACTAAAATAACACTTTTAAATAACTTTTAACATTATCATTTTTAAATAACTTTCTTCAATACATAGATGCCGCCGACGATGGAAAGATGTTGGATGAATACAAAAATAAAGATAGTCTTATGGTCCCTTTTTAGGGGTACCAATAGTTGTCCGGTTCATTAAGAAACGAACTCGCTGATGATTTATTTATGGTGGGAGAACGATTGAAAAAATATAAACAGTAACGAGGCAAAACAGTTTAGAGTGGAAAACCCTGGGAAATAGGGAAAAAACCACTTGATCAAGAGCAGGAAATGCTCTCAGTCGGTTCAATAATCAAATCAAAGTTCATTACAAGAAAAATAGGGGCTTATGAAGATAACGATGATAAGAAAGCGATAAGAATAATCTCGGCAGAGTAACGGCCTATTCTTCGGATC
Organism: Utricularia reniformis; assembly: GCA_009725065.1. Lineage (NCBI taxonomy): Eukaryota > Viridiplantae > Streptophyta > Magnoliopsida > Lamiales > Lentibulariaceae > Utricularia > Utricularia reniformis. The sequence continues at coordinate 607,275 of RWGZ01001059.1, forward strand.
CAAAGGGTCATGTTTGTTCCGTCGTCGTGCTCTATATTTATAGAGTTGAAGACGTGTGTAATCTATGCCCTGTAATTGCCTCTAACAGGTTTGTTAGAGGTTCTTGTCGCGCGATGTAAAATGTGGTCGGGACCGAAGCGTGGTCTGCGTGATCTGGCCCGAGGCGTGGTAAACGTGTAGAGGCCCGAAACATGGAACGCGTGAGTTTGTAACCGTTTGGACCGAACCATGTGGCCATCTGTTAGAAATCGTTTTATTTCGTCAAAGTTTATATTCGGTCACATCGCAGAACATTGGGCCAATTCATCTTAAATGTACTAAACTGGGATGTGCAAGTTCGCTTCTACTACATGGGTCGATCCAATCGTTATTGGGTCTTACCCATTGCAGGGTCTCTAGTCCTAGGATTCTCATAAGATAGAAATAATGTGGACACAAGTGATGAAATCATCGATACTGATGACTTGGTTTAAGAATATCGGGATTGACAATGCAAATTATTCGTGATAACATTACTGAGCAAATATGGTGTAATCTACATTGCGGAGCTGGGTCATCATCTCGATGATAATCTTGTTGAATATTATATTTTGTGTCAATAAGAGAAAGTTTCGATTAATCAATTATTATTGAATTAAGTCTAAGGGTACAAAAGTAATTTGGTTAATTAATAAATTATCATTATATTTATACAACAGAATACTTCATAATTTCTATACATTATTTATACATTCTAAAAATATTACAGAACATTTCATAATTTATATTTCTATTTCCGTTTCTGTTTCTATTTCTCTTTCTATATAAATCACTTTTTACAATTTGTGCAGAACACACCCTTCGTGTATCAACTCTCATACTGGTTAAGATTTCAAGAGTTATTTTCAATTCATCCAGAAAATAAAAAATTTCATTTTGTAAAAGTTTCAATCATGGAAATGAATAGAAAAATTCAGTCTTCATCTATGTAAGATACATACCTCCGTTAAATTGGATGTTGCTTACTCCTCCAACCCAAAGGCCCTATTTCCATAGCGGTTGGTCCTCATTTACTGCCTGCTCTGAATTCTGATATATATCCTCTCTCTCCCATTATTCCTCTCTCTTCCACGCAACCCCAGTAACTTCCCACTCCTGAATTTTGAAAAAGCTTTTTTGTTGTTTTACTCCACTGGGTTCCTATTCCATTCTGGGTTTCGATGTCCGTTGGTTTTTTGTGTGTGTGGAGTTGGACTACGCTGCATTTGGTTTGTATTTACACTTTTTCTCTTTATAATTGAACCCCTTGTTGCTTAATGCATTTGATTTGTTTTTGTTTCATTTGGTAATAGGTGAGAGTTCTTTTGTGATTTTGTTTATTGTGACTACCGCGCATTGATAAAAATCTGAGACGCGTGCTACTCGAGCCGGTAATCTCTTCACTTTCTCTTGATTCCTTTACTTCTGCACCTCTGTAAAGGGTTTGGGTTGTGTATTTATCTGTTTTTCAATTACGAATCTGGGAAGTTGTTATCCCTTCAACTCTGATCTTGGCTTGAGACCAGTGCATAGAAGGAACGTCATTGGAGAAAATTATCTATGTGAAGCTAATTTTGGGTGTCAGTGTGCAATGTAAGATATTTAGCCATGTACATGTCTGTGCTTCTGTTCTGCTGCATGACTGAGAGAGAAGGTGGAAACTGGGAAGGGTAATTGAGGGGGGTCCGTGCAATTTTTATTTTGTTTCATTTATTGCCATCAAACTCTGTCCGTGAACTGGAGGAAATTGAATGCTATGCAATCAAATTCCCACAAATTATTCATGTCAAGCCAATACACAGTTGCCTATTTTTTCTCATTGTCGGACTTCCATCATATATACCCTGCTGTTTTGGATATAATTGCAGCTTTTTATCAGGTTTACAGCTTAGCCATACTCAAGCTTTTGAGAAGGCTTCAACTTTGGTATTTGTGATAGCTGAATTGTAGTCCTGGCCTATCGAGATAACTAGATATGTTGGGCATTGAATCGTACCCTTCTCGGGTTTTATCTGCGTTTCCAGAGGAAAGTGGTGATGAGGAGCTGTCTGTTCTTCCTAGGCATACAAAGGTTGTTGTGAAGGGAAATCACAGAACAAAGAGTGTGTTAGTTGGTCTGCAAGGAGTTGTAAAGAAGGCTGTTGGTCTTGGTGGTTGGCATTGGCTGGTATCTTCCTATTATTGTTCGCTTTTTATAAGAATTTTATTTGGGAACTAAAAGTGTGCATTTTATGTCAGGTATTGAAGAATGGAGTTGAAGTGAAGCTCCAAAGGAATGCTTTGAGTGTACTTGAGCCCCCTACTGGGAATGAAGAAGAAGAAGAAGATGATTCTAGTAGTTGCTCTGATAAGGATCTTCGTGTCTTATGTAAGTCTTGCTGTATGTTTTCGGACAAGTACTATTCATTATAACTAGTGTCTTATTGAAATGAAACAGCGGCTTCTTCAGGCAAAATAAGCAAGCAAAGAGCAAGGCCATGGTTTCCAATGAAATCAATGAACGGCATCGGTACAGAAGTTGAGGAATCCAAATGTCAAACACAACGGCCGGTAACTTTGCGAGTGATGTGGCTTAAACATTCCATTCCAATCCAAATCTCATCTCACTTTTTGATTCCTTGAAAACAGGTAGTGAATTTAGGAAAGCTTGGTCCTGGATCATTGTGGCGATACATACGAGCCTTCCATCTTGTACGCGCATAAGGCTTCTTCCAACTCCCATTATGTCTTTCTCTGTTTCTCCCATTGCAGCCTATAACATAAGTTCCATATCAGGAAAGCAGCATTTGCCCCAGTCCCTCAAAGGATCAACTTGTTAGTGTTGTGCAGCAACATTTCTCTTCCCAGGTTTGCTCAGTTGAAATCATGGGAAAAAAATCATCACTATGCATTGGGTTTAGTCCACATTCTCCCACAAATTTATGTCTACTTTGGTATGTGCAGAAAGTAGACGAAGTTCAAGTGATCATGGAGTTTATTCGTGCTACCAAGAAAGTGAAACGAGTTAGCAGTGACAGAGAGATTTGATTATTCATCAATCCGACACACGTCGGTGTAAGTATTAGTATGTATGTATGTATCTAGTTTAACGATTAGTTGGTGATCTAGAGGACGGGGGAGGAGGGTGTGTTGCTTGTAACTTTCCATGACATGAGAAACTCTATACAATTTATGTAGTTGAATATCTATCCTTTTGTAGTTATCTGATGAGATACGAAGCGCATTATTTGTATATGAAAGAAGAATACCAAGGGGGAATTGAAACGGAAATCATTAAAGGATTTTATGTCTCTTCCCCTTCTTAATCCCCCTCTCCTATATATTATTACATTACATTACATTACAATCTCTATTCATAACACAAAATGACATCTTACAGAGTTTTCTTCTACTTGGTGATGATCATATTCCCCTTTTTGTCCAGTTCAAGTGGCCGAGAGTTTCTTAGTCCTCATTCATCTCCAGGGCCAATAGTAGCGAGCCCCATGGAGTGCTGGAAAGCCCTTAATGATATCAGATCATGTGAAAGCAAGATTGATGCTTACTTCTCCAATGGCACCATTGATATAACTCCTCAGTGTTGTGGCTCAATCTCTATATTTGTACGAAACTGCTGGCCGGGTTTACTTACAGCTTTAGGATACACTGGGGATCAGGTTTACGTCTTGCGTGGCTACTGCGATGCTGTTCCCATCACATTTGGGCCATCTTCTGCTCCCTGAAAATGGAAACCTTCGAAGACTCAGGAGAACATGTGGTGAAATGAATTGCAGTTTCCACTTTTACCCTTGCGCTTACAATAATTAACCCTGGTTTGGATCGTATGATTGTTAACTACAATGACAATAATATCCCCGTTAATGAGGTGTAATATTGTAAAAACGCATAATGCAACATGTTACACCCATCATTTTTAAACAAGTCATCTAGTTTTCTTTCTAAACAATACAATATATTATAAAAAGAGAATTAATTACAAAAAAAATATTGTCAAATTTAATGGAATCTAGTATCTAATTATATCCAATTGAACTTCTATCTTTGTTGGATCTATTAATTATAAGTTGAACAAAATAAATAATAATTTTCCATGATATTGAGCAAATCCATTGATAAGATTTCAACTTGTTTCAAACATACTCCATCGTAAATCTAATTTGTTCTTTGATCGATGACCCCTCAAATTATGCTGAAATATAATAGGATTTTTAGGACAAATGATGTAATGGAGCAATTATGGTATATCTCCTAAATGGCCATCTTAAAAAACACAATTAGTTTGGTAAGAATAGATTACATGAGTGAGTGGTAAAAAAAGATGTTAGTAGGATGGATCATCACCCTATTCCTAGTATTGAATTATTGATGTTCTAAAGAATTACATCAAATCTCTACTTGGAAATCGCAAATCTCTTGAGAAAAATCATAGAGCCTCTTCTAGGTCAAATTCACTGATACAGAAAATCAATATAAAGAACAATATGGGGGGTAATAAAATCACAGTTGTTACTTGATCACTTTCCGATAATAAGATCTCCTTTTTTTGCTATGTTATTTTCTTCCTCTAATCTGTGACAACTCATCATCTGATATAAGGGTCTCCAAGATTGGCGATGATTAGAGAGTTCCCATCTTCAATTTTATTCATACAACTACTCATCCTAATCTTTTTATTATGATCAATTAATTGTCTCTTACAAATATGGCCTCTGTAGGACGTTGGGCCGGCATTATTATTTCTCCTACGACCCATGGACAGATATGTGTTTCCACTGACGAATATTGGTTCATTCCTTGCTTAATGACCAATATTCCAAAAAGAAGGATATTTGTTCTAGTAAAATTTATAGATGAACACTTACTCAATATGTAAGTGGAATTTATTCAATGGCATATTGTTCAGATTCATCATTCATCATAGTTGCGTTAACAGCTCTTCACTCACCTGTAATTTCTTAAGCAATGGAAAAAATGACTTGTTTATCTTGATTCTAATTTCTAAGTTAGCAGCTTATTTGAGCTCTGTCTGATTTGTATTTTGTTTTTGCGAAAGTATAATTTCTTTCGTCTTTATCCTCCCTCTCTTACTCCTTTCTCAAAACCCCCTGCCTCCTCTCGCTTTCTTTCCCCTCTACATTCCAACTCTAGGGTTTCGTTTATTTCTCCACATGCGTGTGGTTAGTGGAGGTGATTGGGTGTGATCAAATGAACATGCTATGAATTGGAGCTGGTGATTCGGGCTTTTTGGATTGAGCTTTCAGTTGTGTTATTGTTAAACTGAGGACTTCGCGCTTCTTGTTATCTGATTTGTGAAAGCAGTTCACAGTGAAGTTCTTAAAGTTACATTTTTTGTCACCTGGTAAATGAATGGATGGGAGGGATGGAATGGCAATACAAGGTACATCTCCTTATTACCTGAGCAGAGGCGGTTCAGGGTCGCTTCCTAATGTTCACGGTGGTGGTGGGGGATCACCCTCTGCTCAGGCTACTAGAGTACACCATCCAACTCCTCGTTTTAACAATCCCATCAATCAATTTCAACCAAATGTGAACCTGAGTGGAAGTTCGACTTCAGTTTCGCCCTTTCATCATGAGAATCCACCATCCAGCTTTACCCAAACCGTAACAACTTCAAGTATTCCTAGTAGTGAACCGCTGAATAAGAAGAAAAAAAAGAGAGGCAGGCCTAGGAAATATGGTTCAGAAGGAGTAGGAGCTAATATGTCTTTAGGTCTGTCTCCATTGTCGGCTCCCAAAGCTTCCTCTGAGGAAAAAGGCCGGCGAGGGCGGCCTCCTGGAACTGGCTGGAAACAGAAGCTTGCTCCTCTCGGTATCAATTCATTATTAATCCTATGGCATTGAATAATTATTACTTCTTTCGAGCACTGTTGGTCACTTGGTTGGATAATACTGATGTCTTTGTATTTCTTTTTATGTTGAGTTTGTACTCTTGTTATCTGGTATCAAACTTATCTTTCATGTATACAAATACTCAATTTAGATTTGTTGGCTTTGTTTTACTAGGTGAATGGATGAACAGTTCAGCCGGAGTTGCGTTTTCACCACATGTCTTGCACATTGGAGTTGGAGAGGTATGAAGAATATGTGTTTTCGTTTTCTTCTTCATGTATAACCACATAAATTAATTTACGATTTCTTTTAGGATGTTGCTGGAAAAATCCTTGCATTTGCACAGCAGAGACCACGGGCTTTATGCATCATGTCTGCTAATGGATCAGTTTCTGCTGTCACATTACGCCAACCAACAAATTCTGGTGGAGCCATAACATATGAGGTAAAGTGCATACTTTAGTGTACACTGTAAGTGGAGTAGGTTAAAAGGATAAGCCATTTGCAAATTCTCTATTTAGCTAATAGGTTGCCTCGTGCTGTCGAATTTTGATGTTTAGAGAATCATGATTCATGATGAATGTTAATGGAAAATAAACGAGGATGGAATTCTTCTGTAAAATCATATTTACTTGAAGATCATTTTATATGACTCCTCACAATTTCCTTTAGGGTCGTTTTGAGATACTGTGTTTGTCGGGGTCTTACTTGGTCGCTGAAATCGACGGACCCGGCAATAGGACTGGTGGCATTAGCATTTCAGTGTGTAGTCCTGAGGGAGTGATAATTGGAGGTGCATTAGGTGGCAAGCTCATTGCTGCAACCCCAGTTGAGGTAAAAGGTTTTCACTTCATATTTGAAAATGAATCTCTTTATATTTTGTACATTCACTGTATAAAAGATGCGTTTTTGCGCTTGTGCAGGTAGTGGGATGCAGTTTTGTCTACGGCAACCCAAAATTGAGAACAAAAGAAGACAAAGCTGTGCTGGAACATTCTCCTGAGAAGTCCCTGACCCCATTAGCTACTCCTAACTCTGGACATAGTGCTTGGATTCGAGCAGAAGGAAAGCCTTTTGAGTATGATATCGACCTTACGCACGGATGATAATCACACCAGCAGTTGCAAATGAAACATCATACTTGAGTATAATCTGGTGGTTTTTTTCCTGTCCTAACATCATCTTGGTTCAAATCCATGGCGCTTCTGACTTGAAGATGTATGGATATGTATGGTAACATTGTAGACCAAGCTGTTGCATTTATAAACTTGACTGGGTTCTTTTATTGATTACATCTAACTTGGCGTTACCTTTTAATGTTCATGAAACCTGCCTGGTTCTGTTATACTTTCTTACGGGAATTACAACAATTTGCAAGGCTGATAATTTACTTACACGACAAGGTAGATAAGTGAGTGATGTTCTTGCTTGCTTGTTTGTTAGCTATTCTTGGCAATGAGCTTCTTTACATCTATTAAGGAATGCAGCAGAGCATTGAGGATCTCCAACCCTCAAACCAGAACAAACAACCCGTTCAAATGGATCATTCATTCATTCTAATTAGCATTTCAAACAAAACTGGGTGGATTGGATACTTGGATCCTGGTACAACTTTGTCAATATTTGAATTAGTAACACCGTTGCAGCAGAATGAAGAGTTTTTTTTACTTAACTAATTCATTTAAAAATATTTTTTATCAAACTAACTTACTTATTAATCTTTTGCTCAAATTAACACATTTTTTACGTGTTTAGTAGGTTACATGTTTCAAAGATTATAAAATAATTTTTAAATTAATTTGTGTGAAATTTATGTAATTTTTAAATTTTGGATTTATGGATGCTTTAAGGTTTATGAGTTATGATTTGAGATTTAGAGTTTCGGGTTTATAGTTTTAGGGTTTAGGGTTGGGGACTTATGGTTTAGGATTTGGGGTGATGGTTTAATATTTGGGGTTTATAGTTTCAGGTTTAGAGTTTAGGGTTTGAGATTTAGGGTTTAGGATTTGGAGTTCGGAGTTTTCGCGTTTAGGGTTGGCAGAGTTTAGAGTTTCGGTTTGGAATTTAGGGTTTAGAATTTGGGGTTTAGATTTTCAAGTTTAGGGTTGGGAGGGTTTAGGGTTTATGATTTTAGATTTGGAGTTTAGGGTTTAGGGTTTATGTCGTAGAGTTTAAAATTTATGGTTTATAGTTTCGGATTGAGAATTTAAGATTAGATTTGCCGAATGAATTGTAATTTCATAAGAAATGACTTGTTAAAAACATGAAATCGTAGGTAAGTATGTTAATCTAGACAAAAAAATAATAAGTAGATTAGTTTAATAAATAATATTATTAAGTAGGTTAATTAGGTAAAACAAAGCAATGTTAAAAAATGAATATTATATATAGGTATAGAACAACACTCCAAAATGGGACATGACACAAACTTAACTTGTTACTACTAGGAGTCAACAATGTAATCACAATGACCTTACCCTTGTAAACGCATAGATCATCATAGTTTCTCTTAAAGCAACAAACAAGAAGAAAAAGATATTAACAAGTTCAAAAGAATTTCAAGAAAATACCATTAACTATTGAACACAAATACCAAACGGCTAATCACCTAGACACGAAATAGAGAACTAAACTATGTAAGAAAAATCATAATTCAACATAATTATATATTGAGTTTAGTAGAACAATGAAGTTTAGAACAAGAAAAATATTAATTCTCATTGATAAACAAATAGATGATTACAATTCAAAACAAATTCGAAAAAGAATGATTTTAACAATAAAAGATATAGAATAACTTTCCGTTGATAATGAGTCAAATTGACTTATTCAAATTTTGGCCACAATTCAGGCTATAATGGGCTTAGTCTTTCATTTGGTCCAATAAAATATTCCTTAAAGCAAAATCTATTAATAAATATAAATTTCGTTCTTAAAATTTTAAAGTGTGGAGCAACTATAGCATTTATGAAAATGTTAGCTACATAACATTTTGTAGAACAATGATGCACAAATATTTGTATAAGATCAACTCTTGAATTAGTAAATGTTAAATTGAGAAATAAATCATTCATTATATACTAGGAAATAAATTAGTCATTATTGTAATTAAGATACATTAGCATAATTAGTTAGGTTACCATATGTAAAAGAAGGGAAAGAATATGTGGGATATTCAAATTACTCTAACAAGAATGTACGGTGTCGCTAATGTAAGGAGTGAGTTCATATGAAATGAGATTGTCCAAAGGTTCAACGATTAGCCCGTGCTCATGTGGTGAACTCTGATCAGGAACATGATGAACAGACAAAATCAGAAGAGGATGATTCACTAATTCAACGACTTAAACAATTGGGTTTTTATTCTATAAAATCTGATACATAAATTCCAAGGGCTACTTAGCCCATTCAGGTATGACTTCTACTACATCTTATATGACATTAAAACCATCATAGATTGTTGATTATGTTGCTACTGATCACATGACTGGGAACAAAAGTATAGTATCTAATTTCGACATTGTCTTACACCACCCTATTCAAATAGCTAATGATTCTACTTGTAATATAGAGAGAACCAGATGCACTCATATTTAAGAACATATGCCTTTATCATCTATCTTAGATGTTCATTCTTTTCCCGAAAACGTCATGTATGTAAGCAAAATAACAAAAAAATTATATTGTTGAGTTACTTTCAATCAAACTAAATGTACTTTTCAATAACTAAGACGAAAATGTTGATTGGCAGTGCATATAAAGACAGAGTTTGTATTGCATGGATAGCTCACTTCAACGAGTGACATATCTGAGTACTACCAGTGCCAAGGAAGTTCATTCTCAGTTGGGGCACTCATCTCTTCAGATATTGAAAAAGATCCGACATGAATTTCAGTATGTTTCAGAATTAGTCTGTGAGTTTTGTATCAAGGGTAAGCATGTTCGTGCTTCTCACCCACCTAGTGTCATTAGTCGACCCGTTAGTCTTTTTTCGTTAGTGCATTTTGATGTATTGGTCTGTGTCATGTTGAGTTCATTTTTACTTTTAATATTTTGTTACATTTGTGGATGATTTTTCTAGTTCAACCTGGATATTTATGATTAAATATAGAAATGATATTTTTCGAAATTTGCAATCTTTTGTTCATTTGTCAAAACTCAATTCCAAACTAGTCTTAGAACTCTTCGTAGTGACAATGCAAAAGAGTATTTTTCAAAAAAAATTATAAAATATACAAATGAATATGGTATCATCCATGAATCATCATTTGCATATACACCACAACAAAGCAATGTGGCTGAACGTAAGAGCAGCCAAATCCTTGAGGTAGCTCGCACTATGATGATTCATGGACATGTCCCTCATCATTTTTGAGCAGATGCAGTTTTAACTGCATGTTATTTAATCAATGTTTTGTCGTCTTGTATCGTATCATTCACCATTACTGAACCAGATAGTACTACAACATCTCCGCCACATTCCAAATATGATACTACATCTTTGAATCATACTTCTGATATTGATCTTTCAATTGCACTTCGGAAAGAACCACACAATTGCAATAGTACCAGATATCCTCTCGTCTAATTCGATACATATATCAAACTATCTACGCATCATCATACCTTTACATCCCACCTTGACTATCACTTTGTTCCTAAGACTGTGATAGAAGCCATGCAACATCCATGGTTGTTAAATGCTATAAATGAAGAAATGTAAGCTTTGTGGAAAAATAAAACTTGGGATCTTTGTCATCTTCCTTTTGGTAAACATGCTATAGGATGTAAGTGGATTTTCACGATAAAAGTTCATCCAGATTGGTTTATTCACCATCTTAAGGCTCGCTTGGTTTCCAAAAGTTACTTTCAATCTTATGGTATTGACTATGATGAGATAATTTCTCCAGTTGCGAAAATGTCATATGTCCGGATATGCATTGCGCTCGTTGCTACTCGTCATTGGCCATTGTATCAACTTGATGCCAAGAATGCGTTTCTAAATGATATCCTTGAGGAGGAGATATATATGATTCAGCCTCCAGGGTTTGTTGTTCACGAGGAGCCCTCCAAAGTCTGCCACTTACAGAAATCTCTATATGGTCTCAATCAATCTCATCGAGTCTAGTTTGGTTGTCTATTTCGATGCCTAATAGATTTTGGTATGACTAGAAGTGCTAATGATCACTCAATATATTTTAGACACATGAAAGGAAATACTATTATCCTCGTTGTATTATCATTACAGGTAGCGACGATGGCGGGATTGTTGCACTAAAGTAGTTTTTGGGTGAGCACTTTTAGATTGCCGACCTTGGGAAGCCAAAATACTTCCATGGCATTGATGTATTGCGATCTCACAACAAACTTCTGCTATGTTAGAGAAAATATGTATTAGATATGCTCACTGAAAGTTGGTGTTGGATGCAAACCGATTGATTCACCAATGGTTTCTGAAACCAAACATATGCTAGAAGATGGAGAGTTACTACATGATCCCGAGAGATATCACAGACTAGTTGGTAAAATGAACTACATAACAATTACTCGACCTGATATTTCCTTCTCGGTGAGCGTCATAAGTCAGTTCATGTCGGCTCCTCGTACTGCCCACTAGAATGTTGCTATCTAGATACTTAGATATCTCAAAGGATCTCTAGAAAAATACTTGTATACTCTGATCAAGGACATAATAGAATAACAGGGTTCACTGATGCTGATTGGACAGGTTGTCCCAAAAGTCGAAAATCCACTACTCGATTTTATATTTTGGTGGTAATCTTGTTTCCTAGAAAAGTAAGAAACAATTGTTGTTGTTCGATCTTGCTCTCAGTCACAATAGTTTGTGATGAGAGCTTCGGGGCCCGGTACCCAGAACTGGTGGAAGCCCAAGTTGGTTTGGGTGGCCTATGTGACAAGAAACGAACCTACACGACCCAAGATTCAAAGCATGGTATCTAGCCCTTTAAGGATAACGGAGCCCGAAGGCCCATGTAATAGGTAGGACCTAAGCATGAGATCTCGGACCGCTCCCCTATGAGTTGGAGGACCTTCTGTAGGATAAGATAGAAGCGGTTACGAGCGGGCAGATCGACAGTTACGTCCGGGTAGCAGGCATCATCCACGCGTTTTGTTACGTTGATTACAAAGTTGTCAGAGCAATTACATGACATTTTCCATGCATGGTTCTCCTCTAAAAATATGAGGTGAAATGGCTAGCTCGAGAGGACCTTCTTCTAGGCGTGCAGGCTTACGTTAACTGCATTTTTGCTCTTCGTTATTATCCATAGTCATTTTTAAGCCTTTCATTTGCTTGAAACTTTGCTGTCTTGTTAATAGAATTGGCTAAGAGTATTCATACTCTTAGCTATATGGTTTTTTCGTCTTTCTCATGGGTTTTCCACGTTAAATCACTTTGTTCTTTGCTATCATTTACATTTTATTATCGTCCCCTAACTAGTACAAATTATAAAACAGACTCTGATAATCTCAGACATGTTGACTGTTGACACTCAGGTCTTTAAAGCACAACAGTTTGGCATCGTCTGTGAGGACGATTTTTTGGATTCTCATTTGAGGTCTTTAGCTGAGAAGGACAAGCAGGGTCATGACGACTAGAAACTCTACAATAAATAACTGCGAAGTTCCTCATGATAACCTTCTTGCCCCTAAATTTTCCTTACAGGATTTAGATGTAGTAATCTAGAAGGTTGTGTTGGAAGTTATAGCGGAAAAGGAAAGAACAGGGCCGCGGATTCCTTCTTGATCCGTTCAAGAGTACATAGGATACGAGAGTAATCCCTAAACGCGCAGCTCCGAAGAAGAGGAGAGTTGTGACTACTGACATAGATATGCCCCAGAAGAGGGAAGATAAAAGGGTGTATTTCAAATACATCACAATAACGATCACGTGACGCATAAGTGTCCGATGCTGCAGAAGACAGTATCGGCTATGGTGAAAGAGAATCTCGATCAGAGGAGCAAACGCAATGACTCTCCCCCGAGGGATCGACAGAGCGATGACCGATATAGGCCCCGAGGGAGAAAATCGAGCACATCCCCAAAATTATTATGATCGAGCGGAGGACCGAATGTCTCCTCTGCCAGAATATGAAAGAGGCCCGCACGGTCGAGAGAACCGTGGAAAGGGCAGAAGAAGACGTTTTTAGGGTAGGGGCGGCAGAGTCCCGTAGAATGAAGGTGGGAGACAGGAGAGTCTTCCTCCTCCACCAACGGAAATAGATACACAACCTCCACAAAACGAGGCTGTACCCCAAGAACGGGATGTTTCTGGAGAAATTTATGTTATCTATGGAGGAATAAGGATCAACGAATCGGTCCGCGAAAGAAATAGAGCAGCCAACGAGAAATCCGAAGAAGATAATGAGTCTGTCGCGTTAGTTAAGTATTATGCGGTTGCAAAACGGTCATCTAATTACGAGGATACTATTACCTTCACCGCTGTTGATTGGGAAGGAATCGTTGACCCCTGTGATGACCCTCTCATCATCTCAGGCAACGGGTCCACAGGGTCTTAGTGGATACCGGAGCGTCTTGCGATCTGATAATGTGCGAAGTGGTGGAAACTCTCGGAGCTTCAGGTCCAACCCTCACCATTGCTAATATTACCCTCTAGGCCTTTGATCAGATGAGCATTATACTATGTGGGCATATCTTGTTTCCAGTGACTTTAGGAGATCAACTTAAGAATCTGACTGAGATCCTTGAGTTCATTGTTGTTGAAGTTGACTTGGCTTATAATGCTATCATCGGAATGATTGGGCTCGGTAAGTTTGAGGCGGTACCTTTGACTTAGCACATGATGCTGAAATTTTCCTCTGTCAAAGGAGTTGTATATGTGAAGGGGGTCAAATTGTAGAAAGACAATGCGGGTGCCGAACTTTGGCACCCGTAAAGAAAGATCGTGTGGAAGTTATAGAAGACCCACTTCATCCCCGACAGGCTATAGAACCCCTCGGGTTCAAGACTATTAATTTGGTTGAAGGAGATTCAACCAAGACACTCGCATCGGGGTTAACTTAACCCCCTGTTTTGAGGAGCAGCTCATTCACCTGCTGAGGAGCCACGTGGATATATTCGCTTGGATCCTGAATGATGTTCCAGGTATTGACCGATTTGTAAGCGAGCATCACATCAACCCCACCCCTGAAGCCAAACCCGTTCGACAGAAAAGGAGATGCTATTCTCTTGAAAAAACTTGAAGTAATTAGAACGGAGGTGAACAAAATGTTGCATGCTGGATTTATCAGAGAAGTTCACTACACTGAATGGGTGGCGAACCATGTGGTTGTCTCTAAGGTTGACGGGAAGTGGAGAATGTGTATCGATTTTACCGATATCAACAAGGGCTGTGAATCCGACCCGTTCCCTTTGCCTCATATTGATCTATTGGTTGATGTTGTCGCTGGAAGCACCATGATGAGTACCATAGATGCTTACTCAGGGTACCAGCAGATCTTCCTTGATGAAGAAGATCAAAAGAAATCGGCTTTTCTATTCAAAGATGGCGTATACTCCTATGTGGTTATGTCATTTGGCTTGAAGAACGCTTGGGCAACATATCAGAGGCTTGTGAATAAAATATTTAGAGATTTGGTAGACCGGCAACAAACAGAGGATTGTCAAATCCATGAATGATGAAAATCACATTTCGTATTTGTCTCGTTGTTTCGAAGTACGACGTAAATACAAGTTAAAATTGAATCCAAATAAGTGCTGCTTCGTGATTCGAATCAGAAAATTCTGGGATGATATTATGTTTCTGAAAAATGCATAGAAGTCAATCCAAAGAAGGTTCAGGCTATTATTGACATGCAACCTCCGAGAAATAAAAAAGAGTTTCAAAGCGTGACTAGTCGATTGGCTGCATTGACCAGATTTATCTCTAAGTTTACAGATCATGCCTTAACTTTCTTCAGAATACTCGGGAAATTAAGTCAGTTAGAATTGGTCGATGAATGAGATCGGGTATTTGCGGAATTAAAGACATATATGAGCACTCCCCCTCTGATGCTAATTCCATGCAGCGATGAACCTTTGGATTGTGTTTGGTTGTATCTGAGTTCGCAGTGAGCGCCGCTCTGGTTACCATAAGAGATGATATTCACAGACATATTTATCACGTGAGTCATTCTTTAGTATTTGCTGAGACCATATGCACCAACCTGGAGAAATTTATGCTGCCCTTAAAGAAACTAATATCTAAGCTGAAGCATTATTTCGAAGGCAGAAAAGTCTATGTATACACTGATCAGCCTGTGAATACAGTTTTAAATCAGGAAGATCTGAATGAAAGTTTGTCCAAATGGGCAATCAAAATCAGTGCTATTTATCTGGAGTTCGTACCCAGAAGGATGATTAAGGCCCAAGTTTGGCTGATTTTGTGGTCGAAATGACCCGATCAAAAATATACACGATTAAGGCCCAAGTTTTGTGGTCAGGTCATCCAAAATCAAAATATTTGACAAATGGTTATCTCGGATATGCTTGAAAAATGGTTATCTCGGGTCATCCAAAATCAAAAATATGCTTGACCGATCAAAAATATCATTTTGATTGTAATCAAAAGATTATAATAAAAAATATACCCGAAATGACCCGATTTTGTGGTCGAAATAACCATTTGTCAAAATCGGCCAAAACCTGGGCTTTAATTATCCTTCTGGTACGAGTTCCAGATACATAGCACTGATTTTGATTGCCCATTTGGACAAACTTTCATTCAGATCTTCCTGATTTAGAACTGCATTCAGAGGCTGATCGGTGTATACATAGACTTTTCTGCTTTCGAAATAGTGATTCAGCTTAGATATTGGTTTCTTTAAGGCCAACATAAATTTCTCTAGCTTGGTACATCTGGTCTTAGAAGATACTAAAGAATGACTCACGTAATAAACATGTATGTGAATATCATCTCTTATGGTACCAGAGTGGCGCTCACTGCCGACTCAGATATAGCCAAACACAATCCAAAGGTTCATCACTGCATGGACTTAGCATCAGAAGGGGAGTGCTCATATATGTCTTTAATACCCGAGATAACCCAATCAAAACATTTGTCATCCAAAACATTTGTGGTCGGGTCATCCAAAATCAAAATCCAGTATATTTTTTATTATGGTCAAGCATATTTTTGACCAAATATTTGACAAATGTTTATCTCCCTAAAAATACTTTAGAAGCTAGAAAAATTGAATTACGGGCTAAGAGATATATACTAAAAGATGGACGGTTGTTTAAGACAAGTTTTGAGGGACCACTCTTGAGATGTTTGAGGCTGTCATGATTTATGTTCATGAAGGGGTGTGCGGTCTACACTCTGGGGCTCGATCTCTATATCATCGCATCATCAGATCTGGTTATTTTTGATCGACATTGCTTGAAGATACCAATAAATATACCAAGCAATGCGCTACTTGTCAGTATCACGCTTCGTTCGCACTGTAGCCAGGGGCTCCTTTGACAGTGACCTCGCTCCCTTGTCCATTTGATAGATGGAGAATTGACATTTTAGGACCGTTTTCTAGATCCTTGGGTCAACGAAAATTATGCATTGTGGCAATGAAATATTATTCCAAATGGATAAAAGCAAAAGCTCTGTCCACGATATACGAACGGGCTGTGAGGAATTTTGTGGAGAAATATTGTGAGTCGCTTCGGAGTGCCTCAGATGTTGATATCGGACAATGGAACTCAATTCCATGGACGGATGGTTCGGGAGTTTCGCCTCAGACTGGGCATTACACAACATTTTTCTTCGATCGTTCATCCACAAATTAATGGGCTCACGGAAGTATCTAATCGAACTATCCTGAAGGGATTAAAAACTAAGCTTGAAGATCTAGGAGTAAAATGGCACGATCATATCTATGAAGTTTTGTGAGCCTACAGAACTACACCCCGATCGACGACCCTTGAATCTCCGTTCTCTTTAGTGTACGGATCCAAAGCAGTTAGTCCAGTGGAGGTGTTCATTTGATCACCTCAGATAACTCATTATGATGAGAATATGAATGACGAAAGAAGATCGTTAGATTTGGAAATAATTGAAGAAAAAATAAACGATGTGTATGAACGTATGTGTTCTTATCAACGAACAATAGAACATGCCTATAATAAACTTGTTTTACCCAGACAATTTTCTAAAGGTGAACTCATCCTTAGAAGTATAAGGGTTCAAAGGAAAGTATGAAAACTTGGTAGAAATTGAGAAGGGCCGTATCGAGTTTCGAAAATATTGGAGGCTGTGGTTTATAAGTTAGAAACTCTATATGGTAATGAGATCCCCCTAACCTGGAATGTCATGAATCTATGACATTATTTTTTGTAAATCTTTGATTGATAATCCTAATTCCGTTCCAAAAATATTGTTTTCTTAACATGATAAGAATATAACAAGCATAATATAAACTAGTCTTCTTTAGTAAGGGACCGATCTTGAAGCTTTGATATAGCTTTAAGGCTCCCACATGTTAGTGACTGCTCTAATTGTATCAGATTCTTCTGCATGTCAGCGAGTATTTCGAACATATCACTACGAAATCAATACTGCCTACAACGGCTCTTCCCATTCAATGACAGTTCTTATGTATTGATATTCTATCACTATATGAGAAAACGGGAACGGAATTGTCCCCAATCTAAGGATGATAAAGCCTGTCTCGGGACTCATTGAGAAACGGGGCTACGCTGCCCATGCTAATCATGATCATATGCACGAAATTAGAGTGATCAACATACATGTTTGAGAACTTACAACTCGTTAACCCCAGCCAAGTCTCAATCCAAACTAAATAAGGGGGACCGAAGGTCTTAAGCACATTGTTTAACCTCGAACTTATACTTAAGTGAAATAGGAGAGAAGTGTCAAGCTTCTGATAAAACACATCGGGGTAAATTAAAATACTTATGATAGACCCGAACTTAGTGTTGTTAATCTTGTTTAAATTCAAAATAGAGAATGAGGAGAAATTGGCTATTATCTTCCTAGGTCAAAAAATATCTAAATGTACTAAATCAAGTTTCGAATAAGCCATGAAATCAGATATAGCTTGAAATGGTCTTTTACTTTTTTTCCTTTTGCACAAGTACGGTAAATGTGGTGGTTTTCTTTTATAATACTCGACAGTATCTGAATGTTGCTAATATTAAGGAAAAAGAAAAAATATAGTTGTAAAAGGTATAAAGAAATAAAGGTATTATTAATAGTGTAATTTGGGAATAGATATAATTGTGAAAAATCCCCCAATTTTAGGGCTAATTTCCACCAAAACATTTAACATAGTGGTCATTCAAGAAAGTTTTTCATGATCTTGTCTTACTAAACATAAGATTAATTCCACTACTCAAATTTTATATATTCTTTTACTATGTTAAACTTCATTGTTTAATTATATCATTAATTCGTAATGCATTTTATCTATTATCTAATCATTTTTATAAATTATATAATAATTAAAACAATGTACTCTTAATCTATTTTATGATTTTTTATTATATCATATCTAATAATATATAATATAACCACTCATAAGTCATAAGCTATAGAATGTGAATATAAAGATGTTGTTTAGTATAGAAAAAAGATAAAAATCAATTTAAGGAATTTATTGCATATTTCGAAAAAATAAACACACCAAGAGAATAGAGAGAGGAAAGTAACTTGTATATTGTTGGCATGTATAAGGCAAAATTAGCATAAAATCGAAAACTTTCCAAAACAAAGAGATCAAGGTACATCTTTAAAAAGGAGGTTAAAACCAGTAATAATCACAAAGAAATATCAATATGTTGATGGCAAGAGGAAGTACAATTGTTTTTCTTGTGTTTGCTCTCATCTTTGTTGCTGGTGAGAAACATTGTTGTTTACATATAAAATTGATAACTGAGAGATATTAATTTGTTGTTATTTGCAGATGTTGTTAATGGTGATACTACAGAGATGATAAGTGAGAAATGCACTTTGGGATTAGGAAGATGCTACAGTTTAGATGATTGCACTAAAAGATGTTGGAATACACGACGTAGACATGTCCGAGCATACTGCGATCATCTCCCTGGTCAACCATTATTGTGTTATTGCAATTATGAATGTCCCCCCTCTTAAGTAATGCATTCTTTACACAACTTTTAATAATATTGGTTTGAATAACAAATCAATGATTTATCACCATTCTTGTGTTCTTCCAATTATGAATCCCTTGATTCCACAACTTTAATAAGAATACATTTCTTTTGTTTATGGAAGAATAAAACAATGGATTCCCTGATGGCATCTGTTCAAGAGGCCCTCATCTTCTTTGTCTATCAAGTAATTTGGATGCACCTTTGAGTTCAATATCAATCATGAACTCGTTGAGAATTCTAAATACCTTGAATTCTATATATTTTACCATACCAAATACCAAATTTTTTTACAAAATCTCATTCCAATAAAATTTCGGTATTGATACCGAAATACAAAAAATATTTTGATATTATGGTATTGGGACCGAAATTAAATCACTTATTATTATATTACTAAATTAAATGTAAGTGAACAATATCTATTTGTATAAAAATTAATGCATACTATAATGTCATCTTATTTGTCTTAAATTAATTTACTTAAATCTTATTCAAAAGTTAAATTTTGTTCACATTTTTTTATCTCAGTTATAAAATATCTCCAAAGTTCTAAAAGTTAAAAAATTAAAATGAAAACTATTATTCCAAAATAAATATGAAAATAATATTTTATTAATCTGCAAATTTATTTACAATTTTTAAATTTATTATGCTCATATATATCTTGTTCAATATTTTTAATATAGACATATTTAATAACAAATTTATACAAAAAATTATTTTGATATTCGTTATTATGATGAATTTTATCTACTTATTGAATGTAAAATAATATAACAAAACTATTCAAAATCAAATATCAAACTAAATTTTGAATACTAACAACCATGCTGACACATTCACTGTTGTCTTCCAGTTCACCAACCAACTAGATACATGGTGGAAATCACAAATGCATTAGCAAATAGGCATAAGCAAAAGGAACCTCCCTTTAAACCAGAATAGCNTCGATCGTTATGATGTAAATTCTCTTTTACATCGGGGCGTGACAATAGGAGGGTCGTTGTCAACAATAGTTTGGGGAGCTTTGGCACAAGGTTGGATGACCGATCTCTGTCGCAAAGCGAAAATTGATTAGCGAAGGCCATCAACAATTTATTTCATTATTTTCAGAAGAGATTGTGGATCTAGTGTGCTAACTTCACGCCCTACAATGCTATTATGAGATTTCTTGTGATTTTGGGCATCCATTGCCTCTACTGAATCCTGGTTTTCACTCAAAAAGAAAAAGCTAGTTGGGAGAGTTTCTCATTGGATTTACCAGTAGGTCCCCACGGACGTCACCAAATGTTACGAGGTGAAAGATAATCTCATAAAACTAATTTTGTTTTTTAAGAGAACATGGTAATCGATAGCCACAAGAAAACATAGGATTTCAATGTTGGAAACCTGATATACGAGAAAAAAACCCTTGGGTACCAAACCCATAAGGAGATTTCACTATCAGGAAATAATAGATGAGATTAACTTCTCCAAAACCCATAGGATTATGGAAATATAATGGTTCTCAAAAACACATAAAGAGATTTCAAAACCCATAGGATTTTTGAACTTCTCCAACTTCTCGAACTTGCTTAACATCTCTACTTCTACCCCTTTTTATAGGGATGAGATTTTTCTATTTCAAAAATCCTTATCATATCATTTGTATTGTTCCTCGAGCTAAAAAAGTAGAAGTATTGTTGGTGCCATTTTAATGTGTAAAAGTATTGTTGGCGCTGTTTTCGGTAGTTGTAGCAATGAAGACCACATTCTACCGACCACAGTCCATTTCATGAATATTCTTAGTGTGGAGCATTCTGACGACCGTCAAACAAGAAATGTCGACCATAGTCCCTTGACCCCAATGTTACTCTTCCTTTGTATCCAGAACTCCATCATCACTTGCCCCTCATCAAATAATATTGATGACCTGTTGATTGTTGAACTAGACATTCTTCATCGGGTTTTCGACCCACTGATGTCTATCGTCCGACCCACTACTAACGATCCATCAATAATAAATACATACCCCGATGTTGATTCTTCCCTAGAAACATTGCCGTGATGAAGGAAGATACTACCAAACTTATAACCATTGGATACGTTAATGATATTCAATTATCATAATGGATGGTCAACCCGATGGTGGTTCCAAAGATGGGGAAAAGTGGTGAATGTACATTGATTAAAAGGGGTTGAACAAATTTTGTGAGTCTGATTGGTATCCTTGTCGTGCATTGATCATTCAGTATATGCAATCATGGGCAATACTATGATGAACATGATGAAGGAATACTTGCGGTAGCATAAGATTTTCCTTGATCACGATGATCATGAAAACATGTTGTATGTACTGCTACATTACAATATGTCAGGGCGACTTATGAGCATCTAGTCAATTTGATCTTAAAAAACTTAATAAGGAAATAAATGGTAGTGTATGTTGATGACATTAATTTTCAGTTCTTAAATGATGAAGACCGTATTTTGTAGTTGTCTCAATGTTTCGAATTATGCGGAAAATACCGATTGAAGCTTAACCCTGCAAAATGGCAGTTCAAGATTCGGAGTGGCAAATTCCTAAAGCACTATGTTTTTGAAAAATGAATTGAGGCTAATCCTAAAAAGATTCAGGTCATCATCAACATGGCACCACCCATGAATAAAAAAGAGTTACATTTGTCCGGTCCACTTGCCCTTAACCACTTATCTCCCTATCTTCCGATCGTGCTCTCCTTTTCTATCCCATCGATACGAGAGCCAAAAGTTGACCAACTAGTGCGAGTAAGATTTTTTAGAGCCGAAGAGGTATTTGACCAGTCCATCTTTGCTTGCGAGTCATTAATATAAGAGCCCATATGCCATTATTTACATTTCTCATGTGGGAGTCATTGTGACACTAGTGACAATCGGAGAAAATATACATCGACTAGACACCAGTTTATTATGTAAGTTATACTCTTCTCTGGGTAGAAACTCGATACACCAATATCGAAAAATTTCTTCTTTCCTTGAAAAATGCCTCGACCAAATTTTTGTAGGATAAGTAATCAAAATTTTCACGCATCAACCTATGGAGGATGTTCCATCCAAAGCTGACACTTCCTCACGGTTCTCTAAATGGGTTGTTTAGCTAAGTGCCATTAATTTCGAATTTGTGACAAATCCGCCATTAAGGCTCAAGTGTTGGTTGCTTTTGTTGTTGAGATGACAAGGGCCACTACAACTGCCGAACGAGAAGACAATGTATGAACCATGTTTGTCGATAGGTCAACTCAAGGAGGTGTTGGTACTGGAATTCACTTCTTCACCGCACGTTGAGAGCATATTGATGCATTTGTGAAATTCACATTCCATTGTTCCAATAATGTTGTAGTATACGAGACACTAATTCGGGAATGTGTATAACCATCTACATTTGTGTGGCCGACTTCAAGCTTTCACTAATTCAAAGTTAATGTTCGAACAAGTGGTCGGTAAGTTTGAAATGCACGAGTTTGCCATGCATTTATATAAGAGCGAGGCTGACAAAATTGCTAAAATTTTCAAGGTGCTCACATTGGTCCATGTCCCAAAGGAAGAAAATAAGGAAGTTGATGCTTTGGTTTGTTTGGCTGCAAGTTTTCCCAACCTTCGTGGTGGAAAGATTTAGATAAGTGTGCAAGATCGATCGTCAGTGGAACTCAAGATACCCCCTGCGAAAATTTAGTCACCTATTATGAGCACCGATGGACAGATGATCGATATTTTTTTATGGCTCTAAATGCTTGTTGTGGATGCGGTAGATCATTAATTACTTATTGATGGTAAAAATCCCTAGGGAAGTATGCGAACAACAACGTTAGTTGTCGACGATGACCCGATTTGTCATTCACAACGTTGTGCTCTATAAGTGAGCCTTGGCCAAACCATTATTACATTGCCTCACACCGATTGAGGCCAATGTTGTGTTGAATGAGGTGCACAAAAGGGTATGTGGTAACCATTCGAGGGCTATTTAAGGCTATTTTTTGGAAATATGATTCAACTCTACACTACCCTTTGTCAATCGATTTATTTATATGAGCAGTCTAGAGGTTCTGGAACACCAATGAACTGTTAAGGGTGGTTTATCGTTGTCAATTTGGTCGACGCGGCGTTACTGCCTTGTGCCCCACTCGACATGGTTGGTGCCTTGTGACCTAATATTATGATAGTCAAATGTTCCGCTTGAAGATTATCTCTTTTTCTAGCCCACAGGCCGCCCATCAAATATTCCCCTTAACGGTAACCTCTTGTATTATGGTCAAAAATATGCTCACATAGCCAATCATTGCCATGTTTAGCGTCGTCTTCCTTTGTTATGACCAGTTGAATGCCCTGCATGTATGAGGTCCCTCAACCTAGTATTTACATGTTGGGTCTATTTGTCTCGACCATGACTTTCTTCGGCCCCGATTGTAGGTTCAGAGTAATTGTGAGCTACTCATCGTGATGCACATGTTGAATATGTTTGGTAACCTCTTCAATGTGCGATGTTCATTGGATTGTTGAATGAGCCTTTGATGGTCATCTTCTAAGGCATATAAAAGGTTGGATGTAGACCCCTCTTTTGGCTACTAGAGGTGACAAGGTTGTAGACCCAGAAAGGGAAAGCCCCTTGAGGTGTGTGTAGGATGCGATAGGAAGTGTGAGGATGATGTACTCATAAGAACAATGAGGTATGATAATATACTTTGTATTACTAGTCCAAAGTGGTGTGATAGGGAAGACAATTTGAATACCTTGTTAAGTGTGTTAAACTATTACATAATGCCAGAATTGAATAACCCTTCCGTCAATACTTAAGGTGGCAATGTAGTCCATCCCCTATCAATAAAATTGGTAAAGTGAGATAAAATTTATCAGTCATAACAATCATTTTTTTCTTAAGGATCTTATAGGGAGGGGAATTATAACCTTCCCTTAGGCGTATTCCGTGATGGAGACATTGAAAACATTAGATGTGCACTCCCTTATTTTCAACCACATCTAGCCACACAAACTCTTTGTTTCTTCGTCTCATTTTTACACTAATGATGTCCCATGGATTACCAAATTTGAACATTTGTAGTAGTAATCGCTCCATAATTACTAGCAGTAGTGTAAGTAGACTTCGAGGGAAAAAGAGTCAATCGAGTGAAAAAGAGTTTGCTGTTAGAGAACTTCGACATTCCTTGCTGCTTCAAGATCGGAAGCTTCAACAAGATACAAATAGAACTATGCAACAAAGTCAAGTCCCTAGAGGGGTACATATCTTCTTTGAAAAATGTTACTCAATTGAAAATGCGCCAAATCAAGGAATTTACAACAAAATATCGTCAAGATGATGAGACTGAGCATAAACAAGCTTCATAATGCAAGAATGATCGAGGCAATGTGGTTGATGAATCGGAGAAATGAATACTAATGTGACCAAATCACATTGCAGCTAAAGACGATACAAGGAGGCATAATTCAAATAAACAGATTGTAGAAGAGGCTAGAGCAGAGAGCCTCTTCTGATCTTGTTTTTACAATTGAAGGAAGAGTTGTGACATGGAGATCCACAAAACAAACTCTAATAGCACGTTGAAATAGATTTTGAGTTTATTGCTTTGGAACTTGCATATGTAGAAGTTGAATACTTTATGAATTCATTTACTGATATAAATATCGATGAGAGACTAATCGCATCGATGCATTGTGATATTAATCGATAATTGCAATTACAATGAATAAGACATGCAATTGAAAAAAAAATGACATTTATGTTTGAAAATGGAATTGTCTACAATCGTTCTTTGAGGTTAGAAGTGAACTTAGTTGATCATATGATAAAGCCATTAGGAAGGTAAATAAAAGAGAAACACGAAGAACATGAGAATGTTGTCATTGGATCATTAGTGTATATGGAAATCCAACGTATATGATTTGAAATTCCATGAATTCATTTCATATGGGTAAAAACAAAACAATTGATGATGTAACATTTTTTCTATATATCACATACATATATTGTAATAGATGTATGGATGAGTTATATTATTAATGAACAAATAATCATGATTGCGATAATTGATTTACGTCACCTATATGAAATTAAAGTTGGGTCATTTCCATGAAAATAAGACAACATTTTTCAGATCTTTCATGCATTTAACAAGGTTGCACATTACTAGAGAATCATAATGTGTTGAAAAATGCAGATTAAGAAAGGATTGTATTGTTGTAATATATGTAGCACCATTTGACTATTTGTTCATAGATAATTATTTGATCATATTTCTAATGTTATATATATTTGATCATGATTTATAGTTCAAAAGACCATCATGATTTATGCATTACTCTCCTAATTAAGTGAAATGATATCCATTGAATAATATATCAAGGTGTAGGGGTTGTTATATATGTATTATTAACATTTATCTACTAACTAGAAAGTCAACTTTTAATAAGAAGATATGACTTTTAGATAAAATATCATGAGTATTTGTTATAATACTATTTCTCAATAAATATTATTTTTTTCTTTATTTTTCTATTGTTAATTGTTATATCTACGAATCTATACCAAAAACAATTAGGCTCATAAGGAACAAAAACAAAGTTCCTTCCCTTGAATGGGAGAATGATGTTGAAATAATGAACAATATAGTAAATTTAAAGTGGGGTATTGATTGAGTTTATTTATATAATGAAATGTAGATTATAGTAAATGATTTGTTCAAATTTTTGATGGTATGATTTTTTTTTATATGTTTTATTCGAGCATATTATATATGTAAATCGATCGGAGTTTAAAAATTTATGAAATAGAGTATTCTAAACCCTATTTTAAACCGTGGGCGGATTCTCCCACTGTTTACAGCTGTTTAATAAGCAGCTAGAGGTCTTGGTCAGTCTGATAAAGTCGTGTCCTGATCTGCCTGTAAACCAGGCTGATTATGCAGCTATTATTTAGCAAATCCTTTACTTTAGCAAATAAAAAATTGGCACTATTTGACAAAATTGTCTATGGATGTCGTTCAACCTCTTCTAAAGATTCATTTCATGGTTACAAACATGGACACTACGCATATTACTGTAACTTGACTTGAATCTTGTTCTCATTTCAGTTTTGCAGGATCCCAATAAGTACGTTTTTCGCCTTCGCTAAGTTGATTGCTTTTATGTTTTTTAAAGATCCAGCATCCTACCTATTTTTTTGCCCCCATTTGTATTTCATCCTGATTCGACAACCTCCCAAATACTACTATGATTCAGTATCATTGAACGATTGGCTTTGAATATGCTTATGCTTATGGGTTATTATAGTTCATAGAAGTCACAAGGAGGATTTATCTTTTCCTCATTTATATTATGATAATATGTGGTATTTGGCCTCAAATGCTTCTGGTTTCAGTTCCAGAGTTCCTTTATTGTGTTCATTATTTGCGCTAATGCTTTTGATGCTGATTCTTCTATGGTATCTTCAGTTTAAGTGGTGTAAATCTGACAGAATTAGGAAACAGACCTAAATTCCAGTGTATCATTCTATTTCAGGAACCATTCTATGTTCTTAAAGCTTATTGATGAATGAGGTTATGTGACTAAATGACTATTGTGCATTATTAAAATTGTGATGTTTTTTTATGGTCAATTGATAATGTTTCCTCTATGGCATGTTAGATGTTTTCTGTAGACTATGGGGTTGATTTATTTGGTTGCTTGCCACCAGAATTCTTGGACTCAAAGAATTTTTGGTTGGGCCAAGGGGTGTGAACTTTTGGATATACCTGGGTAGTTTAACAATGAAGTTGATCATTGACAAATACTGATCATGCTCTTCATCATATTTCTGCAGCTAATCCAAAATGTCTAGGCTCGCAAAGCTTCGTTTAATAACAGTAGATGTCACTGGCACACTGATTGCATACAAAGGTGAGCTTGGTGACTATTACTGCATGGCAGCAAAATCCATTGGTCTCCCGTGTCCGGACTATAAACGAGTACATGAGGGTTTCAAACTTGCATATAAAGAGATGGCAACTAAGCATCCTTGTTTCGGTTTTGCGGAGAAGATACCGAACATTGTTTGGTGGAAAACCTGCGTGAGGGATTCTTTTGTCAGGGTGAGATCTAATTTTCTCATTGTAGACTAGTTCTTTTAGATTCATGAAGCATCACTTTTGTGAAAGGGGAGGCCATTTCCCATTAACTTTATTGTTACAGGCAGGATATGATTATGATGAGGAAACATTTGAAAAGATATTCAGACGCATATATGCTACATTTGGTTCCTCTGCACCATATAATTCTTTTCCGGATTCATCACCATTTCTTCGGTGGGTTCGAAGACAAGGAGTAAGTGTTGGAATTGTTAGCAATGCAGAGTATAGGTATCAAGATGTAATCCTTCCGGCACTAGGCTTTCATCAGGTAAAAGTTAGAATCTGAATTTGGGAGGCTTTTGTCTAGTTGAAGTTGATTATGATTATGGCTAAAAAAACTGAAAATGGGAAAGGGATCTGAGTGGGACATTGGTGTGTTCTCGGGGCTGGAAGGAGTCGAGAAGCCAGATCGAAGAATATACGAGATTGTGTTGGAGAGGGCCGGGAAGATAGCACCCGAGGAGGCCCTTCACATTGGTGACAGTATGCGTAAGGATTATTTGCCTGCAAAGAGCGTGGGAATGCAGGCTATATTGCTGGACCGATTCCGCACTCCAGATGCTGAGTCATGGAAGAAATCGGGTGCCATGGTGCTGCCTGATCTCCGATCTGTCCAGGATTGGCTCACTCATAATTCTAGCTTTGCTAGAGAATAAATATTGAAAACAGTAATGTTTTGAGATATCAATTTATGCTATTTTAGTATAAACCTTCATATTATTTTCTTAAATACGTACAGTCAGTATTGCTCTGTTCATGGACCCCTGAATTTAAATGTTTTGTACGTCTGAATAACATCAAATGCCATGAAAATTTCAAGAACAAAGTACACATATTAGGAAAGATAGATTTCTCCAGGACTGGATATTTTTGAACACTTATGGAGATAGCTGCTTTACTTCTAAAAACAGTACAACTTGTCCGTGTCCAAAGTTTGCATATGTATTGGCATTTATCAATGAAAGATTTGACTCACTGTTATCATCCTCCAAGGGCTAGTACTCTGTGAGAATTGCATTTGTTTTTTGAAAATCTGAGATTGTTCCTTGAAGGCCACATCTTTTTGCGTGGGTTTTTTGATGAACGCCCTCGTAACAAATTACTCAACTTGGCCGCAAAACAAAATTTCATTCCTTTGTTGCACTCTACTTCATCATCTTGATCACCCCCTTGAACTTCACCCATGTCTGAACTGCAATACAATTTCAAACCACAGCTGTTAGCTTTGATTCAGCCTGTTCAGAAACTTATGTTTTTTAACGTAAGGTTCGGTTCATTAATACGATTATAACATAATGATATTCCCACTTATAGAAACATAAATAAACCCCAATTCAAAGAGTTCCACTTTTTCATCAAACAATTCAAACTTGTATAAAATTAACTGCTGGCAATAAGTCCTGAAACTAAACTCCATTCTTGAAGCCCAATCTTCCCAGAATATGGAGATGCAACAAGTATAACATGGTGATTTAACAATCAATGTATGAAGGCAAGCAATTTGTGAAATAGATGAATTGCAGGAGCAAACAAAAAACTAACACAAAATGGTCATCATCTGACTCAGTCTCCTGCATCTTTTCTGCCCTCGATGAAATTGAAGAATTTGAAGTGTGCCGAATGAAATGCAGCTGAAGAAGAAAATGAATTTAGATATGATGAAAGAACAAAAAACCTTATAATGGAGACTTATGATCACATTATCGCCATCATTGATGCCAAACATGTTGATACAATCGCTCTCACTCAGTAATTTCTGGCCAGCATAACACAGGCAAAACTGTGACCATACATGATCCCTGCTCCAAATAAGTAAATATCAATAATGGCAACTTTCGGACATGAGAATCTTCATTGCGCAAGCATATTACCATGAAATTCTTTCATGTCCATTATTGGGAAAATAGCTAAATGCCAATTCCACAGCCCTCTTTACCTCCCCAATAGTTCCTGTTCTTGACACCTCAATTCCTTCAAATAATTCGAGAACACCACGTAAATACCGTGCAGTCGCATTGCAGACAATAATCTAAATTCAAATACAACAACATACCAAAAGAAGAGCCGTCCAATTTGATAACAACGAGACCGAGGGGCTGCTGGGGAATCTTGTCGTACATATCGTAGGGAAATAAGCACGCAAATGATCCATTTGAAAACCTTGAATTAGATAACTCGTGAATACTCTCCATTATTACGATGGAGAAGGACGAACGTAAAGAAACCCCCAGGAGTGAAATTCTTCAAAAACAAGAAACCAAAATGAAGACCATGTCAATATCTGATTCGAAGTATTGAAATAACGGGTTCAAATCACCGAAAAACAGGCGTATCTCCGGGGAGATTCTTCCGCCGCGAGAGTGCAGAGAATGCCCCTCTCGCTCTTTACACGCCGGAGAAGAGAGAGATGGCAGAGATAATTCAAGTGAGTAGGCATAACCACAATAAAAGCCACGTGGCACTGATGTATTTTAAATATGATCATTTCATTTAATTTTTTATGTTCATAATTTAAATTATTTACCTAAAGCAATATATAATATACACTTTTCAAATTAGTGGCAATATTATAATTAAATTTGATCATTATAATATAATAAATTTTTATTTAAATTTTAATATTTATCAATTCACGTCACCATTTTTGAAAAATCGTTAGTAAATGTAAAAACCTAATTAAATTGATAAATATTGATTGTTGCTAAAATATGCATTAATAATAATTATATAAACAAAAAATCATGATAAAAATGTTTTATTTTACACTTTAATTATATGTTACATTGTAAAATTTAACAATGATTAGAGTTTTAAAGCAAGCAACTTACACTTCAAGAAGGGCAATTAGTATTTATGTTAGATCAATTATATAAATTTAACCAAATTTTTAAAAGAACATCAATTATACAAATTAATTTTATTCATTTCAAATAGAATACAAATTTCATTTCCAATTCTTCAACTTTTCTATATTCATAATACTATCGAAAAATATTATAAATAATATACATTATATTCTTTTCTAGGAACACCAATAGTTACCCAGTTATGAAATAATTACAATTCACAAATCGTATTTTATATTAAATTGTTGTGCAGATTACTTAGGCTATAATGCAAAATGAACAAACTAGTTTTTACTTAAAAAACCCCAAAATAAGAGAAAAAACAATGGTGTTTAGATAATAATTTCTCGGCAAATGCAATATTTTCACAGTGCACAATACTTGAAAGAATATAATAGCATGAGGGATTTAACAAAATGAAAACTAATATGGAAAATCCAACTAGCAATCTAAAAGAAAGATATTGTGGTCTCTGAAAAAATATAAATTTCATTCATCATTATCTTGTATTTATAAATATATTCTAGGTCAGAAATATATTTTATTCATTCATCATTTATTGCACTTGTCAAATCCTTAGAAACATGTAACATCATTCATGATTGTGTATATTGTATAATAACTTTCAGTTTTCTTAAGATATGTCTGTTCCATTGACCCCATCAGACCCATTCTGAGTTTATAACGATCAATCCTCTTTGTAGTCTACATACTTGGCTTGCCAACCATGTAGATCGCTCAATTACATTAAAGATTTTCTATGCTTAGTGTTCATGGGTCGGACTACATCGTGGGTCAAACTCATCCATCTTACGTAGACACATGTCTACTTAAATTATATGTACCTTGCCCGAGTGTCTCGTTTAATATAATTAGAGTTAATGCTACTACAAATTCGATCCTTATTCCAAATGTTTTTGTACATTTTATATCAGTTGATCAATATCTTTAAATATAATTAATTCTCATGTGATAATATACATATTTAGTATTTAGAATATTGAGATTTTTCATTTTTTAGTTTTCGTTTTTCATTTTTATATCAAAATATTAAAAATCAATATGTAAGTCAATATTATTAATTTAATCTTCATTAGGGCATCTACAATGGTACCCGGACATACGTGTTATCCAGGTATCCGTTCGGACATAGTTGCAGTGATTTGTATTTATGTTCCGTCTATGTGGTTGTCCAAGTGGCTTTCCTCTCTATTTTCTTCTCATTTTTCTTTTATTATTCTTCTTATTTTCTTCTATGTCTTCTCATCGCACAAGTTTTCAGAAGAAATTTACATAGTTGAAGCTTGAATTTGCATCATATTGTTAGTTTTTCTTCGTTCTAAAAATTCTTTTGATTTTTATGTCAAATTCTTCAATTTCTTTGTTAATTGATTTCTTTCGACTCTTTCATTTTTCTGTTGTATATAGTCATAATGTTTACTTCCATTGTGTATGTGATTGTGTTTGGCAGGGGATATAGTTGCATTTGCTCGGTGGGAGAGTTTGTTGTAGATATGTTAAATACAACCATTTTTTTCATTGACATTAAGTTTTCGATTTATTTTGTGAATTAATTTTTGATAATATAGTTGTTTGTAGGAATGTGAGAAATATTGTGGTTAATGAGTTTGTTGTAGATGTTATTTGATAGAACATTTGCGTTGGAATTATATCTAAAATATACATTTAATTTTATTTTTTTTTGTTCTTATTTCTTGTGTGTTGTTATATGTATTTGTTTCATGTATCTTTTAATATTGATTGAATGAATATAGTATGAAAGTTCTACTTAAATGTGAAACTCTTAAATTATAATTTATGTTGTTATGATGTATATTGTTGTAGACTAAATATTTTTCACACTTGTTATATCTTATGACGACCTCTCAAAGATGAACAAACAATGAAGCTGAGCTTCTAGTGTTTGCATGACTCAACAAATCGATGGACGTAGTGATTAGAAATTCACAAAATGTTGAGTCATTTTGGAATGGGGTGTTTTCATACTATTGTGAAGCAATAATCGTGATTCTGGAGCATTGAGAAAAAAATTGTCCTACATTAGCAAAGATGTTAAAAATTTTGTAGTAGATATTCTAGGATAGAACGTGCTCATTCGAGTGGCTATAACAACTACGATTATGTTGAAAAAGCCTTGGAACTATACCATAGGAATTCAAAAAATCTTTCACGTATGTAAAAGCTTGAAAGTTTCTACGAGATCGGTCCAAATGGAAGATGGTAAATTCTTTTGGTTTCATTTCTTGATTATTTTTTTATTAAGTGAAATTCATGTGATGTGGTTTGATGTTATTGAATTGTAATAAATAGGTTTTAGACAATGGGTCATCAAAAGAATGCATAACTACCAAAATGAGCACTTCAGGAGCATTTGTATCCTTAGTTCAATAATCACAAATGCCCAATAATTATACTTCGAATAGTCTTACTAAGGGAAGACCAATAGGACAAAAGGTAGCAAAGCGAATAAGAAATGTATCTCGAAGCAATATCCATGGCAAAAAAAAAGAGATCCTTGCATCATACGAAAGACTATTAGTTGATCAAAATTCCAAAATAGATCAACAAAATGATCTATTTGAGAATTACAATGTTATTATGTCTAGTCGTGAATTGAGGAACTTGCTTGAGATTGACACAATCAAGATATAATTTCAAGTTTACAATGAAGCAATCACTCGAGTCGTTTCTGGTTGAACTAATATACCTAACTCCGCAACAAATCAACCAACGGTAAAATTAGATGATGATAAAGAGTAGGTATTTTTTCATTTTGATTCGAGTATGTATATCAAACTTGTAGTTTGGGGTGATGTTTGTTTTATGTAAAATGTTCCTATGTTGATACTTTCGTGATTTGAAATATTATATTATATTTTCTCATGAGTTTGTATGATAGAGTGAAAAAGACGTCTTAGGCTTTTGTTATTATATGGATATACATGACATGACCAATGCAACAACTCAATCCATCTATCATTAATTTTCCAACAAACTCACTCTCCAACCATCATTCTATCTACCCATCTATTTTTCGCCTACCATTCAAAGTTTTTAATTACCTAACAATCTATATCTACCATTATTTAAGGAACGAATAAGTCTCTCAAAGTGCACACATTCAAAAGAAATGGATCCTTCAGAAATACATGTCGGACTACATACATTTAGAGCTTCATCCCGAATGTCGCACTTCATTGATCCGACAATTAAATATCAAAGTTCGCACTCAATTATGTGAGAGGAATCTTCACACATAATTATTATAAACTTATAGGCGCAGCAAAATATATATTTTTTCTTCGTATCAAATTACAAATATTTGTATCATATTTAAATAATAAATTGAAAATTTTACAAACATTTTGTAAAACATAAAGTCTCTAATTAAAATGATTTGAAAATTATATTTTAAATTGCCGAAATACGATAACTCTAGTTCATCAACTCAAACAGGAACTTTCAAATAAATTAATCTCAGTAATGTCAAGAAATAATTGAGATATTCAATCACACAAACTTTACAATAAAGTTTAATAAGTAATTACCCATTACAAATGGATTCCTAAATATTCTATCATTCAACAATTGAATCAACTTAATTCCCGGTATTTGAAAAATTCAAACATAAACATTTTTACGTAATACCATCTACTTCTAAAAATTTCATAAACATACTTAGAAAAGAGATAAGTAAAATTTTTACCAAAATGTTTTGTAGATTTGGCAAGATATAGAAGAATAATCAAGAACCATTCACCACCTCCAAAATTGATTAAAANGCGCCTAAGTACCCACCCGGGGAAGGGAAGCATATGGCCCGTCGAGTCATCCAACAGCTAACGGTTGGCTTGGGCGGGACATGCACCGAGCATGTTAATCTCGGCAATAGTAAAGTTAATGAATGATGGAAATGATAAGGGTAAAAGAAGAGGGAAATAAGAAAACGGTTAAGTGGAATGATTCACGCGTGCGTGTACGGTGTAACTAAGAAGTGAAAAGATAATGCGTAGTGTGTGTGAAGTTTCCTTTAATAGATTGTGACCGTTTTACAGATTTTGTAGGTGACGCATACGAGATATGATAGGGATCGGGGAAGGAGGTCGTCGGTTGTCCGGTGATAGAGTCCGGTCCCTTTGGAGAATACCCTAAATTATGCTGTCGTACTTTCATGTTTCGAACTATGATTTAAATTTGCATTCGAATGTTTCGTTTTAATTATCATGTTTTAACAAAACAACTAGGCCCAAATTAGGGTCGTTACAACTACCTTGCAATGTCTCTGTCATTTTGAATCTGCAATAAATATCTCATTTCAAGAAAGGTATCTGAGGCGTCCGACTGAGGACGTCGAACGGTTGCTTGCTTGAGGAGAAGCGCAAGGATTCCTTAGTATGATCGGAAGCATTGATTGTATGCATTGGCGATTGAAAAAATGTGCAGTAGCTTGGCATATACAAGCTACTACACAGTTTAGTTTTTTAAGTTATACAAGCTTAGTTTTTTTATGTCCGTCAAGAGAGTACACGAAAGAATCTGGAGCGGGCTTTTGGTGCATTGCAAGCTAGATTTGATATTCTCACTTCGCCAAGCCGTTTGTGGGATGAACAAACTTTGGCTAATATCATGTATGCTTGCATTATCTTATTATTGAATATCGATGTCATGTTCTTGTTAGGAAATCGCAGTGGCGCAGCGGAATAATTTTTAAATTTTTATTTTCGTAATCAACATTACTAATGTTTGTATTATATTTATCACATAAACATAATACAAATTAGAGCTAGGATCTTGCCATACAATTTAAAACATCAAGTCTATAATCAAAATGATTTGAACAATATTTTTCCAATTGACGAAAATACGACAACTCTAGTTCGTCCACTCAAACTGGAACTTTCAAATTAAATCATCTCAATTATGTCAACACAAAATTGAGACATTCAATCACACAAACTTTACAATAAAGTTTAGTAAACAATTACCCATCACAAATGGGTTGATAAGTAGTTTATCATTCAACAATTGAATCGACTCAATCCTGGATATTTGAAAATTCAAAACCGAACCCCTTTGATAATGAAAATATGTAAACTCTTTTACGTAATATCATCTATTTCTAAAGCAGTCATAAACATACTTAAAAAGAGATTAGAAGTATTCTTACCAAGTTGTTTTGAGCTTTTTCAAGATACGGAAGAAGGAATCAAGAAAACCTCTCCACTTCCCGTTGCCTCACTTATAACCCTTATCCCCTTTTTCTTCCTTTTTATCCTTATTTTATTATAAGATCCAAATTAATAATTAAATGGATCTTAAGGCCCAAAATTGGATCAAAATAATTTATTGGGCTTCACAAACCCAATATAGAAGATTATTCAATTTAGAATTGAATAAAAATTAATTTTACATCAAATGTGATGAGAACTTTAGGACCGGGTACCTTGTGATGGGTAAGACCCAGCAACGGTTGGGCCAATTCAAATGGCGAAAATGAATTCCTACAGCCCACTTACACTTCTAAGGAAGAGCGGCCCGATGTTCAACTAGAGGACCGAAGCTGACCTTAACGAAATAAAGCGTTTTCTGCCAGCTGGCACCTGGGTTCGGTCCGAGCGGTTACAGAACGGTTACAACTCACGTTTTCCACGCTTCGGGCCTTCCCACGTTTACCACGCTTCGGGCTCGATCACGCAGACCACGCCTCGATCCCAATCTCGTTTTACATCCCGCGATAATAACCTCTAACAAACCTGTCAGAGGTCTTTACGGAGCGTGATTTACACACGCTATGAACTCTATAAATACAAAGCAAGACGACGGAAATAGCAGGACCTTTTGGACGCGGAAGAACAGGTCGTTACCCTGCCGGAATTCTTACCGCTTTCTTTAACTTGTCATTTTCATTAGCCTCTCTTGTATTGACTATGAGTTATTTCATTATTGAACAGGCTAAGAGCATAATCTGCTCTTAGTCGAGTGGTTTTCACCCCAATTCCTGGGGTTTCCACTATATATCGCCGTGCACTTATTTTATTTCCAGCTTTTGATCGTCTTCCATATCTAAAATAAATCATAACCGAGTTCGTTTGATGAACGAACCGGACGACTGTTGGTACCCCCTAAAAAGGAACCATAACAGTTTGGCGCCGTCCGTGGGGACGATTCTCTAATCCCATTTGAGTTTTCTACCATGGATAGGATAATCAAAGGCATGGCGACTGGAACTCCGACAAATAATAGTGACGTGCTTCCTGACAGTCTCCCAGCACCAACATTCACTTTATAGGATCTGGAAGCTGTCGTAAGGAAGGTGGTTATGGAAATTACGTCGGAGAGAAGTGGAACAGAACCACCGGCTGTTTCAAGCCCTGTTCTAAAAAACAGAGGTTATGAGAGTGATCCTGACGAACGCAGCACTGATGAAGAGGAAATCATCAGGCGTGGCGTCACAACGAGGAGGCCTATATATCGATCTACACCTCCCCCTCCGGCCAGAGCTCTAACTCCCGCTCCTGGAAATGACCAGGAGCAGATGCAGCGATGAATAGATGAGCTCACCAGGGAGTTGGAGAATATGCGTGCATTGAAGGATTGTGAACCGAATCTGGGACGCAATCCTGGTTTATTTAACAGGGCCATGGAGGCTCCTATCAGGCGAAGTAAGGATGACGATTGGTGGCATAATTTACATGCTGTTCAAACGTCATCCTAGCAATCTGAAAACGTATCAGCCGCCTTGGGAGATTTGATGCTCCCTTTTTCTGAGGAAATCTGGGCAGCAGTCCCAGATCGGCATTATCGCAACCCCGAGGGGTTGCCAACATTTCGTGGCGATGGTGATCCCATCGATCATGTCGCTGATTTCGAGTTACGAATGAGAACGGTTCGGGCCTCTGATTCATTAAAGTGTCGCATCTTCGCGGCAGGATTACAAGATGATGCCCGAACATGGTTCAAAAATCTGCCGGCCCGATCCACACAGTCGTATGGTGGTTTTATTTTGGCTTTCTCAGAGCAATTCGCTCCAAATGTGGGACCGCCTCGAAGCAGGCAGGAACTATATCAGCTAAAATATATCCCGGCGAAAATGAGTCTTCGGTCCTTTATGGAGAAATACAACAGGACCGCCCGGGGCATCAAACTCGAGCTCCATGATAAAATCGATATTCTACAACAGGTCTTAGGACCGTGCGGCCTTTCGGCCAGTTTGGTGAAGAGCCCACCATCTACCTTGGGCAAACTTATTCAGAAAATCAACAAGTGTATCAAGGTAGATGAAGCGCTGGGGCTTGGTTATCGGAAGCCTAGCTGGAATTCTGAGCCCACAGGTGATCATAGGGTTTCATACCCGAAGAAACAGTCGCGAGAAGTAGCGGCTGTGAGTGAAAAAGACGTCCCCCCGAAGCAGGAGGACAATCGGGTGTATTGCGAGCTTCATCATAATCGCGATCACCCGACCTTGAAGTGCCCGCTGTTGAAAGAGACAGTAGAGGCAATGAGTAAAGAGAAGCCCTACCGGAATGGTCAGAAGGGCAAGCGAGCGGAATCCCCCCGAAGGGGCCATCAAGGTGACGATCGTCACAGGCCGCGGGGAAGAGACAATCGGGGACAACCCCGAAACTACAACGATCGGACGGAGGACCGAAGGTCTCCTCCGTGAGAGCAAGAAAGAGGCCAACAAGGTCGTGAGAACCGTGGTCAGGGCCGTAGAAGAAGATGGCGGGGCAGTGGCGGCAGAGCCCAGCAGAATGAGGGTGGGAGACACTAGCAGGCTGCTCCCCCACCTGCTGAAACTGGTGCCCAACCCCCTCGAAACGAGGCGGCACCTAGAGAAGTGGCCGGAGATATTTATGTTATCTCCGGTGGATTGAGAATAAATGAATCGGTCCGGGACCGAAAGAGAACATCGCGCGGAGACTCTG
This sequence comes from Utricularia reniformis, assembly GCA_009725065.1. Classification (NCBI taxonomy): domain Eukaryota; kingdom Viridiplantae; phylum Streptophyta; class Magnoliopsida; order Lamiales; family Lentibulariaceae; genus Utricularia; species Utricularia reniformis. The sequence goes on from RWGZ01001059.1 coordinate 645,216, forward strand.
CTGAGAGCTCCGAATCTGTGGCGCTGGTAAAATATGATCCAATGGATCGGTCCTCCTTCTTCAGAGAAGACATCACTTTCACCCCGGCTGATCGGGAAGGGATCATTGATCCCTGTGGCGACCCGCTCACCATTACAGGGGTCATCAGGAATCACCGTGTCCACAGAATCTTGGTGGACACTGAGGCCTCGTGCAATCTGATGAAGCACGAGGTCGCTGAAATGTTGGGAGCAGTTGCTCACGATCTGCCGATCGCCAACATAACTCTTTGGTCGTTCGACCAAAGAAGTGTTATTCCGTGTGGGAAGATGTTATTCCCCGTTACCCTTGGAGAGCCATCCAAGGACCGATCTGAAGACCTGGAATTCATTATCGTTGAAGTCGACTTGGCTTACAACGCTATTATAGGACGGACCGGCCTGAGTAAGTTTGAGGCGGTCCCTTCTACTTATCACATGATGCTCAAAATCCCCTCCATTCATGGAGTTATTTCTGTTAAGGGGGATCAGAAGGTAGCTAGACAATGCTGAAGACCACCTTTCTGTTAGAGAGTTGATTGGTCATATGATGGAAGTGTATGTTGACGATATGATTGTAAAATCTATGAATGATGAAGACCATCTTTCTTATTTATCTCGTTGTTTCAAAGTATGCCGAAAATATAAGCTCAAACTAAATCCAAACAAGTGCTGCTTCGGGATCCGAAGTGGAAAATTCTTAGGATATTATGTTTCAGAGAAAGGCATAGAGGTGAACCCTGAGAAGGTGCAAGTTATCATTGATATGCAACCTCCGAGAAACAAAAGAGAATTTCAAAGGCTTACTAGCCGACTAGTCGCGCTAAGCAGGTTTATTTCGAAGTCCACAGACTGGGCCTTACCTTTTTTCAGAGTGCTAAGAAAAGCAAGCCATATGGATTGGACCGAAGAATGCGATCGGGCCTTCTCTGAGCTAAAGACTTATTTAAGCACTCACCCGATGATGGTAAGTCCAACTTGTGATGAACCTTTGGGGTTATATATTGCGGTGTCCGAAGTTGCCGTCATCGCAGCTCTGGTGACCATACGAGATGACATTCATAGACCTGTTTATTATGTCAGTCATTCTCTAGTATCTGCTGAAACCAGGTATTCCACCTTGAAGAAATTCATGCTAGCTTTGAAGAAAGTTGTATCCAAGTTGAAGCATTATTTCGAAGGCCGAACGGTCTATGTTTATACGGATCAGCCTCTGAAAAATACTCCTTAAACAAAAGGATTTGAATGAGAGATTGGCAAAATGGGCTATCAAACTCAGCGATATGTATCTGGAATTTCTGCCCCGAAGGGCGATTAAAGCTCAGGTTCTAGCCGACTTTGTGGTTGAAATGACCCAGTCGGCCATTTATCTTAACCAGGAGGATGATCGATGGACGATCCACGTAGATGGATCAACCATCGGGGGAAGAGGAGCGGGCATTACCCTGACAACGGTACAAGGTGATCTTATTCATTCCGCAGTCAAGTTTTCCTTTGCTGGAACAAATAACGTAGTGGAATATGAGGCAGTATTCTCAGGAATGACCTTGGCTCGAAAAATGGGGGTTAGCAGAGTGCGAATGTTCTCAGACTCTAAGTTAGTAGTGGAACAATTCGCAGGGAGATTTGAGACTCACGATCCGATGATGAGGTTGTATTGCACTAAAGTTCTGGAGTTATCCAAGAAGTTCAATGAGTTCTCTCTGGACCATGTGCCACGAGAACAAAACAAGGTTGCCGATGCACTCGCCAGATTGGCTTCGGGCATACCCGACATAGAGCCGAGCACTATTTCGGTCCACGTTCAGGACCGACATTCGGTCGAGATTCCAGAGACCGAACAGTCTGTTGAAGAGATTGGGGCTCTATGTCATGAACTCCAGGGCTTGAATATTGATGCTACTGAATCCCCAGGAGAACCCAATTGGATGGACTCCTTTATTAAATACCTCTCAAACGGATATCTCCCTGAAGATAAGTCTGAAGCCAGGAAAATAGAGGTCCGGGCTAAGAGATTCATCTTAGTCGACGGACGCTTGTTTAAAAAGAGTTTTGAAGGCCTGCTTCTGCGATGTTTATCTCCTATTGAGGCCGAAGCCGTCATGATTTATGTTCATGAAGGAATATGCGGCATCCATTCAAGGGCCCGATCTTTATACCACCGCATTATTATAGCCGGGTACTTTTGGCCAACATTGCTTGCTGATGCTAAGCAGTATGCCAAACGTTGTGCCATATGCCAGTACCATGCTCCACTCCCACAGTTGCCTGGGGCTCCCCTATCGATTACCCCGTTGCCTTCTCCGTTTGATAGATTGGGAATCGATATCCTCGGACCTTTTCCTCGGTCCATAGGGCAAAGGAAATTCTGTATTGTAGCGGTGGAATATTACTCGAAATGGATTGAAGCAAAAGCAGTAGCCATCATCTCGGAGAAAGTGGTCAAGCACTTTATATGGCGAAATATTGTGAGCCGCTTCGGGGTTCCTCGAGCGCTCGTATCTAATAATGGGACTCAATTCCGCGGAAAGAGCATACGGGATCTATGCACCAAGTTGGGCATCACCCAGTATTTCTCATCGGTGGCTCATCCCCAAACTAACGGACTTACGGAGGTATCTAACAAGGTTATCCTAAAATGATTGAAAACAAAGTTAGAAGATTTTGGAGGGAAATGGCCCGAACACATCTATGAGGTCTTATGGGCGTACCGAACTACACCTCGCTCAACAACCCAGGAATCACCTTTCTCATTGGTGTATGGGACCGAATTTGTTAGCCCGGTGGAGGTGGCCATCCGATCACCTCGGATATTTCAATACGATGAGCATATGAATGGTGAAAGGAGGTTATTGGACCTCGAGATGATCGAAGAAAAGAGAGACGAAATCTATGCACGGATGCGTGCCTATCAGCGAACTATGGAACCGGCCCATAACAAACGAGTCCTCCCAAGGGAATTCTTTGAAGGCGATCTCGTCCTCAGAAGCATTAAGGTGCAGAGGAACGTTGGAAAGCTAGACAGAAATTGGGAAGGACCGTATCGAGTATCAAAGAAATTGGAATCAGGTGCGTATAAACTTGAAACGTTGGATGGTATAGAGGTCCCCCGAACTTGGAATGTCATGAATTTAAGGCGATATTTCTTGTGAATCTTCGATTAATATGTTTGACTCAATGAAATACATTCTCTTAAACGTAAGTGGAAACAAGTAAGTACAAATACAAACTATTTCTAATGGAATGATGGACCGATCTTGAAGTTGGGTGGTGTAGGACGAATTAGGACTGGTGACCGAAGCTTCTTGTCCGCAAGGCTCCCAAGTTGTAGTGACCACTCTGACGAGTCAGATGCTTCTGCACTTGCCCAGCCCTTGGATGAGTTGTCATTCTCCCAGAACTCATTACGAACTAAAACACTCCTTTCAACGGCATTCAGTCTTTAGGAATGGCCCTTTGTACCTACGACATCTGCTACGATAAAAGGAATGGTAGTCAGCATATCGAGACATAAGATCGGTCCTAATATAAAACGTATTATGAGCAAAGCTTGGCCAACAAAACCTAAGGGACTTTAATAGAACCGAGGTTCGGCCGAGGCTTGTAAAGACTCATATTAAACGCAGACTACGCCTATCCAATCAAGTGTTGACTCCAAGGACGGAATAAGAGTGACCCATACACCATGTCAAACGACCGATCCAATCAGAATTAATATGAATAAACCAAACATAACGCCTGGGATCAATGGTTAACACCCTGTAAGAGTCCCCGATCTTATACTTAGTGATTAAAACAACTTCGTTAAAGTAAGACTTATTAGTTTTGCTTAGAAGTTAGTTATGTCACTTCGTTCTGGTGATTAAAATAATCAAAGCTGAAAAACGAAAAAAACTTATATTGAATAAAGAGTAAGGCAGATACAAAGCAATTACTAGATCTAACTAATCTGCCCTTCTTCTTTATCTTCCACTTCGAGCTCCTGGGGTTCGGTCCGGGCCGCGAGCCGCTTCAACTCTTCTTCTTGATCGGCCACCTTCTGGTTGACCGCCTTCTCCATCTCTTCAAAGAGATAGAAGAAATGGTCTTCTTCTAGAACAGGTTCTTCCAATGTCGGAATAACCTAAAACTTCCGTCTCTTTCAAGTGGCTCGATCATCTTCCAGCGCTCGTCCGAAGGGGAAGCCCGAACGTCTGGATAACTTGCACTCGCATGTTATCCAGATACTTCGCAGTGTAAACCCCGTGAATGTTATCCGCTAAAGCGAATAACAAAGGGGACTGAGCGAACCCCAAAAATGCTTCCCGGACCGAACCTTCGGCCAAAGTGCGGGCCCTTGTTGTAACGACCCTGATTTGGGCCTAGTTGTTTTGTTAAAACATGATAATTAAAACGGAAATATTCGGAAGCAAATTTAAAACATAGTTCGAAACATTAAAGTACGACTGCGTAATTTAGAGTGTTCTCCGAAGGACCGGACTCTATCACCGGACAACCGACGACCTCCTTCCCCGTCCCTATCATATCTCACCTGCGTCACCTACAAAATCTGTAAAGCGGTCACAATCTATTAAAGGAAACTTCACACACACTACACATTATCTTTCTTACTTCTTAGTTACATCTTACACACACACACATGAACCATTTCACTTAACCGTTTTTTATTTCCCTCTTCTTTTACCCTTATCATTTCCATCATTCATTAACTTTTCTGTTGCCGAGATTAACATGCTCGGTGCATGTCCGCCCAAGCCAACCGTTAGCTGTTGGATGACTCGACGGGCCATATGCCTCCCNGAAGCATTAAGGTGCAGAGGAACGTTGGAAAGCTGGACAGAAATTGGGAGGGACCGTATCGAATATCGAAGAAATTGGAATCAGGTACGTATAAACTTGAAACATTGGATGGTATAGAGGTCCCTCGAACTTGGAATGTCATGAATTTAAGGCGATATTTCTTGTGAATCTTCGATTAAAATGTTTGACTCAATGAAATACATCCTCTTAAACGTAAGTAGAAACAAGTAAGTACAAATACAAACTATTTCTAATGGAATGATGGACCGATCTTGAAGTTGGGTGGTTTAGGACGAATCTGGACTGGTGACCGAAGCTTCTTGTCCGCAAGGCTCCCAAGTTGTAGTGACCGCTCTGACGAGTCAGATGCTCCTGCACTTGCCCAGCCCCATGGATGAGTCGAGATTCTCCCAGAACTCATTACGAACTAAGACACTCCATTCAACGGCATTCAGTCTTTAGGAGTGGCCCTTTGTACCTATGACATCTGCTGCGATAAAAGGAATGACAGTCAGCATATCGAAGCATAAGATCGGTCCTAACTTAAGACGTATCATGAGCAAAGCTTGGCCAACAAAACCTAAGGGACTTTACTAGAACCAAGGTTCGGCCGAAGCTCGTAAAAACTCATATTAAACGCAGACTACGCCTATCCAATCAAGTATTGACTCCAAGGACGGAACAAGAGTGACCCATACACAATGTAAAACGACTGATCCAATCAGAATTGAAATGAATAAACCAAACATAACGTCTGGGACCGATGGTTAACTACCTATGAGTGTCTCCGATCTTATACTTAGTGATTAAAACAACTTCGTTAAAGTAAAACTTATTAGCTTATTTAGAAGTTAGTTATGTCACTTCGTTCTGGTGATTAAAATAATCAGAGATGAAGGAAAAAGCTTTATATTGATTAAAGAGTAAGGCATATACAAAGTAATGACTAGATCTAACTAATCTGCCCTTCCTCTTTATCTTCCACTTCGGGTTCCTGGGGTTCGGTCCAGGCCGCGAGCCGCTTCAATTCTTCTTCTTGATCAACCACCTTCTGGGTGACCGTTCTCTCCATCTCTTCAAAGAGATAGAAGAATGGGTCTTCTTCCAGAACAGGTTCTTCCAATGTCGGAATAACCTGAAACTTACCATCTCTTTCAAGTGGCTCGATCATCTTCCATCGCTCGTCCGAAGGGGAAAGCCCGAAGGTCTGGATGATCTGCTCTCGCATATTGTCCAGATACTTCGCAGTGTAAACCCCGTGTATGTTGTCCGCTAAAGCGAACAGCAACGGGGACTGAGCGAACCCCAAAACCGCTTCCCGAACCGAAGCTTCAGACGAAGTGCGGGCACGTGCCAACTCCTCGTCCAAGGCCGTCTTTTCCTCCTGGGCCCGAAGAAGAAGCTCGTTCAGCTTATTTCGCTTCTCCTGGGCCCGACCTTGGACTTGGTTTATTTCCTCGTCCTTGGCCCGCAGCTGGGTCTCCAGTTCGGTTATTCTTGCTTGAGCTGTTCCCCCAACCTTCTCCAGCTCAGCAACCTTATCTGCTAAGAGGGAGACCTCGGTCCCGGCTCTTAGCAGCTCGTTGTCCAATCGGTCACGGTCCTCCCGTACCGTGACCAATTCCCCATGTTTTATTTCAACTTGCCTTTTTGCAAGGTCAAGTTGCTCTTGGACTTTCTGGGATACAACGCCATCGCCTTGGTACTTATCCATGGTGATGGCCGTTGTGAAAGCTTTCCTCAACATCTGCAAAACACAATACATGGTTAAGCATAAAGCTTCGGGCCTCAAGTTAACTAAGAATTACCTTAGATGTGAGGTCAAGGTAGCTTTCCATGATATCTTCTGCAGATACGTCCGCTTGGACGTTATCTGGGTTCTGCTCCCCAAAAAGGCGGAAGTCCTTCACAAAGGCACTCCGCCAGGAGGACAGCTTCCTCTTCTTGCTGAACCTGCTCAGCAGATCCAAAGCGGCTCCCCAATCGGAGTTCGTCTTCGGGCCCTGCCCAGGTTCCTTCAAAACGATCCCCTTGTTGGGGACCGGAGCGGGACCTCCCTTCTTCAGCCTCTTCAGCTCCTGCGGAGGCTCTGCTTCGGCCACCCTCTTTCCTTTTCCCAAGGGGACCGGCGGCAGGGAGACGTTCGGCTTAAGCGGAGGACCGGGGAGAACCTTCTCCACGGGAACGGCTCCCTGCAGCAACAAAGTAATAGTTTTAGCGTTAATAAAGGAACTATTACCGATTTGATAAAGGCTGGATAAGCTCAAAGAACGAATCCGAGCCTTTATCACCTCCTCTACAACTCCAAATACCCGAAACGCAGGCCCCTCTCCGCTTGAGGACTGCCCGGTGCAGCGAAGGGTCAATGTGCCCTTGCTGGTTGTTTGGACTGGGGGGTTCCCTGACCCCGAAGGGACCACCGTGCCCCCCGTTGCCGATCCACTTGCCTCGGCGCTGCCCGATGCTTCCCTTTGTCCCTCAGAGGGACGGACCGAAGTAGCGGCCATGCGTTTAAAACGGGCGCTCGGCATTGTCTCAGTTGAATCTGCAAAACGGATACATAAGGATCAGGATTAATTAAAACACAAGTATTATCTCATACCCGATCCTTCTGATGGATCTGAATCTGAGCTAGAAGATAGAACCCCCTTCGGGGCTGGGGCTCCGGTCCTACCCGCAACACCTATATCTATTAATCTTCTCTCCCGAAGCAGATCTATTCGCTTAAGGCGTGCTTCGGGAGGGGGGAACAACGCAAGAGTGTTTGCGGTGTCCGTGCGAGAGGGGTTGAACCTGCTTCGGTCCAATTGCCCTATGCGTGGGTGCGTTAAGCGTGGCCATACTTTCAACAGATCCTCTTTTGGAACTGTCATCCACACATAACAAACCTCCCACGCATGGAGGGACTCCTCCTTATCTACAATGGCGCACTCCTTGGTGCGCACCGCTATATAGTATAACTTACGACACCCCAACAGACCTTTTCCCTTTCGGGACCCAACCAAGAACAGGTTAAAGAAATGTTCTAGGGTTGGGGCCCGACGCTGTTGGTGACAATAAAAGATAAACGCTATAATATAGACATAACTGCCCGGGAATAACGCAAAAGTGGGGCAGTGGATCTCCTTAAGCACGGCCGCTACAAAAGGGTGCAGCGGAAAACGAAGCCCGCACCTTAAAGAGGCGTAGCTTACTGGAATAGCGGACGCCGGCACATTCATCTCCGCCGGAAGGAAACAGGGAACATCTTCCCGTCCCTTCCAGATAGAATAATGTGCCGGGATTGAAAACCTAGACCTAAATTCCTCAATGTCCAACTCAGACATAGAGGGATAACGCATTTTATGAGGAGCCATAAGCGGTTACCTTAGAAAGAAAAGGTTGAAAGGCGGTTGTTGACGAACGGCGATTGAAGGCACAAAGCTTAAACTGCAAATTTCTTCTCGCGAAAATGACGATGAGAAGAAACAGTGCCCTAAATCCCGATTTAAATATTGATCTCTCAACCAATAGTGCGCTGCCACGTAACACTGTCACAAACTGTAACAGTACGGACCGCACTCATCACGCCTCTTAGACTTTCGAATATGAAGAGGCGCGGGCTGGGATATTAATATTTAAAGGATATCAGGGGTAAAAGGATAATTTAAACCTACGATTAGCAAATTCTGAACGTAACAAACCCATACACTAAGGCAAAGATCGGTCCCCTGGACTCTCACTATCTAGAGGTACGGTCCCCAGTCCTCATGAATGTGTAAACATCATGTGATCGGCCTTGTATCACCTCTGCGATTGGCAATCAAGCCCGAGGGGCTAGTGATGAGAACTCTAGGACCGGGTACCCTGTAATGGGTGAGGCCCGATAACTGTTGGGCCAGTTTAAATAATCAAAACGAATTCTCACAGCCCAATTACACCTTTAAGAAGACCGGCCCGATGTTCAACACGGAGGACCGAAGATAACCTTAGTAAAAATAAGCGTTATCTGCCAGCTGGCTCCGGGGTTCGGTCCGAACGGTTACAAAACGGTTACAGGCTCACGCGTTCCACGCTTCGGGCCCTGTCACGTTTATCATGCTTCGGGCCCGATCACGCAGACCACGCATCGGTCCCAGCCTCGTTTTACATCCTGCGATAACAACCTCTAACAAACTTGTCAGAGGCGGTTACAGGATGTGGATTACGCTCGCCGGCAACTCTATAAATACAGGGCAAGACGAAGGAAAAGACAGGACCCTTTGGACGCGGAAGAACAGGCTGTTACTCTGCCGAATTCTTACCGCTTTCTTTGTCTCGTCATTTTCATTAGCCTGTTTTGTATGAACTTTGATTTATTTTCTTCAGTGAGCAGGCTAAGAGCATAATCAGCTCTTAGTCGAGTGGTTTTCACCCCAGTTCACGGGGTTTCCACTATATATTGCCGTGCATTTATTTTGGTTTTTAGCTTTTGATCGTCTTCCACACTTTAAAGAAATCAGAACCGAGTTCGTTTGTTGAACGAACCGGACGACTGTTGGTTCCCCCTAAAAATGGATCATAACAGGGCCATTCCTCCTTAGAGGTGTGAGTGGGCTGTAATGATTCATTTTCGCCATTTGAATTGGCCCAATCGTTGCTGGGTCTTACCCATCATAAGGTACCCGGTCCTAGAGTTCTCATCAGATATTAAAAGACATTTTTGTTCTATAAATTGTTAATAACATTAATCAACACAACTCAAAGAATTTATAATACATAATCATGTTTGAATTTCATAGTACATGTCGAAAACCTAAAAGAATACTATATTTAAGCATCAAATTTGAGCACTAACATAATTACGTATATTGTTGAGATCAAATCTAAAATATTAATGGGTTGGTGGGAGGAGTATGTGAAATTAAAGAAACAAAGTTTAATGATTAAGAAATATGATTTGTGTGTTAAAGCACACTTTAGTAATTAGATATTATATATGCATTTTTAGTAAATGTGCTATTTTGCATTTGTGATGAAAAGTAAAAAATGAATTTAAACTTTTACGGAGTGTAATCTATATTCTGTAAATTTTGTTAGAAATGCTTTATTCAATAAAAATATATTATTAAAATGTATGGAGAACACCACCTAAAATGAATAAAGAACTAATACTGTCCAAAATACGGCAACGTTGTGTATTGATTTTATCAACATTTAAAAACTATAAGACTAACATCATGAAATCAAACTTTAAAATTTGTTTCACAAATTTAGGAATCAGATTTATCAATTTTAGAATTTGAAATATTAAATTTGACAAATATTAAAAATTCCAATTAAATATATCATTACAAATATTAATAAAAATTAAATTTGACATAAATGTTTTGGCACTTTTGAAGTAAACCCATGTTCACGGTATATATTCTAACCGAAGAGAAAAGACGTCACCATTAGTCACGGTATCCCTGTCCAAAAACTTCCATTTTGCAAGTTCCATCAAAACATTTACTGCATTATTTCTAGTTTTCCAGATCCATTCTTCATCTCTTGTTCATTTTCCGATGGGCTCATATTCTGAGGATGAAGGCGAGGAGTATCTCTTTAAGATCGTTGTAATTGGAGACTCCGCCGTCGGTAAATCCAATCTACTGTCGCGCTACGCCAGAAATGAGTTCAACTTGCATTCCAAAGCTACAATTGGTGTCGAATTTCAAACGCAGACACTTGATATCGAAGGAAAAGAAGTTAAGGCTCAGATATGGGATACTGCCGGACAGGAGAGGTTCCGTGCCGTCACATCTGCCTACTACCGTGGTGCTTTTGGCGCGCTTCTAGTTTATGACATAAGTAGAAGATCAACGTTCGAGAGTATTCCCCGGTGGCTTGACGAACTTAAGAGTATGCCCTTTTTTCCTTATTACCTTGATCTTTGAGAAGTATGTAAAGTTGTGATTGTTGAAGAATCTCCTTGCAAATGGGGATGCTATTGAAATCAATCAAGCCAGATCTTATCCGATTTTAATCAGAGAATGCGTGATTTACCATTTTTAATAGCCAATAGCTAAGATCAATGTAGTTCTTGATGAGGAAATGATAGATCTTCAACCATTCGATTGAATTCCACTTGATAATATGATACTTAGCCAGTTTCGATTTGTTTTTCTGCCTGCAAGATCTAAGAAAAGAATGTTAGATGATGATGAATATGCTGATCTTTCATTCTGGGGCTGGTTTACTTAATCTATGATTGTGAATACCAATTTTATTCCTTGTTGATGCAGCTCATTTGGGTTCGACTGTGGCAAGAATGCTTGTGGGGAACAAATGTGATTTGGATAATATAAGGGATGTCAGTGTTGATGAAGGGAAAGAGTTAGCTGAATCAGAGAAGCTATTTTTCATGGAAACCTCTGCGTTGGACTCAACAAATGTAAAGAAGGCTTTTGAAATTGTCATACATGAGATCTACAACAATGTAAGCCGGAAAGTCTTGAATTCCGACTCGTACAAAGCCAAATTATCTGTTAACAGAGTATCCCTTGTGAATGATGGTTCTAATACATCAAAGACAGAAAATGGATCATATTCTTGTTGCTCCAAGTAAGTCTAAAGTGGATGTTATTCAACAGAAAAGCTTTGGATTTGGTTATTTATCTTGTGTTTTAGCATATCCATTCTTCAGTGTAATATTTCCCCCCATAGGGTCGGCCGCTTTTGTAATGTTTATTCTATATTTTCATTGGTTTGTTTGGATAAACTATTAAAAAATGTAGATACCGTAGAAATTATGCTTAAGTATAAGAAAAGATATTCTTCAAATTTTAGTAAAATAATATTATCATTAAGTATTTTATCTAAAAAAGTCAATATAATTTTATATAAAGAAATGTCAACTTCTGTTTTAATTATAAAAATAATGATAAATTAGTTATTTATCGAATCAAAATGTAGGTAAGTAATGATTTCTTGTCCGTAAAAGTACCAAAATTTTGTTTTTATTGGATTGCGCATTCGATAGAATTTGTGTATGGAGATTTATAATTTACCCTATGTGCATAGGATGTGGAATGCATTGGTACCTATCGAACTTGTTAATATTAAAAAAGTTAATTATATAAAAAACGAAAAAAATAATTAATTTGTATAAAATTTTATACAATCATGTAATAAATCGAAATAATTTGAAATATTATTTAATTATCGAATAAATTGTAATAAAATAATATATTTATATTTTTTAATCAACGAATTCTTAACGCATTATAATATAATTAACAAAAAATTAACAAGTCTCACGCTCTTGCTCCCGAATCTCGAACCCTCGTTGATACAACATAGCAAGCAAGTTGTAATCCATTTAATGTCTTGGTCACCTAACACAGACCAATTGATATGACTCTACTTGTATTGCAAAGTCAGTGGAGATGTTATAGTGCCCCATTTAGTAAGATCAAGGCAATTTGCCACACACCACTAGGGATGGGCAATTAGCCATTGGCCGGGTTTTGCTTGGGTCCCACCATACCCAAATTTAAACTCGTTTCCATTATTGTTGTTCCGTTTCAATCTCCTAGATGCTATTCACAAAGCCCTAGTCAATAAAGTACCACTTATGATCTAACTTGCATGGATCCGGGTATAGGGTTTAGAATACGAGGTGCGAGTATGCGAGATAAGTAAAATTTTAATTTTGGTTTGTTAGGGGTGTGTTATATAATTTAATAAAAATATATATTAAAATATTTAAAAATTAATAAATAATCAAATTTACAACAATAATATTTTAATTAATTTCACTCTATTTATTTTCAAATTTGAATTGTTAAAGATAAGCACATTTAGGATATTATATTTATTCAATTCGATTATTTTTTATTGATGAAAAAAAAAATATTTAATATTTGATTATATGTGACGTTTAAAATATATATATATATATATATATTTGGTGTTTTTACGTCCACAAGTGTACGAATGCGGGTGATATTCAAGTTTCGGGTTTAGAGAATGAAGTTTAAAGCACCCAATAAAGATTCGCACAACCTCCGTTAAAATAAATTGGAAATAAGGGCAATTAAGTGGTGTCTGGTCCGGCAATTTTAAAATAAATTTTGGACGGAGGGCAATAAATTCGCACCCTCCGTCCAAAATTTATTGAGCAGTACGAAATTATTTTCATACCGTCCGATACATCAAATTTCGAGCAGTACCGATATTTTTGTTGGTACTGCTTGATACCGAGTATTTGGGTCATTTTTCGAGTATTTTCGGGTCCGACCAGAAAAAAAAAACTAATTAAATATTATTTTAAAAAAATTTTAAAAAATTTGGCACCGTCCAGTATTCTAGTTTGGTACAGAATTCAGGACCGATATGAAAAGATTAGTTAAAACATTGGTTTATAAATAATGAAACATATTTAACTATTATTATTTGGAAATAAGGGTAATTTAGTAATTTTGGACTAAAATTGATAATATATTAAATTTGAATAACTTAATTCATTTTTTTAAAATTCAGGGACCAAAATTGATTTTGAAGTAAATTTGATGGATCAAAAATGACATTTTTCCGGTTAAGATATTTCTATTTACATAACATAAATCACCAACTCACACAACATTCAAAACAACATTATTTCTAGACATCTACATACTTAACATATCTAAACTAAAATCCAAAACGTAGTGTTCTCCTTCAAAATTAACCTCTACAGTGTTTCACTTTCCTAACGACAGACAACCCACCGATCTAACGCTCCAATGGTGTACCTAAGGGGTAACAGTCATGAGTCTGAAATAAGTATGATGAGATCCCCGGAACCTGGTACCCCCGAACCTGATTATGGCCAAGCTTAGTCAGACCAGCCCAAGTAATATAAACCGAAGTTGGAGGCCCAGATCCAACTCACGTGAATGAACGGCCCAGCCAGGCCAGTCGGACCCTACCACCCGTTCATGTTGATTGGTCCCGATCGGTAGGGCCAGCTATCTCCCGCTCACCAGGATAGATCGGTCCACACTTCACAGGCCCTGCTTTGGACCATCCACATTCCTCAACATGCGACGACAACTTCCGACAATTCAGTCAGAGGCGTGGTCCGGCTGAGTCATATGAGCCTCCCTTAGTCTGGAGATAGCCGGCTAGTAGCGCCGAAAGGCCTAGCGCCGTGCAGCCCAATGAAGTCATGCCCGGCGGCTGTCCCGCCTGATAGGAGCCGACTTAGCGGCAGAGGACAAGCACAAAACGACACCTTACTGTTAACGCAACACATTAGGCGTATAAAAAGGACACTTGAGATGCGAAAAAAAAGATCAACTTCCGATTCTACTTGCAAGTTCTCTTACTTAGCCATCTATCGATTTATTTTCGATAAGCTTTCTTCCCCTTGTTGTCTAAAGAACAAACAAGGTATTTGTGATTTTCACATTGTTTATTGAATCGGCTAAGGGCATTTCCAACTCTTAGTCAAGTGATTTTTTCCTCAGTTTTGAGGTTTTCCACTCTAAAACTACCTTGTCTCTTTTACATTTGATTTATAATCGTCCTCCACACATTAAATAAATTACAACCGATTTCATCTTGCAACGAACCGGACGACTGTTGACACCCCCGGTTTTTGAACCACAACAGTTTGGCGCCGTCCGTGGGGACGATTTTCTAATCCCCATTCGAGGTCTTTACCCGGGATAGGATAATCAAAGGCATGACAACTGGAAATTCGACGAACGATAGTGATACGCTTCCCATCAGCCTTCCAGCGTCAACGTTCTCTTTGTAGGACCTGGAAGTTGTTGTCAGGAATGTTATAATGGAAGTTATGTCGGAGAGGAGTGGAACAGAACCACCAGCTATCACTAGCCATGTTCTAGCAAGAAGAGGGTACGAAAGCGACCCAGACGCGCAGAGCTCCGATGAAGAGGAGATTATCAGGCGCGGAGTAACAATGAGGAGGCCGAGATACCAATCTACTCCACTTCCTCCAATTAGAACTCCCACTCCCATTCCTTGGACGGACCAGGAACATATGCAGAAACACATCAACGAACTTACCAGGGAGTTGGAGACCCTACGAACGCCGAGGGATTGCAGGCCTAATCAAGGGCGCAATCCTAGACTATTTGATCGGGTCATGGATGCCCCGATCAGGCGGAGCAAGGATGATGACTGGTGGCATAATCTGCATGTAGCCCAGACATCATCCCAGCAATCTGGAGGTGTCTCCGCCGCGTTGGGAGATTTGATGCTCCCTTTTTCCGAAAAGATCTGGGCGGCAGTCCCGATCGATACTACCGCAACCCCGAAGGGTTGCCGGTATTCCGGGGCGAAGGTGATCCGATCGATCACGTCACGGATTTCGAGCTGAGGATGGGGACCGTTCAGGCCTCTAACTCACTGAAGTGCCGCATCTTCGCGGCAGGGTTGCAGGGCGATGCCCAGACTTGGTTCAAGAACTTACCGGCCCGATCCATACAATCGTATGGCGGATTCATCATGGCTTTCTCGGAACAGTTTGCTCCAAATGTAGGACCGCCTCGAAGTAGGAATGAACTATACGACTTGAAGTATATCCAATCAAAGATGAGTCTCCGTTCTTTTATGGAGAAGTTCAACATAATTGCTCAGGGTATCAAGTTGGAGCTCCGAGATAAAATTGATATCTTGCGACAGGTCTTGGGACCGTGCGGCCTTTCGGCAAGCCTTGTGAAGAGCTCACAGTCCACCTTGGGAAAGCTCCTTTAGAAAATCAACAAGTATATCAAGGTGGATGAAGCGCTGGGAGCGGGATATTGAAAACCTAGCGGGAATTCTGATCTCGTAGGCGATCATAGGGTGTCTTACCCTAAGAGACAGCCGCGGGAAGTTGCGGCTGTGGCTGAAAAGAGTGTCCCCCCGAAGAAGGAGGACAATTGGGTCTATTGCGAGTTGCATCACAACCGCGATCACCCGATGCTGAAATGCCCGCTACTGCGAGAGACGGTAGAGGCGATGAATAAGGAAAATCCCGATCATAATGATCATAGGGGCAAGCGGGCAGACTCTCCGTGAACGAGCCATCAAGGTGACGATCGTCACAGGCCGAGGGGGAGAGATAATTGGAGCCAGCCCTGACACTACAACGATCGGGCAGGAGACCGAAGGTCCCCCCAACCCGAACAGGATAGAGGCCAGCACGGTCAAGAAAACCGTGGCAAGGGCAGAAGGAGGAGATGGCGGGGCCGTGGCGGCAGAGCCCGGCGAAATGAAGGTGAAAGGCGGGAGCATCCAACTCCCCCACCTACTGAAGTAGGCACCCAACCTCCCCCGAATGAGGAGGTGCCTAGAGAAAGAGAGGTCGTCGAAGACATTTATGTTATCTCCGGCGGAATAAGGATTAATGAGTCGGTCAGGGACCAAATAAGAGAAGCGCGTGAGGAGTTTCCCGAAAGCTCCAAATTTGTGGCGCTGGTCAAATTTGAATCGGCTGAGCGGTCCTCTACCTTCGAAGGCGATATCACCTTCACCGCAGCCGATCGAGAAGGGGTTACCGATCCATGTGATGATCCCCTCATCATCGCATGGATCCAGGGGTTACCGAACCATTTGTCTCGTTACGGATTCAATACATCGCATGAATATATTTACGGCATACTTCAATCCATGTGATGATGAGGGGATCATCACATGGATCGGTCGTTGTATTTGATTCAAACTAAATCCATGGATTCATTTAGTTTAAATGAATCCATGGATTTAAACTAAATCAAATCCATGTCTGGAAGGTATGTTGATGATATGATTGTCAAGTCCATGAATGATGAAGATCATATTCCTTATTTGTCTCGTTGTATTGAAGTATGCCGTAAATATAAGCTCAAACTAAATCCGAACAAGTGTTGCTTTGGGATTCGAAGTGGCAAGTTCCTCGGATATTACGTTTCTGAGAAAAGCATAGAGGTTAATCCGGAGAAAGTCCGGGCGATTATTGACATGCAACCTCCGAGAAACAAGCTAGAATTTCAGAGGATAACTGGCCAATTGGTGGCGCTGAGCAGGTTTATCTCTAGGTCCACGGATCGGGCTCTCCCCTTTTTCAGGGTATTAAGGTAAGCCAACCATCTTGGCTGGACCGAAGAGTGCGATCGGGCATTCTCCGACTTGAAGACTTATCTGAGCACTCCTCCGGTAATGGTGAGCCCGAGTTGCCATGAACCTTTAGGGTTATATCTGGCCGTATTAGAGGCCGCAGTCAGTGCAGCTTTGGTAACCATTGAGGATGACGTTCACCGACCTGTCTACTACGTGAGCCATTCCCTGGTACCAGCCCAAACTAGATACACTACCTTGGAGAAATTCATGATGGCCTTGCAGAAAGCTATATCCAAGCTTAAGCATTATTTTGAAGGCCGAAAGGTTTATGTGTATACTGATCAGCCTTTGAAGGCAGTTTTGAGTCAAGCGGACTCCAATGAAAGGTTGGCCAAGTTGAAAATCAAGATCAGCTCCATGTATTTGAAATTCGTTCCCCGAAGGGCGATCAAAGCTCAATTCCTTCCGGATTTTGTAGTCGAGATGACCCGATCAGTCATTTTTCTGAACCAAGAGGACGACCGATGGGTTATTTATGTTGACAGATCAACCTTCGGGGGAAAGGGAGCGGACATCACCCTTACTACATTTCAAGGCGACGTTATCCACTCCGCGGTCAAGTTCTTGTTTTTAGGAACGAACAACGTGGTGGAATACGAGGCCGTGCTGTCGGGGATGACCCTAGCCCAAAAGATGGGAGTTGCTAAGGTGCGAATGTTCTCAGACTCCAAGTTGGTGGTGGAGCAATTCGCATGACGATTTGAAACGCATGAACCAACCATGAAGATATACCATGCAAAGGTCCTAGAGATGTCAAAAAAGTTCCGTGAATTCTCACTTGACCATGTGCCTAGAAAACAAAATAAGGTGGCCGACGCGTTAGCCAGACTGGCTGCAGGCTTACCGGACATTGGACCAGCACAGTCTCGGTCCATATTCAGGATCGACCTTCAGTCGAAATCTCTGTGACCGAAGAGTAGTTTGAGGAAGTGGGGGCTTTATGCCATGAACTCCATGATTTGAAGATAAACGCCATTGACTCACTAGTAGAGACAACGTGGATGGCCCCTTTTGTCAAGTATCTGACCGATGGCCATCTACCTGAAAATGCATCAGAGGCCAGAAAGATTGAGTCCCGGGCGACGCGATATGTACTAAATGACGGGCACTTATTCAAGAAAAGTTTTGAAGGACCGCTCTTGCGATGCCTATCCCCTATCGAGGCTGAGGCCGTCATGATTTATGCTCATGAAGGGATATGCGGTATACATTCTGGGGCCCGATCTCTATATCACCGCATTATTAAGGTCGGGTATTTCTGGCCAATGCTCCTCAAGGATGCTAAAATGTACACAAGACGTTGTGCTGCTTGCCAACACCATTCTCCGGTCCCCCAACTGCCAGGAACATCCCTGTCAATGACTCCACTTCCTTGTCCATTTGACAGATGGGGGATTGATATCTTGGGACCGTTTCCTCGATCGGTCCAGCAGCGAAAGTTCTGCATTGTGGCAGTTGAAAAGGTTGGTTATTATTTTTGAAAAGGTTGTCAAACACTTCCTATTGAGGAACATCATAAGCCGCTTTGGAGTACCTTGAGCTTTTGTATCAGATAATGGACTTCAATTCCGCGGTAAAGCCGTTCGGGATCTTTGCGTCGAATTGGGTATTGCTCAGCATTTCTCGTTGGTGGCTCATCCCCAGACTAACGGATTGACGGAGGTGTCCAACAAAGTTATCTTGAAGGGATTAAAAAAGTAAGTTGGAAGATTTTGGAGGAAAGTGGCCCATCACATCTACGAGGTTCAATGGGCTAACCGGACTACTCCTCGTTCAACGACCCAAGAATCTCCATTCTCTGTAGTATACGGGTCCGAAGCGGTCAGTCCAGTGGAGGTGGCCATACGATCACCTCGAACAACCCAATATGACGAGCATCTGAACGATGAGCGAAGATCCTTAGATTTGGAAATGATTGAAGAGAAAAGGAACGACATCTATGCACGCATGTGTGCCTATCAAAGAACAATGGAGCGAGCTCATAACAAATGATGTAACGACCTAGGAAGGCGGCACAAACGGACTTCGGACAGGTTAGAATTGCATAAATTTTTGTTAAAAACATGAAATGAGGGGTAGTTTAGTAATTTAATATAAGAAGAGGAAATTTTAGAAGGAGGGATTAAAGGGTCATTTAGACAAGTTAAGAAACCTATAAATATGAGTGGAATGGGAAAAGAAGGGTCATTTGGCACAAAAAACGTGAGAAAATTCGAGAGGAATTGAAATTATCGCGGAAATTGGGGTAAAGAGAGAATTATTGCGGAAATCAGGGCCAAGAAAGAATTATACCGAAAACCAGGGTAAAGGGAAGAATTATCGCGAAACCGAGGACTGCTGCAATATTATCGCGGAAATCAGGGCCAAAGAGCAAATTATCGCGGATTCTGGACCAAGAAGCAAATTGTCGTGATTCTGGGATCCGTTTGCAAAATTGTCGCGAAAATGCACTGAGTTGCAGAATTATCGCGAATTTCAAGGGCTCACGTGTAAATTGTCGCGGATTCGAGGGCTATGGTGTAATTATCGCGAAAATGAATATGTATGCAAATTGTCGCGGAAATTTTGGACCGAAACGCAACTTATCGTGAATCCAAAGAGCAACATCCGATTTGGCTGTAAATTGTGGACCGTAGTGCAATTCATCGCAAATCCTAGGGTAAGGTCGCCAATTGCCGCATAATTCGATTAACTAACGAGAGTAAGTCATAGGGCTACACAACGGTATAACATGTTAATACGTATATGCAGGGAGTAGGGAACAAGGAAGCATCAGGCGATAGAACGATCAGGTAAGCGGAGCAAACATAGTAAATTAAAAGATGGTTCACAGTTAGGAATTTTAACGAATACTAAATCGAATCGAGAGGAGCGTGAACTAAGAAAAAGAAACAGAAATCTCGGGGCGAGGTGAGAACACCAAACCCGGCATCGTGTTCATGAGCACGATCAGCCACAGGTAGGACATGTCCGAGGAAGGAATACATGAGTTCTCCATAACAGACTTGTGCGCACTACAGAGCCGAATGGAACCGGATAGGAACGGTGTAGCGCCCGAGTTCCTGACCAGAGAAGGGAAGCATATATTCTCATCGAGCTAACTAACATCTAACGGTTGGTTTGGGCGAGACATGTCGTCGGGCATGTAAAAACCGATCACAGTAGAAAACCAGAAAGGATAAGGAGAAGAAATATAAAAGAAAAAGAAAGGAAAAGATAAGAGAATAAGTAAGCTAAAAGAAGGAGAGAGAAATGGATAAAATCTTGCAAATTACATATATCTTACAGAAGTTTCTTTTAATAGACTATGACCGTTTTACAGATTTTGTAGGGGGAGGACCGGAGGCTTAGGTGGCATTGGAACTGAGGTCGTCGATCGTTCACTGTACGAGTCACCCCTTTTGATTTTGTTTTTGTTGTTTTAACTATCTAGTTGCACTTTGAAAAACGATGACATTTCCTCGGATTCGAATTGTGTTTTGTTAAAATGTTTTGTTTTATTTCATTTGCGCCTAGACATTGTTAGGGCCGGTTTACGATCGTCACAAAAGGGTCGTGCCCAGAGAATTCTCAGAAGGCGACATCGTTCTCAAGAATGTGAGAATTCAGAGAAACGTTGGGAAGCTGGACAGGAATCGGGAAGGGCCCTATCGAGTCCTGAAGAACATAGGGGTTGGGACTTATAAGTTAGAAACTTTGGATGGAAGTGAGATCCCCCGAACCTGGAATGTTATGAACCTAAGCGATATTTTATATAAAGCATTTGACGCTATTTGACAATTCTGAACTGGAAAATGTTTCTCAAACATGAATAAATTGCAATGGGTGCAATACAAACTATTTCTAGCTAGGCGAGTGACCGATCTTGAAGTTGGGTTTTTTGGACGAGTTTGGACTGGTGACTGTAGCGGTCCATCCATAAGGCTCCCAAGTAGTGTGGCCGCTCTGACGAGTCAGTTGCTTCCACACTTGCTGAGTACTTAGATGGATCGCAAAACTCCAGAACTCATTACGAACTCAATTTCCCCTTCGACGGCACCCACCACCTAGAAGCAGTCCTTGCATTCTTGTGCTTAAGCCATGAACGAGATGACAATGATAGAGTTAGCCAGTCAAAGCGCAAGCCGAAGCTCACCATGCGACTGTCCTAAGAACCGGGGCTTCGGCTAAGCTTGTCATTGGACTTATAAAGAACCAAGGCAACGCCGCCAAGGTCATAATATTTTATAGGGACGGATTCAAGTGTGATCTGTTGGCACAGTTGGAATCCCCTAACTTATTAAACCTAGCAGGACTCATAGTTAAGTTGAGAGGATCGTTCGGTCCGGGTTCAGCTTGAACCCCGAGCTTACACTTAGCAAAAATATATTATTGGAAAAACGGAGTTTACAAAGCAAATACAGAAAGGAATGGACTAGAAAATTAAATACCTAGTCTATCTGTCCATCTTCCTTGTCTGCTTCCCTAGATTTCTCCACGATCCATGCCTTGAGATCCTCTACCTTTTTGCCCCTTTCTTCAACTATTTCATTGACCGATCTCTCCATCAGGTCAAAGAGTGGATAGATGGGATCGTTCTCCACCGGGGGTTCTTCCAGCTCTGGGATCTCACGGAAGTTTCCATCTTTGATTAGGGGATCGATCGTCTCCCAACGTTCATCTTCAGGATCCAGACCAAATTTGCTGATCATTTGGTCCTTCATGTTATCCATATATTGGGAGAAGCTCGGTCCATAAACGTTTGCCGCTAAGGCAAACATCAGGAGCGATCGGGCAAAACCCAAAAGGGCTTCCCGAACCGCGCTCTCAGTTGCTCCTTGAACCCTAACGAAATCTTCCATCAATGCCTCTTTATCTTCCCTTAAGACATCTTTCTCTTCCTGGGACCGAATGAGAAGTCTGTTGCTCTCGTCAGATAGTTCCTGAATCTGACGCTCCGGTTCCAAAACGCGGGCCGTCGCGGAGTTCGCAGCTGCTTAGAACTAGCTATTGAAAGCTCAGTGACCGCTCCAAGCAGCTCTCCATTCAAGCGATCCCGATCGGCCCGGACGGATTCCAGCTCCTGTTGCTTGATCTCGACTTGCCGCTAAGCTAAGGCAAGTCGACTCTCCAAATCTTTAGAAGCCGAAGAGATGCTTCGGCTTAGCTGGACGGCAGATGCAAGGTGCAGAGCCCTTCTGTGAGCCTGCAAGAAACAACTTTGGTATAAGCATAGACCCGATCGGGGCAGCGAGAGCTGAAGATAGCTTACCACAACCTGGGACTCCATATAGGCTAGCACTAGGCCAGGAAGCGTGCCGTAGATACCGGGCCGGTTTGTTCTCCCCAAGAGCCAGTATTCTTCAAGAGAGGTGTCCTTCCATGAAGGGGGGACCCTTTTTGGTCCCCGGACTTTGGAAACGGAGACTACCATCTCCTGGATAGCCTCCCGAACAAACTCGGGGTTCGACGAGGAAGGGTCCGATCTCTCCCCGATGGTGATCCCTTTCATCGGGATCGGGGATGTAGATCTACTCACGGCTGACCGCAACCTCTTATATTGCTTCGGGGCTTCCTCTTTGGGGCCCCGCTTGCTCGTCGACGCAGGGACATGAGGTTTCGACACTCTGTCCCCTAATCTGGAGGATGGGCGGACGTCCTCCACCCGCATGGACCCCTGTAGCAACAACCGCACGACTTTAAGATCCAAAGGGGAGTTATTCCCGATTCTGTACATAGCGGGAAGGTCTAACGAGCGAATTCTTTTAGAAATCACCTCGTCCACCTCATCTATAGATCGGGGCTCAGGCCTCTAGCTGCTGGAACTCCCCGCGGATCGTGAAGACCCAGCAGCGGCGTTGGGCTTTGGCTTGGACGCTTGCAGCTGTGCGTCCTTTTTGGCCTTTGCAGCAACGGCCACCGCGGCGAGTCGGTTTCCAGACATTGTATCGGTAGAAACTGCAAAAGAAAAATAATAAGGATCGGGAGATATGAACTAAATGAAGCTAAAGTCGTACCCGATTCTTCTGACCCCGACGAGTCGGAGCTAGAGAAGATGCCCTTCGGGGCAGGGACGCCAGTTCTACCTACTACCCCGATCTCTAGCAGCTTCTTCTCCCGAAGTATATCTATTCGTTTCAGACGCCTTTCGGGAGGAGGAAGCATTGCCAAGGTGTTGGCAATATCCTGACGGGATGGATTGTACCGGTTTCGGTCCAACTTCCCGATGTCGGGATGGGAGGTTAAGAAGGTAACCTTCAACAGGTCCTCCCTCGGGATGTCTATCCAGACATAGCAAGATTCACATTCATGAAGGGAATCTTCCTTGTCAACGATGATACAATTCTTCGTTCGGGTCGCTAGATAATACAACCTGCGACCCCCTAACAACCTCCTTCCCCTGCGGGATCATATCATCAACAAGTGCAATGTTTGAAAATTGACACTCTGAAATTTATAAGTGCAGGATCGGTCCCCAAGGATGCCGTTACGACTAGTTCGGGTACAGTCTTCCGTTGTTACGATCGGGCACTCCTGCCTCAAACGCTCTCAATCTGATAATAGAACTCACATTACCACCATGGTGGCGATAGAGTCCGAGGGGCTAGTGATGAGATCTCCGGAACCCGGTACCCCGAACCTGATCAGGTCCAAGCTTAGTTAGACCAGCCCAAGTAACATTAGCCGAAATTTGAGGCCCAGATCCAACTAACGTGAATGAACGGCCTAGCCAGGCCAGTCAGGCCCCACCACCCGTTCATGTCGATCGGTCCTGATCAGTAGGGCCCAGCTTTCTCCCGCTCACTAGGACCGATCGGTCAACACTTCACAGGCCCTGCTTCGGGCCATCTACATTCCTCAACATGCGACGACAACCTCCGACAATTCTGTCAAAGGCGTGGTCCGACTGAGTCATACGAGCCTCCCTTAGTCTGGAGATAGTCGGCTAGTAGCGCCGAAAGGCCTCGCGCCGTGCAACCCTATGAAGTCATGCCCGTTGGCTGTCCCACCTGACAGGAGCCGACCTAGCCGCAGAGGACAAGCACAAAACGACACATTACTGTTCACGTAGCACAGTAGGCGTATAAAAAGGACACTTGGGATGCGAAGAAAAGGATCCTCTTCCAATTCTCCTTGCAAGTTCTCTTACTTAGCCATCTATCGATTTATTTTCAATAAGCTTTCCTCTCCTTGTTGTCTAAAGAACAAACATGGTATTTGTGATTAGCACCTTGTTTATTGAATCGATTAAGGGAATTTCCAGCTCTTAGTCAAGTGGTTTTTTCCTCAACTTTGATGTTTTCCACTCTAAAACTGCCTTGTCTCTTTTTTACACTTGATTTATAATCGTCCTCCACACATTAAATAAATTACAACCGAGTTCGTCTTGCAACGAATCGGACGACTGTTGACACCCCCAGTTTTTGAACCACAACAAAGTAAGAAAACAAATGTACGTGATGTCATATAACAATAAAACAAGTATTAATCACAGACAATAATTCACACGTAATTAACTGTACTTCATTTTCTTTCGTTGCCAGAAATAAGGTCTGATAACCCCTCCAAGATCAATGGCTTAAGCATCACCACAGTCACGAAAATCTATCTTTCCCCCTGCTTCACATCTAGAGAAAAAAGAAGCGCTATCAACTTATTTATCTATTAGATCCACTTTTCTCATATCATAGTGAGCACTCACAAGTGTAGACCATGTAACCCACACTTTTCTTTTTCTTTTCTCTACAAGCATGTCTGTTCATTGGCCATATCCATGGTAAAACCATGTTGCCAGAAGTGTGCATCCACATCCTCTCGAATTTTCACATATCATATAGTTTCAGCAAGTAAAAAGTGAAAGTTAAGCTTGACATTTCTTCCCACCAAATCAAATTTGAGAGCCGGAATTATATCTTAAAATCATTCCAAGATTCTCAGTGAAAGCAAATACATAAGGCTATAATATGCAAAAAGATTCATATCATTCAGAGCTCTCAATTGTTCCAGAAAATTCGACAAATACAACACAAGTGTTGTTACCGTAGGTAGGAAACAATTTTGCGATTTTTCAAAACATATAATATAACTTTTTTATGTTTCGTTCCTTACGTTGTACTAAAATTTTCCAGAAAATAGACTTAAAGAAGAACAAATGCATGTAAGATTTGTATCAAAATTCGTAGCCATAAAGTACCAGAAAATTAAACAAATCAATTAATCACACATATGCTAAAACAATTTGTAATACTTATCTCATACTTAATCATATCGTTTACCTCTAATTTTCTTGTTGTTTTACCTCACAAAACTTGTTCCTAAACCCCTGATATCTCTTAGACTGATGTAAGATATTTAGTTAGCTAAGAATTTCGAAGATTACACTTAAAAACATCACAAAACCTTGCTGCCCCTTTTCTTTCATTCATTGTTGTGTTTTTGTTGTTTCTTCCTCACTTGTGCTTATCTCTTACTACCAAATACAATGATAACCGACTTAGCCTCCTATTTATATCCCTATGCCACGTGGTTTCACAATTTTATATGGTTTAGGTGATTAACCAATCATAATTTGTAACTAAAGCATCATACTTAAGTGTTAAGTTACATTTTTTCTCGTCTCTTGTATTTCAATGCTTTAGTCACATTTACTTTGTCAAAACTCACTCATTTATGCCTATAATCATGTATCATACTAAGAATTATTTTACTAAACATCATTTCTAATCATTTGTCCAAGCTTCGGAAGTTTCGGATCTCACATTCATTCTTCTTTATCCAAATAGTATTATAAAAAACATATTACATTATTAGACAAATATATAATTGATAAAAATGAGAAAAATAGAATTTCTATTATAAAATTGTGCATTTTAATTATTTATTAAATATTATATTTTTTATTCTAGTATTAATCGTATTTCATGTATGTGTTTCTTCAAACTAACAATTGAATATTGAATAGAAGAAGTGGACATCCTTGAAATATCCTCTCCTTTGCAAACATCAACGCCATAGAAGTTTTGAGCATGCTATTAATGATTTTCGAGAATTAATGTCTCAAGTACTTTATACGATAATTTTATTTTTTGTCATTTATTATCTATCTAATCACTACTAATGTTTCAAAGTTTATCAATATAATTTCTTTAATAAATTTAATTACCTTATAATTCCATATAATCTAACATTATAATATAATGTAAATTTTATAGATTATTTTATTAACAGATAGAATGAAATCTTACATTGCGTCTTACCTTAATTTTACCAAGCAAGTTATTAATAGTTGTTTTCAATATGTTTTACTTACATAATCTTGTTTGATTATAATAATATTTATTATCTTCTAACTCCTGTTGTATTGATTATACGATATATTTATTTAATTCACTATAAACTATCTTCTCGAGCATATTATTTTCCGTCTCTTTACAAAGTATAGTATATATTATCCCTTTATAATTAAATATGATCACACATTTATGTTATAATGTAACTAACATATACTCAATATATTCTATTTAAGTATCATTGAATTATACTTTCAATCAAAATTGTTAACTCTTTAATTTCCTACAATTATGGGTATTCACATTTTTTAATTTTGCATAAAAACTCTATTGATGGTTGGTGACATTTAAAATTAAAATTCAATTAAATCAATCTATGTGGAATTGTCGTTAAGCACTATTTAAGTATTTACTTATTGTTGTTGTTTAATGACATATCACCATACCAATAGAATGAGCCACACGAGTTATAGAGAACACGCCAGTAATGCCAAGAGAGCATACCCATGCGAGGTTAAGATCAAATGTCGGAACCAAAAAAAACATACACGAGTTCCTTGAGTTTTTTGTTTGCATAGCACATTTAGACCACGTATTTCTAGGTTAGAGTGCCCAACTTCTTACTTTTGGGCCAAAATCTTGTAAAACACAAGAAAATATAAAAGTTCAAATAAAACCTCGTAATTCATGTCAGGTATTGATGATGAATTTCTTCAAAATTAAGATGGTCAATATCAATACCATATGCCAATCAAATCAATGTGGGATCCAAAAAAACTTTAAAAACATTTATTCTTTGAGGGATTGTTATTTTAATTTTCATTTATTTTACAAAAATGAATATGACTTAGTAACATATTTTTCGAAATCTAATTAAGATTTATCATTTAATTGAAATCTAAATGATTGAAAATGCATACACATTTTTCCAACGAGATTTAGTAACATATTAGAAAGACTTATTCATTTCCTTTATTGTTATTATTTTTGCAATCGTCCGTACATTTCATAAATTAAGATTAGAGGGTAATTTGTTCTATTTTAAATCATTTTGTCATATTTGCAACTATATATCCACTTGCCTCTCATTTCTACCATATTGTTCATTATAGATTAACTATAATGTTTATCACCTTGGTGACTTTACTTTTTCCAAAAAATATAACAAGTGTAATGGGTCAATTATCATATTTATACTCCCAGATGACTTAACTTAAAATTGGTTTCCTGTTAAATCTTTGTTAGATTGCTATAGAAAATATCTCGTGCAATAGTCACCAAATCTTTATACTTCATTTATGATTGTTTTCCATCGATAATCAATTTTGAGATTTTTCTATGATGTATGGACATATATAATCAATTTTGCAATGGGTCTTACATATTTATTTATCTAAACTTCACATTTTAGTGTATCTAGGAGATTGAAATCAGATTATTGTTGTGCTTTGTCATAATCAACTATTAAATTTCACTCCAACAATACAATACAAAAACATGAATACACACAAATAAAATATTTATAGAAACATGTTGTTTCTATTGCATGATAGATTTGTTGTTTCCCACTCACTTCAGTTAGAAGTCCATTTCCTAGCCAACTCAAATCCATCTCTTCCATTATAATAATCTTGAAAAGTTTTCTCAATCTCAGCCTGACTGTTCATCACAAAAGGACCATATTGAACCACTGGTTCATTCAAAGGCTCCCCTCCCACAAGTACAAATCTCAGCCCCTGGCTCTTTGATTCATTCCAAACACTCACACCTTCTCCTTTGCCCAAAACCAGTATATGGTGAGCACTTGTAGACGATGAACCTCGACTACCGAATATTCCTTCACCTTCAAGTACATATACGAATGCATTGTATGATTCAGGGATCATTTGATTGTACTCAGCATTTGGTTTAAGTGTAAAGTCAAGGTACATTGTTGGAGTTCTTGTGTAAACTGGGGACTGAACTCCCATTGCTTCTCCAGCAATTACAATAACTTTAACTCCTCCTTCTTCTGCTTGTGGCATTTCATCTCTACGTAATTCTTGGTATCGTGGCTCGATCCTAAACAGGAGAACATTGTCATGCAACTGCAAATGATTATTTAGAATTGGGTAATAAAGGAAAGTCACATTTTATCTTTTGATGAGAGATTGATCCATAGCTGCAGTCCAGTTTGAGTACCTTCACCTGCAGGCATTTCTGAATGAACAATACCTCTTCCAGCAGTCATCCACTGATTCCCAGTTCACAAAAATACCATCTTAATTAAATTAAACAGTTTACAATAAAATCGATAGAAATTCAAGATACTCAATACCTTGTAATATCACAGCAACTATAAACTTAACTTAACTTTTTCATATCCGACATTTATCTAAACAAAAACTAAAAAACTGACATTCTTGTACTATATACTTAAAGCATCCAAATTTCAGAACAAGCCCGCAGAATCAAACCAATAACAATTAAAAATCTCCTTTTTCATGTACCTGAACTTCACCAGTATGTATTGTACCCTTGTGACCAGCAAAGTCTTGATGTGTAATTCCTCCCTAAGAAACACATTTAAAGTAAAAAACAAACTTCAAAATCAAGTTTTGGGTAAATTTCAGTACCTGCAACATATACGTGACAGTTTCGAAGCCTGTAAAAAGAGGAATGAAATAACCTTAAAATGTCAAGGATGAGTTTGAGGTTCAGAACCTCAACGAAAGTACCTCGGTGAGGATGATCTGGAAATCCAGCAGGGGGTGAAACTGCAACAACACAGAAAATACAGAAAAGAGTTGATGAAAATCTAAATGTTTGATAAGATTTAATGATAATTACAAGGTTACCTGCGAATTCATCCAGCATAAGGAAAGGATCAAGGTACTTGAGTTCATGCCTGGAAGAAAAAACAAATAAATAAGAAGATATAATGAAGGAGGTTATGTTTTACTTAAACCTGCCAATGGTTCTTCTGACAACAGCGCCTTCGCCTTCATGCTGTGGTCTGGCAAACAATTTTGAGGAAACTAATCTGGGGTGTTGAAAAACAGAAAAAGACATTATTTAGGAAGAAGCAAGCGAATCTGAGGTTGAAATGGATAAGTTTGTGTGCAGAGATCTTCCATTGGAATAGTCACTGTGGTTAATTTATAGAGGAAATGGGGCGTGATTGCTTGACTTGTATTGGATTGTGACAAGACTAATCAATCAGAGATTCGGCGGTGATGGTCAACGGAATATAAATGTGATATATTTTGGGGAGTCTAGAAGACCGGATTAGTCACAAATACGTCACACTGGTGTCATGCGGGGGATAGGAAACTTGATTATTTGACTGTATTATAACAGTCACAAATACGTCACACTTGTCACACTGGTTTCCGGAAACGAAAGGAATTTAATACATTTTGAGAATTGACAAACATACAATAATTCTTCCAAATTTTGCGTCGGAACAACATATGTTTCTCATATACATCTATTTAAAACAATCTAATTAGATAAGATTTCTTTGGCTATTATAAAATCCATAATTGTAAGGATTTGATGATCTTGATTTTGGTAGATTACATATTTTGCTAAGTGATTTGTTTGTCACCCATATATAATATCTCGCCATCATTCCCCGCAGAGCTTGTAGAATTCTACTCTTTTCTCATTCTTTAGAGGTGGGCAACACACTGGCCCAAGTGTTTTTTGGTCTGTGGGTATTTATAAAAAAGGATACGATCCCAATTTTATATATAAACCAATTTGGTTCGATATTTACGTCTTTATAAAGGAGAACCTACTTGGGGCCAAAGACTAAATCTTTGATTTGATCTTGGTTAGATCTTGATCCGATTTTTTAGCCCTATAATTTTGTATATCAAATATCAATAAAAAATAATTTTTTACTAAATATATAATTTAGAAAAATTATAAATAATAATAGAATGATCGTTTAAAATTTATTTGATTTTTATTTTTATTATTTGTTTACTCAAATTTGTAGTATAAAATATCATATTTGAAAAATATTTGTTTCAATTATGTTTACAAAAATCTGAAAATTTTAAATATAAATTGTAATAACACTTATAATAATTTATGTATAATTATATTTGAATTGAAAATAATAAATATTTGAATATATAAATAAATTTAAAAATTTTGAGGCAAAATTAATCAAATTAAATACCAAAATAATTAAATAACGAAATACCAAATTATCCGAAATCTAATCAAATTAAATAAAAAATTAATCATAATAATATATTTAATTATATAATTAAATACACTAATATTAGTTTTAAATTAAACAAAATGTTAAATTCGATATTCGTTAAATTATCGAATACCAAATGTTTTTATCGAACCGAAACGGAATACTGAAATGGCCTGAATTTCTCTTAAAATTTTTTGGTGTTTAAATGATCAGTCAGAGTTTTTTTTTTGTTAAGACACAAGGAATTACGAGTTTGGACTTATAATGTATGAGCTTACGTTTTCATGAGAGCGAAACTTTATATGTTTGTTTCACTATAATAAAAGTTTACAAAATACAACTTATGAAGTCTATCTAATCAAAATAAATTATGTATGCTCGGTTCGGGATGAAAAATGAGCTCGATATTGAAAATCGGGACAAAAATATATAAATTACTATTCACTAGAAAATTTATCGTGGATTTGGTCCATTATGGGCAAATTCATCTCGGATTTATGCCTTAGTCAATTTTCTGTAACACTATTCAACTCCAAATTCACCGTGGTTTTCACTTACAATGTGCAAATTTATCGCAGATTTCAACACTTAGCCAGATTTCGGATTGATTTTTTATTCACAACACTATTCACGAACAAAATTCACCGCGGATTTGTGGTGGATGGAAAATTCGGCGCGGATTTCGGATTTAGACAGATTTATGGCTTATTTTCGTTCCACAACACTATTCAAGAACTTAATTCACCGCAGATTTGTCCCAGAATAATAGTTCACTACGGATTTTGGTTTCCAAGCAATTCTCAGTGGATTTTTCGATCGTAAAAATTTCTTTTCGCGATTTTCCAACTCAGGTATTGTTCAAGCAATAATTTACCGCGAATTTCATCCAAACGCACAATTCACCGCGGATTTTGAGACTTCGGCGATTCAAGACTTTCGACTCCGAGTTTCAGCTCCGATTATAATCCGAACCTCTTTCAAATGACCAGGTACTTATATTTATAGAGGATTCATGTCCAACAACTCACCTATGAGTTCAAAGCTCAGTCTGATCCAATTTGGCCTGATTTGGCCATTGTCCACGGAAATGATTTATTATTATTTAATTATTTATATAATTGATATAATTATATTATATATTATTTGATATATTATTATTAAAATATAATAATGTTACTAATGAAGCATATTAGATTAACTTAGTAATTTAAATTCATAACTTGTTTCGGATTAAATATTTTGAAAAAAATAACAATTTAGAATATGAAATTAAAAAAAAAAACTCAAATTAAATGAAATAGTTAAAATTATTAAATTAAATGTAATATTTAATGAGAAATTAAATAATATATAGATAAAATTGATGATATAGAAAAATAAAATAAAATTTGGAGAGATGAGATTATGTGAATGAAAGAAAAACAAAAAATGATGTGATGAATGAAAACTTTTAAAGTAGAAGAAAATATGATGTGTATGTGAGCGAATGATTATATATTGAAAGATTTATATGACATAAATGATTTTGGGCACAGACAAAATCACAGATAGTCTAAATGTTAACTCCTTTATATTAATGCATTGAACCTCTTTGACTTTTTCATTATGGAATTTGAAAGATTCCAACTTTGTCTGTTTTCCTCTCCACTTCTACTCCCTTTATCTCTCGTATCTGTTATCCCTCTCCCTTCTTATCAGTTGTTAACAAGTAGTACCGGAGCCCAAAAAGATAACGAACGTTAAGATTAACCTCATAAACATCACATAAGATTTAGAAGAATCTGTTTGCCTAGAAGCATACAGCCAATTCAAGATCCACGAGTAACGGAATTCCACACACAATTGGACCAAGTCAATCTGGACATCCAAACTTCGATGCAAGCACTGGAACAAAGGATTTGTCGCATCATCAATGAAATAAAGGAAAATAATGAGTCTATCGAAACGTAGCTCATGTCAATGTGCCAATAGATGCTCTTCTATATGGAAGAAAAGTCTATTCTTGGGAAAGAGGCAACCCTTGTCTCTCACCCCCTCCACCCTAATTGCATGAGATGATTTTGAGCGCTTGGTGAGGATTGAGATTAATGATTGCTTATTGAGACCCTAGAGTTTGAGATGAATCGGGGTGCTTGATGAGGCCCATGGTGCTTATTTAGCACTTGGAATTTGAGATGAATAGGGGTGTTTGGTGAGGCTCATCGGTGCTTGTTGAGACCATATGGCGGAAGTATTATCGGATGCTTGTTGAGATCTGTGGAAAAGACATTCGTCTCCTTCGTGCTCGGTAAGGCCGCATGTTAAGTGGTTAAAACCACTTAGCAGGGTGGATTGGATCTACCCGAGTAGGAGTGAAATATTTACTTCAGTTTAAGAATTTTACCCTGAACTTGCCGCTACTCCTACTCGGGCAGTGAAGGTGCCTCCACTTACTCTACGGAGAACATCGGGAAAGGTTGAGAAGAAGATGTGGAGATTACATATCGTATGCTTGGTGATGTCCGTGGAATGACATATGTCTCCTCTGTGACTCGAAAGTATCACTGGTTAAATGAGTAAAATCATTTAGCACGAGCATATCTTTCTATGCAGTTGGGAGTAAAATTTTACGCTAGATTAATGATTGTACTTTGAACCCGACGGTACTTTCATCTGAACAACGATATATCACTCGGTGATTATTGGAGGAGAACAGGACAAGTCAATTTAAGTAAGTGGAGTTGGATGCTCATTTAGGTCCAACACCGGGATTTCCGAAATGTATTAGGTGTACCATGAATTTTATTTATGATCATGTATTTTTATTAACGAAAAAGGGACCAAGTATGGTTTTATATCATGAATTTCATTATTTATAATATAGTATTCTCATTTATAATCAAAATGATAAAATAATTGCCCAATTGCAAGAATTATTTTTCTTTCTTATAATAAGAGAATCCCGCTTATTGCCTGAAATATTGTGAGTATATCTTATGGCTTTGTTATTCTATGGATTATTAAGGTGTCTTATTAATGGTTGATGATTATCAGAAAATTATAAAGGCAAGTATATATAGCGAAGCAAAATAATTAGTAATTCTTAAAAGAAAGTCAAGAGATGCAATAGAGCGTTAAAATAAAGACTACATTTCATTGTTTGGCCTTCTTTTGGACCACTTCAGTGTTTTTCCGTCGAGAGTGGCCGTTTCTTTGAGGCATGACTCTATAACT
Source organism: Utricularia reniformis (assembly GCA_009725065.1). Lineage (NCBI taxonomy): Eukaryota > Viridiplantae > Streptophyta > Magnoliopsida > Lamiales > Lentibulariaceae > Utricularia > Utricularia reniformis. The sequence continues at coordinate 678,806 of RWGZ01001059.1, forward strand.
AGAAGCCTCATTGTTCCTTTTTTGGAACTCACGAAAGTCAATCTCCGCCCGCTCGCGAGCTTTCGTGACAATGGCAAGGAAAAGATTCCTCGTCGTCTATTCTTCTTCAAAGTGTTCTGCAGCCATGACCTCGCCCATTATAATATTGTAGTATTCTGAGGGTATCTCCGGCATTTGAGCATATGACGATACCGGGGTCCCAAGTTCAGTCGGTATATCCTCGACATAGCATTTGGTGGCAGATCATCGAAGAGAAAATGCTCCATTGGGTCGAAGGGATCATTACTGCAATCCTGCTTTTCAAGAGACATATCCTCTACTAGGATGCTAGTAAGAGCTACGTTGAGGCGGTCCCTCTCTTCTTTGCTCATGAATCACCCAGAGACTCATTGTATTTGATGAGACCTCTTCTTAAAGAAATGGTGATTCGCTTTTAGAACGGGAAAGGAGGACATATTTAAAAAAGTGAGCAACTTATCCATGAAATCCAATGTGAATATTTTAAGAGACGCTTTAGGATGATGAGGCCATTTTGCTAGTTTGGTTTTCAGATTTAGACATTCGGCCTTTATATTTTTAGTGACTTCCTCTGCCTTTCGCCTGGCATGCATCTCCGCAAAATTCTTTCTGATAGCTTCTATCGCCTCGACCTTGGCTTTCTCCATTTGCTCATTCATCCGAGCATTTTCGTCATCACTCTCTTGGAATTACGGCGCTAAGAGTCTAAGTATTATTGTATTTCTGAGTATTCCCCCCTTTTGATCGGATAAGAGACGTCCCATAGCCGACATAAGACCATTGGTCTAGGCATTGAACGCCCGCCTTCTTATGCTCGATTTCAGTATGTTTATTTAAGCTTCATGCGTCTTCCTATGGTTTCGAATTATCCGATCAGCTACAACACGTGCATGCTCCCTCTCTAGCACTTGATCGCCTATGTTTGAGTGGCGAAGTATGCATTATTCGCTAACAGCCGCGATGTAGGCCAAATATGTATTCCCTTATTAAACTACAATTTGAAAAATAAGGAGTTAAAGCAATATCTAAAGATATATAATATATGAATGTTGTCGAATTAGCTCCCGACTCAGCATGTTCAGCGTACAAACGTCTCTCATCATTCGACTAAACTCCGAGAAAACCTTGTGGTCATCTCGGACTGAGTCAAATTAGCCCTCGACTTAGCTTGTTCAACAAGGATGTGGCTGAGGATGATGTTGTAAGTAGTTTTCCGCCTTATATGTGCTCATCCTGGCTACTTGGGGAATCTTTTGTTGTAGCCCATCCCCAAGCAGCACATTCCCAGTGTCTACACCATCATCATATCATGCTTCAACTGTAGATTGGGAAATATCACGGATCCTAATGTGATCCAGAAATGCCGCATCCATTCCCCGAGTACTTCGACCTTCTCTCGGACCTTCACTAATGCCTTCCATGGAGACTCCTTTACCTTTATCACGCCTCGAGGCACGATGAGATCCCGACAAACAAGGGGTGAGCTAATTTCTGGCTCAATTGGCGGCGAGTCCACACCCGGTTCGAGCGCCTCATTGATTTGATTTTGGGGACTGGAATTTCCCGTTCATCCATGAATCCCTCGTGTGATGTTTCATCCTTATCCAGAAATTCACGCATGCACAATCCTCGGAGTGGCGAATAAAGAGGAAGTGGGGGACTTGTCACCCCAATTATATCTTTCGGACGATTTTCAATAATGTAAGGGTCGTCAAACACCTTATTTGATCACCTGAAGGAAGTTCAGTCATCGTATCGAGGGCTAGATGTTCAAGATCCTTGATGTTTTCCATGAATATATGCAGATCTTCCGAATGGGAACACTTGTAAGCAGCCATTATTCGATTTGTATGAAGGAAACATTTATGATTAGTTATGAGTACGAAACATGTTATTATGAAGATAAGAGCGTATTGATTGAATGAGAGTTGAGTCTTAAATACGGAAAGCAATAAAGGCGAGAAAGCGAACTCTGTAATCTAGTACAGGGTACCTAAGACATGGAATGGAATGTGAGTTGGAGCATATATAGTCCAAGTAACGAACATGAGAGGCATATTGAAAAGGGTCCCGACAATCCAATTGGTTTCAAGCTTCTCGAATATGCGCAGAATGCATTGGACAGTGGATGGTTCTCCAAGTTTCGATGGTTTAGAATTGAATCACACTAGTCCTGGAATGAAAACTTGACCCCAACTGGAGAATGACAAGGAAGTGTTCGTGCGTAAATACTAAGTTGGCTACATAAATGTGGCGTTGCTTTCAATCATGATTTGAATTTTGTATTATGAAGCAAAAAAGGGCCTTTCTTTTCCCATAGATGCATCTTATTACACCCTAACCCTCTGAAGAAGAGCTCAACAAATTTCATTATTTTGGCTGCAGAAGTGAAAATGATGAAAGCTACGACGTAGCTAAAGAAGTTTGGATTGAACTGGAAAAAGTTCAATTGAAGGGAATCTAGCATTTCCAAGATAAAAGGATGTACAGAAAGCCGAATCCCACTTCGGAGATGTTCTAATGACATGGTACACCGGCCGGACATTGAATGAAAAATTCCTCCGGGAAGTAGTAATTACTTCTCAAAGAGGACCAAGCAGTTTTTCCCATCCGACCTTTTTGTTCAAATGATTCGAACTTCTTTATGGTAAATTCATATCATCCACAATTGCTCTATAGCTTTCGAGATATTCGTAAAATTCCAATTTCGATGCTTGTGGATTTGTTTCGGTTTGTTTGGTGGATTATGAATTCGACGATGTGGCGGAAGACATTATTTTACTAATTTTTATGTGTTTCAAGCTAGTTTTTAAGTCCATGAGACTAATTCGAGTGAATAGTGACGAATTCGGCGCCCATTTATAATATATCAGTTTATCCATTTTTAAATGGTCCAAAGAATGTTATTAACTTTTCTAGACATATCAGTGTAAACACACTAATAATTAGCGAGTTGTATCAATCTAAAGATTGATACAATCTCCCCGGTTAATTGTTATTATGCCATTTTAAATATTCAGTGATTTTTTATAATGAGCTAAGCTAGTTTTTAAGTACATGAGACTAATTCGAGTGAATAGTGATGGATTCGATGCCCATTTATAATATATCAATTTATCCATTTTTTTAAACGGTCCAAAGGAATGTTATTAACTTTGCTAGACTTTATTGTCTCACTATATCTGTAATGACCTGAAAATTTAAAGAAAACTACTTAAATAAGAGTTTAATGCAATATAAGGATAACAGATAGTTTCGAGGACAAAACTAATTTTAAGATGGATGGAATGTTAGAACCCGAAAATTAGGAGAATTAGATTTCTAATAAATATTAGTGAATATATTGGAAGTATATTTTAGTTTAAAAGTAACAGAAAAGTAATTATATTTAATAGTGAATAGATGATAGATAACTATAGTTTGTAGATGAAAGAGAAACGATGCGACAATGTAAATTGTATAGTCGAGAATAAATGCAGATTACGATAAATTAATATAGAATATGTTAAATTTATTGTGAAGTAAAAGATATGATAATGTCAATATAATGAGATAACATTAAATGGTTCAGATATATTAGATAAATTATTTAATATGTAAATTGATAATATTAATATGCAATATATTATATTAAAATGGTTGAGGGAGTTTGCTATATGTTATAGCCAATAGGATAATATAATTTTTGCAGATAATGATTAATTAAGGTACAATACAATATAACGATCTTAATTTGATGGTTTTTCCCGATTTAGAAGAATTTAGATCGAATTAAGGAGATAATGTGAAAAGTTAATTAAATAGTGATCATATTAAATTGTATAATGGATTTAAACATATAAGATTAAACAATTGTATATAATTAGGAGACTAAACCTTATGTTGAAGGCCCATAGCATTTTAGCCACATCTCTCTTCTCAAATATATAAATTGAAATGATTAGGTTTCCTAAAAAAAAGAAGAGGGCCGCTACTGAACCATAAGAGAGGGTTGGGATGTCAATAAGGGATTTGATGGATCCTTGGCATTGGTCATGGTTTCGGAGGTAATGGAACCGTTCCGGTTTTAGTCGTTATCAATGCAATGTGTGTTTCTTGGTAGTGGGGAGTTTGGGTACGAACCATGTTGGGGCGATCGGCACTTTTTATGGAAAGGGACGATCGACAATCTGAGTATGATCGATATTGAAGTGACGATCGGCACCAGGTTCCAGCCTTGAGAGCAGCATGCTTCGGTGAGACTTTTGATCAACCGAAGGAGTGCACTTAGTGGAGTCGACAAGGATTAGTGGGCCTTAACCCTAAACCCAACTTTCAACCATTATATATTGAATGTTAGCCGCCTTAATGTGGATTATCATCATATTAGGGTTTATCAGAGAATAGCAGGGAGCCGAGGAATAGGTTCTGGTTTGGAACTTTCTGTTGTGGCTTTTGATTTAAGTTGCACAAGAACTTGATAGTTCTTGTAACTGTAATCTTGGTGTTATTTTCGTGATAGTGGATTGACCAAGAGGTGGTCCGTGGTTTTCTCCCGGTACTCGGGTTCCACGTAAAATTTGCTGTGTTCTTTTTCCTATTCTGCATCTAGTTTATGCTAAGTTTAATTGGTAAAACTAATCGTGAAATCCATTAAAAGCTAACAAGTGGTATCAGAGCTCTTGGTTATCTGGTTACAGGTTTAGCAGAAGGATTTTTTGCTCAGTGATCAGATTTCAGAGACTGAAAAATGGAGGATTCCAGCGTACCGATGATTAAACTCATGTCGGAAAATTATTCCATCTGGAAGGTGAAGATGGAGGACTTGTTGTCGTGTAAGGATTTGTGGGCGATGATCGATTTGGCAAAACCAGAGGGAACAGAACCGCAGAAATGGAAATCGATGAACAAGATGGTGCTGGCGTATATCAGGTCGTGAGTCGACTTGTCGTTGTTTAATCATATTGGAGAGTTGATTGAGCCGAAGGCCATGTGAGATAAACTTCAGAATATCTGAGAGAAAGAATGTGCAGAACAAGGTTGGCACAATCAAGAAGCTGGTAAATCTCAGATATGTTGATGGGAGTCCGATGGCGGAGCACCTGAAAAAGTTTCAGGATTTGGTGAACAAATTGACTCGGGCCAATCTGAAACTTGACGATGAGTTGCAGGCGCTACTAGTTCTTGGGACACTGCCTGATACATGGGAGACACTGGTGGTGACATTGAGTAATTCTACACCAGTATTTTCTTTATCAAGAGTTGTCGAGAGTCTTCTGAATGAAGAAAAAGGAGAAAAGAAACGAGTAAAGACGGTCAGGGTACTCTGGCCGCTGCTACCGATCGACAGGGATGTGGGTCCAACCGATCGGAAAAACAAAGGAGAAGCAAGTCACGTGGAGGTGACAAGCAGAATGGGGGAAATCCTTTAGGTGGAGAAGGAAGAGCATGTTTTCAATGTGGGGTCGTCGGACACTTGAAGAAAAATTGTGTCCATTATAAGAGGTCCTAGGAAGTGCACAAGAAGAAGAGCAAGAAGGAGGCCGAGGAGGCCAACATGGTCGGCTCGCAGGGTGACGAGTTGATTGTCCTATCTCTGGAGGAGATGAACTTGTCGCAGGGGGGATCAGAGGAGTGGGTCTTTGACTCAGCTGCCTCTTACTATGCAACACCTAACCGCAGTAGTTTCAAGTCTTACACTGCTGGAGATTTCGGGATGGTGAAGATGAGAAACTCTAGTGCATCATCGATCGTGGGCATCAGATGCATAGAAGTGACGACCAACACGTGGATGAAGCTCGTGTTAAACTAAGTAAGACACATTCCCACATTACGACTAAATTTGCTTTCTGAGAATGTTTTTGATCTTGAAGGGTATACAAGTGTGTGCGGGAATGGCTCGTGGAAGCTGAAGAAAGGGTCACTGGTGGTTGCGAGCGGAGTGCTGCAACGGACCCTGTACAGAACTTGGGTGTCGACTGTTATGAAGCCGATCGACATAGTGTCGATCGTGGTAAAGTCGATTGCCACAACTGATTCTGATGTTTCTTTGGATACTTGGCACAAGAGACTGGCCCACTTAGGAGCCGAAGGGCTTAAATATTTGACGAAGGATAGACTTCTGTCGAACGGGAACTCTATGTCGAGCCGATGTGAAGGCTGCTTGGAAGGGAAGCAACACAGAGTTGCATTCCAAATTAAGTCGATTAGAAAAGCACATCCTCTTGCACTGGTCTACAGCGATGTGTGTGGGGAGATGGATGTGGAGACATTCAGTGGCAAGAAATATTTCGTATCATTTGTGGATGATGCCACAAGGAAAGCCTGGGTGTATCCGATTAGAACCAAGGATGAGGCGTTCATCAGGTTCAAAGAATTCCAGCACATGGTTAAAAGAGAGACGGGGAAGAAGTTGATCTGCTTAAGGAGTGATAATGGAGGTGAGTATACCTCATCGGCGTTTGATTTGTATTGCACTGAGAATGAGATCAGACATGAAAGGATAGAGCCAGGAAGACCGCAACACAATGGGATAGCCAAACGGCTAAACCGAACACTGCTCGATAAGGCGAGATGCATGCTCGCTACTGCAAAGTTGCCGAAGAGATTTTGGGGAGAAGCACTGTCGACCGCCTGTTATATGAGAAACAGGTCCCCTTCGACATCTATTGATTTTAAGACTCCTGATGAACTTTGGTTCCAGAGAAAACCAAAGTATAATCACTTGAGAGTGTTCGGGTGTAAGGTCAAAATATTGGTTCCAAAGGAACAAATGAAGAAATTGGACTCACATTCCCAGACCAGAGTATTTCTGGGATATGGTGAAAATGAATTTGGCTACAAGCTCTGGAACCCGACTGAGAAGAAAGTCATATGGTCGAGGGATGTGGTATTTTTCAAGTATAAAAATATCACTGATGTGACTTCTGGATCCAAGGGGACGGACTCTGTGAACACTGAAGAACCCCGGTCCACATTGTCGACCGACACTGAGGAAGACCGATCGGCAGTGCCGATCGACACTAATGATGAAGAGTTGACACCGCCGATCGACAATGCAAATGACGATGGTGTTGATGCTGAAGCACCTACTGAAGCTCCTGAACAAGAACCTGAAGTATCGATGGATGAAGTAAGAAGGAGTACGAGAGCTAGGCATCCTTCTAACAGATATCCAACAAGTGACTATGTCTTGTCTCGGAACAAGGAGAACCCGAGACATACATGGAGGCCTTGAGTATGAGGGACAGTGACCAATGGAAAAAGGCGATGCAGGAGGAGCTTGCTTCGATTGAAAAGAATCAGACCTATGAATTGGTGAATGCACTTGTCGGGAGGAGGCCGCTGTCGAACAAGTGGGTTTTCAAGCAGAAATTGGAACCTAATGGGAGCGTTCGGTATAAAGCAAGATTAGTAGTGAAGGGTTTTAATCAGAAGAAAAGAAATGATTTTGATGAAGTGTTCAGTCCGGTTGTGAAGCTTGTGTCGATCAGAGCGGCTCTGGCGCTCGCTGCACAGTTCGACTTGGAAGTAGAACAGATGGATGTAACGACAGCTTTCTTGCATGGAGATGTTGAGGAGGAGCTGTATATGGAGCAACCCGAGGGGTTTGTGAAGAAAGGAGACGAGGGCAAGTTGTGCAGACTTAGGAGGAGTCTATATGGTCTCAAACAGGCACCAAGACAGTGGTATATGAAGTTTGATAATTTCATGAAGGAAAGTTTGAGAGGTCTTAGGAAGACCACTGCATGTACCGGAAGACCTTCGACAATAACAGATTTATTTTGCTACTTATCTATGTCGATGACATATTGTTGATCAGTCAGGATATGAGATTGATCAAGAATTTGAAAGCCCAGTTATCAAAAGCATTTGAGATGAAAGACTTGGGGCAGACCAGCAGGGTCCTTGGGATGTCGATCGTCAGAGACAGAACGACAAGGGAGATTGTCGTTCATCTGCAGAGATATGTTGAACAATTGCTGAAAAAGTTCAACATGCGGGATGCAAAGGAAGTCAATATACCGATGGGTGCTCAGTTTTGTTTGAGTAAGAGTTCTTGTCCGACCACCAAGGTCGATCAGGAGGAAATGTCGACTGTACCATATGCATCTTTGGTCGGCAGTCTGATGTATTTGATGGTGTGTACAAGACCAGACATTGCCTTTGCTGTTGGAGTGATGAGTAGATATCTGTCGAATCCCCGGAAGGATCATTGAGAAGCAGCCAAGTGGCTTTTGAGATATTTGAATGGGACTAAGGAGATTGGTCTAAGATATCAAGGTGGGGAGGCGTTGAAATTGGAGTGTTTATGTGATGCTAATTGTGCTGGAGAATTAGAGTCGAGGAAGTCGACCTCAGGATTTGTATAAGTAATCGGAGGAGCAACCATTTCTTGGGGTGCTCGGTTACAGAAATGTGTGGCCTTGTCGACCACAGAAGCAGAGTATATGGCAATCAAGAGGCATGAAAGGATATGGTGTGGTTGAAGAGGTGGCTCTCAGAGATCGGTTTTGCTATGGAACCATCATACATTGTGATAGTGAGAGTGCACTGGAGCCACTAAGAACCCAACATTTCATTCCAGAACAAAACATGTGGATGTGAAATTCCACTGGATTAGAGATGCAGTGATTGAGAAGACTTTGCATGTAACGACCCTAATTCGGGCCTAGCTGTTTTGGTAAAACGTACTAAATAAAACGAAACGTTCGAATGTAAACTTAAAACATAATTAAAAAACATTAAGGTTTAACAACATAATTTAGAGTGTTCTCAAAAGAACGGACTCTATCACCGGACAACCGACGACCTCCTTCCCATGCCCTTCTCATACCTCGTCCGCGTCACCTACAAAATCTGTAAAGCGGTCACAATTTATTAAAGGAAATTACAAACACGCTACACATTATCTTTTCATTTTCTTAAATATACAGTACACACATGCGTGAATCATTTCTTTTAACCGTTTTCTTATTTCCTTCTTCTTTTACCCTAATCATTCCCCTCATATTATAACTTAACTGTTGCCGAGAGTAACATGCTCTGTACATGTCCCGCCCAAGCCAACCGTTAGCTGTTGGATGACTCGACGGGCCATATGCTTCCCTTCCCCGGGTGGGTACTTAGGCGCTACCCCTTTTTCCACCCGGATCCGTTCTGACCTTTTCGTACGTATCTTTCCATCTTTGGAACTTATCGTTCCCTTCATCAGGCATGCCCTTCCTTTGGCGAATCGTGTACTAGGCACGATACCGGGTTCGGTCGGACGGTCCATCCTTCCTCACCCCGAGTCTTATTCACATTTATCTCATTCATTCGTGTCCTTTTCTTTCTTCCTTAATGACCCAATCCCGTTCCCTAGGTCTGAACATTCCTTTACTACGTTGTGTTCACTCCGCTTACCGTTTGCTTTGGCTTGTTATAATCTTCCCATGCTTCCCTGCATTTCGTAACAGATCTTAGTTACTCGAATTCCGACGTGATTATCTTATTGTTAACTATGTGATTACCGCAGACCCTATGTGTCCTTTTCCTCCCATGATCTGACGTTGAGACGCAACGAAAACACTCAAACTTAGTATTTCCGCGATAATTCACTTCTTCCTTAAAATCCGCGATAATTTTGTGCTAGAACCAAGATCCGTGATAATTCTGCGCTAGAACCAAGATTTGCGACAATTTTACACTTCAAGCATTTTCGCGACAATTTTGTTCTTCACCCATTTCCACGATAATTTTGCCCTTAATCATTTTCGCGACAATTTTTCAAAGAATCATTTTCGCGACAATAATTGCCTTTCCAAAAATCCGTGAAAATTTTCCAAACGTTAAAAATTCGCGACAATTTTCAATGGCCAAATTTTCGCGACAATTTCCTTCTTTCGCGACAATTTAAGGATTTTCGTGGCTTAATGATAATTAACTCGTTTTTGGGCTTCCCCAACCCTATTTATATACATCTTAACTTTTCTAATTCACACTTTAACCCATCATTCTTTTCATTTTGACCCTTCCTTTATCTTTTGCTTTACTTTTCTATTTTTCGTTTCTTTTTTCGTTCTTTCATTCCCATATCCTTCATTATTCATTGTCTAGATTTTTACCGCTACATTCCCTACTATTTGTTCTATCATACATTTTTCCTGGCTATTACATTGCAGTTGAAAAAATACATACTGAGGAAAATCCGGCAGATATGCTCACTAAGGTAGTGAGTACGAAGAAGCATCAGTTCTGTTTCAGACAGGTTGGGCTGGGACAGATTGGAAAGATTTATCAGTGATCGGCAATGCGCTCTAGGACTGGAGGAGGAGATTGTTGGGGCGATCGGCACTTTTCATGGAAAGGGACGATCGACAGTTTGAGTATGATCGACATTGAAGTGACGATCGGCACTAGGTTCCAGCCTTGAGAGCAGCATGCTTCGGTGTGATAGTCGATCAACCGAAGGAGTGCACTGAGTGGAGTCGACAATGATTAGTGGGCCTTAACCCTAAAGCCAACTTGCAAACATTATATAATGGATGTTAGCCGCTTTAATGTGGATTATCTTCATATTAGGGTTTATCAGAGAATTGCAGGGAGCACGAGGAATAGGTTTTGGTTTCGAACTTTCTGTTGTGGCTTTTGATTTAAGTTGCACAAGAACTCGATAGTTATTGTGACTGTAATCTTGGTGTTATTTTCGTGATAGTGGATTGACCAAGAGGTGGTTCGTGGTTTTCTCCCGGTACTCGGGTTCCACGTAAAATTTGCTGTGTTTTTTTTCCCATTCCGCATCTAGTTTTTGCTAAGTTTAATTGGTAAAACGAATCGTGAAATCCATTGAAAGCTAACAAACCAATCCCTCAAGGAACCTTTTCGTGTCTGATTCAGTGGAGTCTGTGTTGTGAAGCCTTAAACACTATGAAACAAGATTGAGGCCTTTGCAAAGGCGTAAGGCAGTAACTCAACATGGAGTTTATTGAATCATTCTGCTAATTATGTCAAATAAGGCAAAAATGGTTCCCATAGAAGATGCACAACGGAAATTTGCAGCAAACATACTCTTGGACTGCTTGCACTAATATCCATTGGGAAAATGGACAAGTTGAATACACAATGTAAAGGGGGTGGCACGGCTGCATCAGGACATATGGAGGTAATTATTTGTACCAGCCTATTGGCATGTGTCTAGTTAACCTAGGGGGATTAGAGGCTAGTTAACGTGTGGTTTTCTAAGCAAATTGATTTAGGTGTAAAGCCGCAACTTGATGTGAGGTGGTAATTCGGGAGTAGAGAGATTGTACTAAATTGGGATTGTTTGACAACGTACAAATAAAGGTACGTGTGATGATCAATCAAATAATAGAAGGTTCATGCTATTTTATTGTTTTTACAATGAAATGTTTGAATCAAAATGTTTTGAAATACATTGTCCTTGCGGGTGCAAGCGCCCGCCGGGAGAGGGTGTCCTTATATTACTATTATGAAATGTTATGAAAGAATAAGACTCGGGGTGAGGAAGGATGGACCGTTCGATCGAATCTGACATCGTGCCTCGTGCACGATTTGCCAAAGGAAAGGCATGCCTGATGAAGTGAATGAAATGTTCAAGAATGAAATTGTACGTACGAAATTGGCAGAACGGATCCGAGTGAGAAAAGGGTAGCGCCCGAGTACTCGTTCGGGGATGAGACTCATATGGCTCGTCGAGTCGACTAACAGCTAAGGGTCGGCTTGGGCACACATGTCTCTGGGCATGTAAAATAGAGCCGACAAGATATGTACAAGGCACATGAGAAAATGATAAGTAATGTTTAAAGTAAAGTTTAAAGTAAGGTTTCAAGTAAGTTTTGCGAGGTTTAAAATAAGAATTCGAAAAAGTCCCGAGATGGATAAGTTTTTAAGTGAGTACAAAAGAGGTTTTCAAACGTGATTTAAATGAGCTTTAAAGAGAAATGAGTTTTAAGAAGTTTCATAAGATATTTCGAAGAGCTTTAAAAATAGTTAAATTTCAAGTATAACTTTTATAATGTTGTTTTACGATGAGTGTTTAAAGAAGATTTCAAAGCAAGAAGAGTTTTGAAAAGAAAATATGTTTTCGAAATAAAGATAAGTTTTTAAAGAGTTTTAACTGAAGCTTCTATTATATGATTATGATTGCTCTACAGTTTTGTAGGAAAGGAAGAGATTAAGGGCAAGCGTGGGAACAGTTAGTCGTCGGCCGATACCGAGAGTGATTATGAAGTAGAGACTAAAGTGAGTTCGTTAAGATGTTAGCGAGAGGAATATATGAAATGAATCAGATAAAGTTGTATAAGTTTATTTAAGAGTTTTATTCCGATATTGTAAGTTTTAATTATATTATAATGTGAAAAAGCGCCTTGTGTTCCAAAGAAGAGTGGAGCACAGCATGTCGCGCACCGAAACAGCTAGGCCCGATTTCGGGGCGTGACAATATCAGTGTAAACAGATTAATCATTAGCGAGTTGTAGTACAATATAAAAATTGATACAACCTCCCCGGTAAATGTTATTATGCCATTTTAAATATTCAGTGATTTTTTATTATGAGCTAAGCTAGTTTTTAAGTACATGAGACTAATTCGAGTGAATAGTGACGAATTCAGCACCCATTTATAATATATAAGTTTATCCATTTTTTCAAACGATCCAAAGGAATTTTATTAACTTTGCTAGACTTTATTGTCTCACTATATCAGTGTAAACAGAAAAATAATTAGCGAGTTGTAATACAATCTAAAGATTGATAGAACTTCCCCGGTTAAGTTGTTATTATGCCATTTTAAATATTTAGTAATTTTTTATTATGAGCTAAGCGTTTTTATCCTTCTCTACCTTCACGCAATATGGTTAATGCTGATTACATTTCTACATAACTGAATAGCATTCTGATGGGGCGGAAGGCAGTTTTGGTCCCCAAAGTTTGAAATTTTTGACAATTTTGGTCCCCAAACTTTCCAATTTTGGCAAAACCAGCTCCCAAAGTTTCATGTACGCAAAACCGGTCCCCAAAGTTTGCGAATTTTGGCAAAACCAGTCTCCAAAGTTATGTGCGTGTGGCATAATTGGTCCCCAAAGTTGTAATTTGTGGCAAATTAGGTCCTCGGACGAAAATTAATTTGGGGGCCAATTTTACCAAAATTCACAAACTTTGGGGATGTATTTTGCGAAAATACGCAACTTTGGGGACCAAAATTGCCAAATCATCAAAACTTTGGGGACCAAAATTGCCAAATTATCCAAACTTTAAGGACCCAAGTCGCCATTTTCTCCATTCTGATGCTTAACAACACAAAATATAAAGTTTGGAATATTGAATTATGGTTGTTCTGAGTTGCATCGAAAAAATGGAATAGTGTTGCGGAAACAAAATTCTAAAAGAAATGTGTATAAGTGTTGAAATCCTGGTGAATTTGCTTTTGGAGGTAAATTCGCAGTGAATTTGAAGGTGAATATTGTTGCTGAACAAAAAACGATTAGAAAGCTTGTTAAGGCACAAATCTGTGGAGAATTTGCATTACAAAGTTCAAATTCCTAGTGAATTTTATAGTGAATAGTGTTTTATGCATTTTCATCCCGTTTTTCAGTATTGAGATCATTTCTCACCCTAGATTGAGACTAAATAATTTATTTTGATCAGTGAAACACCCATGTAGAACTTCGCTCTCCCAATGACTTAAGCCCACCCATTGTTTGACCATATCAAATATGGCCGATATCAAGAACCAAACGATAAGTTCTAACGTCTTCAATATTAGCCTTGTCATGATTCCCCATATGTATAAATTGATTTTCATTTGGATTTATGATTTGGATCACACGGAATCCCTGCATCGTATTAGAAATGTGAGTAGTACTACCCGAATAAAGCAACTAAGTATTACAATCGTAGGACTTATGTGTTTTTTTATTCAATACTCGTAAACATAAAGCTTAGATTATTTTTCGAACTATTTCATACGTTTCTTACAATCTTTTGGCAAGTGTGCTTGTTTCTTACAGAATACATAATGTTATTTTCGGGCGGAAGGCAGTTTTGGTCCCCAAAGTATGAAATCTTTGGCAATTTTGGTCTCCAAACTTTCCAATTTTGGCAAAACCAGCCCCCAAAGTTCCATGTATGCAAAATCGGTCCCCAAAGTTTGCGAATTTTGGCAAAACCAGTCCCCAAAGTTATGTGCGTGTGACATAATTGGTCCCCAAAGTCTTAATTTGTGACAAATTAGGTCCCCGAATGAAAATTAATTTGGGGGCCGGTTTTGCCAAAATTCGCAAACTTTGGGGACGTATTTTGTCAAAATACGCAACTTTGGGGACCAAAATTGTCAAATCATCAAAACTTTGGGGACCAAAATTGCCAAATTATCCAAACTTTGGGGACCCAAGTCGCCATTTTCTCGTTATTTTCTATCTTGCTGTTCATTAAAAAAGATTGAAGGAGCTTTGGTCTATCATTCCCCTTTCGCATCATCGGTTCATTCTTTTCATCAACTCCATTTATGAGATTGACAATGCAATTCCTTGTTTATTAAGTCTTGTCTCCTCTTGAACCAACCTAAGTTGCAATTCCGAAACATTCCACTTATCGGAATTGTAAGTAATCTATAATGGTCCATATTGAGGAAGCAAATAATTCATAATAAATTGTACAATGAAATTTTCTCTCACCGTCCTCCCCAAAGAATCAAGTATTGCCACAAAATTCATCATTTTAGTAAGTGTTCATGCATAACACGACTATAGTCTTACTTCATGGTGGTCAATGCCGCCATAAGGGTTCTCGCAACTGATTGGTCAGTACTTTCAGAATGAGACATTGATTTCATGGATTCAATAAATTCTTTAGTACTCTTAGGTTTAAAGATTGATGACTTAATATTATCGTCAATTGTCATTCTCATCATCATTAAGCTTAACCGATTGATTGTTCCCATGTTGTATGGAATATTCCTTCTTCATCGGTACTTCCATCTGCAAGTATGGACATATCACTTAATAAATTGTGTCAATGTACTGAACACCTAAGTGATACATAATTTGTTCAGAATCATCAACATAGTTCAACTTGTTAAACTTAACAATTGAAATAACACTCATATTTAAGAGATAATAGGTGTTGCTAGAGAATAAGAAATATTACAAAATAATTTTTAAACAAACTCTTAATATGTATTAAAGTTCTACTTTAGGTGAAACGAGAATACATTAGAATTAAAATAATTGAAAATGTCATTAATCTTTAGATTTAAAATATATTCAATATTTTTATCATAAAATAACTTTAGTATTAGTGATATCAAAAGTAACTTTTATGTTTAATTATATGAAGAATAAAAACATAAAAATGTTTAGAGGTCTAAAACATAACAACTTTAACAACTTTGGTGAGAAATAAATTAATTTAAATAGACATCAACAATCATTATTTGTTGAAATATAATAAACAATAATTTACGAAAAATTAAAGATGAGTGTGATCTTTAAGAGTTAAATTCTTTAATAAAATATATTATTACTATATAATGCACATATGTTTTAGCCTTTGGAAAAAAAATAACCAAGTTAAATAAGATCAAAAGTTGTCATGATTTTATAATATATATCCAAACATGCAAATAAATAAAAGTTTATCCAAAAATCTATTTTTATGAAATTATAACAAAATATTTTTACGTAAAAAATATAATGGGGGATATGTATTTCTAAAACTATGATACGATAAAAATGTAGAACTTTATCAAACGTTTAGGCCATAACCTTAGATATTTTATAATCTAACAACCCACATTACTTTATAAATTTTGTAGAGTTTTTCCTTATTAATCTTATTCTCATAATCCTCTTTAGAGCCCACTCTTAAAATAATATTTTTATTCCTACACAATTTTATAATATAATTTATAGAGACTTAAAATAAAACCAAGAGTAAGACAATGCATGGTTAATTATTTTATTTAGTAATTGGAAAGCCAAAATCATAAAACTTAATACAATTATATATTAATAATTAATGTGTGTACTGCTAGTACATTTTCCTCATTGCGAGACATGTTATTAATGCATAGAACTTGTAAATATGGAATGTGGTAGAAGATACCACAAAATGATCTTTATAACATCAGTTTCATGGTCAATCAAAACAAAATTGTTGTGATCAAAAGACCAGGGGTAACAACAGTCGTCCGGTTCGTAATAAAACGAACTCGGTTTGAATTTATTTGAAATGGGAAAAACTATTAGAAATGAAAAGAACAATCGACACAACAAATTTAGAGTGGAAAATCCCTTGCAAAAGGGAAAAATCACCTGACTAAGAGCAGAGAACGCTCTTAGCCGATTCATTAGTCAAACAATCCATATTACAAACAACAAGGCTTATGAAAATGACTAAGGAAAGTAAGAAAGCGCAGAAGATAGAATCAGCAGAGTGTTCACTGATCTTGCGTGTCCAAAATGTCCTCTTTTATTGCGTCGTCGAGCCCTGTATTTATAGAGCAGAAATCGCGTGAAGATCATGCCCTGTAACCGTCTCTGACAATGTCATTTTCCCATGTTGGAAAATGTGGAAGGGCCCGAAGTGCAGTTTGCGTGATCCGGCTCGAAGTGTGGAAGGCATGGTCAAGCCCGCAATGGAAGACGCGTGGGTTGTAATCCCCGAAGCAATGGATAATACGCAGTGCTATCCTTCGGTCCATGCCATCGATTACTGTGCTTGGCCCCAGTGTGCCTTCGGGTCCAACTAGCCTTGTTGGCTTGAATTTTTGTTAGAAGTTAGATCTGGGGCATTTAGGTTCGGCTTCCGTCCCCTATGCCGGCCTATAATGGTTTGTGCATTATCCATTTTGGGGTACCGGGTTCCAAAGTTCTAATCACTAGCCCCCTCGGACCTTATCGCTACCGCAGTGCTGATATGAGTTCGACCATCTTACTGAGAGCGTTTATGGCAAGAATGCCCGATCAAACGAACGGAGGATCGTACCCGAACCAGCTGTGACAGCGTCCCTAAGACCGATCCTTCACTTAGTGAAATTTAGAATTATTTTACAATTCTAAAAACAGTAACATCTATGGGCAAAAGCGTATTTTGAATTTTAACAGTAGCATGCGCCCTTCCGTATCCCGCAGAGGGGACAGGTAGTTAGACTGCGGCCGCTTGCCGTAGCATACGTTTCACTTTGTGAGTGACCGGTGTGAGAATATAAAAGCATGAGATTTGGTACTGTGCAACAATCGTTGTCATTTTCGTGAAAAATTTGCAAGCTCAAACATTCTCCGACGATTTCGTTTCCCTATGTTGCGAACCTATCCTTTTTTCATAGTTTTAAGGTAATCACTTATGGCACCTCGTAAAGTTAGATATCCAGTCGTTTCTGAGATTGATGTTAGGAATGGAGGTTGGGTGATAGTCGAAGGACATGATTGGCATGGAAGACCGAACGGGAGGAGTCTAACATGAAGCGGTGATGTTGATCAGCTTAATCAGTCTCGTTGACCGATCAAGGATACCGATTAGACAATTGATATGAGTCTATTTGATAGCGGTCGGATAGACTTAGATTGGGATTCAAGAGTATCGAGGGGAAATATATTTCCTTAATTGACGCATTAAATATATATAATGAGATATTGAGATATATCTTATTGTTTGCATATATGGATGAAGATATTGAGATATATCTTGTTGGTTTTATATATACATAGAAGAAGATATGAAAATATATTCTCTTGGCGATATATATGGAAGAAGATATAAAGATATATTATGGAGATATATATGGAAGAATGTATGCAAATATATCTTGTTATATATATATTGAAGATACGGTCAAAGATATGAAAGAGAATATTGTAGAATATTCGGTGGAATATTTTCTAGATTAGATCCTAGTTTAGACTCTGTAAATAGAGGTCTCATGAAGACAATTGCAATCAATCAATAACGTAGAGTATTGTATCCCTATTCTTCTTGTGATAGTGAGTTCACGACCGAGGTTTATCGGTCACGTGTTTTTTTCGATTTGGGTTTCCACGGTAAATCTTGTGTCTTTTACCTTTCTTCCTTTACATTCGGTTCTCATCACATAAATTCGATCCGACCTCGGATAACGGGAAACCCTGGATAACGGGAATTCTTTTCTCTTCTCCGGGAAGAGGGAATTTTCCCAACAATTGATACCGAAGAGCTTCGGGTCAAGTTCTCCATCCCCGCACATTAATCGATCTGGAGGGGGAAGGAGGATTTACCCTGCTTCCTTCCTGCCGAGACGAATATGCCGGCGAGTGCCTTGCCTGTTAGTTATACTACCCTAAAGTGCGGCCTAAGATTTCCGCTACAATCATATTGTAGCAGCCGTGCTTCAGGAAATCCGCTGCCCAACTTATGTTCTGTTTATGGTTAGCTATGTGTAGATAGTGGCGCTCATCTTTTATCGTTACAAACAGAGTATAGAACCAACCTTACGACATTTTCAACTTGTTTTTGATCGTGTCCTGAAAGGGTAGAAGGTTGTTAGGGTGTCGTAGGTTATATTACACAGCGATCCGCACCAAGGAGTGAGCTATTGTCCACAAGGAGGACTCACTTCACGAATGAGAGTCTTGCTATGTTTGGATCACAGTCCCCACAGAGGACTTGCTCAAGGTGTCCCCGCTGATAACTCATCCTGACATCGGGAGGTTGGACCGATCCCGGTACAACCCTTCTCATCAAAACATCGTTGACACATTGGTGATGCTTCCTCCTCCCGAAAGTGTTTTAAACGTATAAACATACATAGGGAGAAGAAGCCGAGAGAGATAGGGGTAGCGGGTAGGACCGGAGCCTCTTCCCCGAATGCAATGTTCTCTAGTTCAGACTCATCTGAAGGATTGGGTACGGGAATTGACCTATTTTAGTTCATATCTCCTGATCCTTATCGTTTTTCTTCTGCAGGCTCCACAGATACAATGTTTGGAAACCTTATGGCTGAGACGGCTGCTGCCGTGAAGGTTAGGAATGACGCTCGGTTGAGGTCATCTGGATCGGCGTCAACTACCCCTGCGGAATCTTTTTGATCCGTAGGTTGTTCTAGCAGCTAAAGGCCCGGTCCCTCTGTGTTGGAGGTGGATGAGGTGATCTCGGCAAAAATCCGCTCCTTGAGCCTGCCAGCTATGTATAGGATCGGGAATAGTTCCCGTATGGATCTTGACATCGTGCGGTTATTGCTGCAGGGATCGATTAGGGTGGAGGATGTTCTCCCATCCACCAGCTTAGAAGAGAACGTGTCGAGGCCCCCTCTGCCTCAAAATAAAAACAAGCGGGCGCCCGATGTAGAGGCCGTGAAGAATCTCAAGCGGCTCAAGAAATCTGGTGATAAGCATGTTGCTCCGATCCCGGCGAAAGGGATCAAGATTGGTGAGCCATCGGTCCCTATGCCATCGGACCCAGAACATATAAATATGACGATCTAGGAGATGGTGACCTCCGTCTCGAAGGCTCGGGACCGAAACGAACTCCGATATCATGGAAGGATGCCATGCCGGAGGAGTATCGGTTGGTGGCAAGGAAGAACCCAGCTGAACTAGATGGCCCAATTCCTGATCTGGTGGCCGCCTACTTGGAGTCCCAGGCCGCGGTAAGTTGTATTTATATTCTCTTATTGACCGTGATTTAGAATAAGTCAGGACCGCTCTTATAGACATGCAGATGATGTTTGAACCTTGCTTCTGCTATCCAGCTCAGCCAAAGCTCTACTTCGGCCTCTAAGGAAATCAAAGATCAACTTGCCTTAGCTTAGCGGCAAGTTGAGATTAAACAGAAGGAGCTGGAATCGGTCCGGAAAGAGCGGGACCGTTTGAACGGAGAGCTGTTAGGTGCAGGCACTGAAATCTCGCTTGCCACTTCTTAAGCAGCGGAGTGGGAGGCGAAGCAAAAAGAGGCACATGCAGCTGCTTACTCCACGATGGCCTGCGTTTTGGAGTTGGAGCGTCAGATACAAGAGCTATCTGACGAGAGTAATAGAATTCTCCTTCTGTCCCAATAAGCGAAGGTTGCTTTGAAAGATGAACTGGTCAGGGGTAAAGAGGCGATGGAAGGAGCAGTCCGAAAAGCCCTTCCCGGCTTCGCTCGATCCCCCGTGATGTTTGCCTTGGCTGCAGATTTCTATGGGTCAAACGTCTTCCAGTACATGGACAACACATGCAAGGCCAAGTAATTAAAAAGTTTGTCCTAAATCCCGAAGATGAACGTTGGGAGTTAATTGACCCCCTGACGAGGGACGAAAACTTCAGGGAGATCCCTGTTTTGGATGAGCTTCCACTAGAGAAAGATCCCAACTTCCCTATGTTTGACTTAATGGAGAAGTGAGTCAATGAGGTGGTTGATTAAAAGGAAATGAAACTGTAGGATCTTAAGGCATGGATCGTAGAGAAGTCTCGAGAAGTAGATATGGAGGAAGGACAAATTGATTAGGTTTTAGACCTTAGGTTCCCCCCTTTATGTATTTTGCTTTTGTTGTAATTTATCTCTGTAACCAATTTTCTTCTAAGTGTATCTTCGGGGTTCATCTTGAACCTAGACCATTCGGTCACCACAACATAGGTCAGAATTTTGCTAGGCTTAATAGGTTAGGGAATCTAAATTGTATTAACATATCACTCTTTATTTTGTCCCTGCTAGCTATTACAACTTTGGCGACATTGCCTTGGTTCTTTATGAGTCACATGGCAAGCTTTGTCGAAACCCGGTTCTAATACAAGTCCCACGTTATGCTTGAATCCCAAGATAGGATTGTGTTTATACTTTGATTGACTTATTCTATCCACGTTACCTCTTTTATGGCGAGAGACAAAGAGGCAAGAGTTATTTAGGAAGGGTGAATGCCATCGAATGTGAGATTAAGTTCGTTGTG
The DNA here is from genome assembly GCA_009725065.1 of Utricularia reniformis. Lineage (NCBI taxonomy): Eukaryota > Viridiplantae > Streptophyta > Magnoliopsida > Lamiales > Lentibulariaceae > Utricularia > Utricularia reniformis. The sequence goes on from RWGZ01001059.1 coordinate 699,699, forward strand.
AGTTCTTGGAGTTTTGCGATCCATCTATGCGCTCAACAAGTGTGGAAGCATTTGACTCGTTAGAGCTGTTACAACTACTTGAAGGCCTTATGGATGAACCACTATGGTCACTTGTCCAAACTCGTCCAGAAAATCAAACATCAAGATCGGTCACTCACCTACCTAGAAATAATTTCTATTGCATTTATTGTATATTTTTCATAATTTGAGAATCATTTTTATGGTTCAGAATCGTCACTAAATGTCAAAGAATTTACAGAAAATATCACCGTAAGTTCATAATGTTCCAGGTTCGGGGGATCTCATTCAGATCTAATGTTCCCAACTTGTAAGTTCCAGCTCCTAAGTTTTCAAAACTCGATAAGGCCCTTCCGAGTTTCTATCTAGCTTCCCAACGTTTCTCTGAACTCTTACATTCCTGAGAACAAGGTCGCCTTCTGAAACTCTCTAGGTAAGACACGCTTAATATGGGTCCGCTCCCTGGTTCGTTGATAAGAACACATGCGTGCATAAATGACATTTCTTTTATCTTCAATCAATTCAAGATATAGGGATCTCCTTTCATCATTCAAATGTTAGTCATACTAAGTTATCCGAGGTGATCGGATGTCAACCGCTACTGGAATAATTGCCTCGGACCCGTATACCAGAGAGAATGGAGATCATTGGGTCGTAGAGCAGGGTGTAGTCTCGTATGCCCATAAAACCTCGTAGATATGATCGGCCCATTTTCCTCCCAAATCTTCAAACTTAGTTTTTAATCCCTTCAAGATAGCTTTGTTGGATACATCCGTTAGTCCGTTGGTTTGGGGGTGAGCCACCGACGAAAAATGCTGAGCAATGCCTAACTTGGTACAAAGATATTGAGTAGACCTTCCACGAAACTAGAGTCCATTATCCGATACAAATGCTCAGGGTGCTCCGAAGTGGCTTATAATGTTATTCCATAGAAATGTTTTACCACTTTCTCTGAGATAATTACCATTGCTTCTGCTTCGATCCATTTAGTGTAATATTCAATTGCCAGGATGCTGAACCTTCACTGCTTTACTGATCGAGCAAAAGCCCCAGGATATCAATTCTCCATCTATCGAATGGACAGGGGAGAGAGGTCATCGATAAAGGAGCCTCTGGCACTCACGGGACCGAAGCATGATATTTACAAGTAGCACAACGTCTAGTATGTGAACATCATCTCTTGTGGTAACTAGAGTTGTGCTGACTGCGGCATCTTATACTATTAAATATAATACCAAAGGTTCAACGCAGGTTGGACTCACCATCATAGGGGGAGTGCTTAAATAAGTTTTCAAATCTAGAAGGCCCGATCACATTCTTCGGTCCAGTTAAATGACTAGCTTTTCTCAATACTCTGAAGAATGGCAAGGCTCGATCCGTGAATCTAGAAATAAATATGCTTAACGCATCTACACGGCCAGTAAGCCTTTGGAATTCCCTGTTGTTTCTTGAAGGTTGCATATCAATGATATAATGAACTTTCTTAGGGTTAACCTATATGCCTTTCTCAGAAACATAACATCTTAGGAACTTACCACTTCGAATTCCTAAGAAGCACTTGTTTGGATTTAGTTTGAGGTTATATTTGCGGCATTATTCGAAACAGCGAGAAAAATAAGAAATATGGTATTCATCATTCATAGACTTGACAATCATATCATCAACACACACATCCATCATGTGGCCTATTAAATCACTAAAGTTTTTATTGACCAGCCTCTGGTATGTTGATCCTGCATTTCTCAAGCCGAAACGCATGACCACATAGCAGTAGACACCATCTTCGGTCAAGAAGGCCGACTTCTTCTGATCTTCTTTAGTAAGGAAGATCTGATGGTACCCAGAATAAGTATCCATAGTACTCATCATAGAGCTGTCAACTACAACATCCACTAGACGATTAATATGTGTGTAACAGCCAGGAAAAAGGTATGTTAGAACAATAGGAGGGAATATAGTGGTAAGGTTTAGATGAGGAATAACGAGGGATACGGGAATCAAAGAACGAAAAAGGAAACGAAATGATAGAAAAGAAAGGCAAAAGACAAAGGAAGGGTAAAAATGTAATTTAGGGAAGTTAAAATGTCTATAAATAGTGGTGGAAAGGCCCAAAACCAAGTAATTTATCACTTAGCCACGAAAAATCCACGTAAAACCCAAAAAACACGAAATTATCACAGAAATGTAAAATTGTCGCGGAAATCTCGAAAACCCAAATTATTGTGGATTTGCCCTTAACCACAAATTGTCGCGGATTTTTAGGTTTTATGTAAATTACCGCAAAAACCTAAACCACAAACCTCATAACCTCATTTTTATCGAGGATATCGGGGAATGGTACAATTTATTGCGTAAACATCAAATTTGGGTGTTTTCGTAGCGTCTCAACATTGGATCGTGAGAGAGAAAAGATATGCAGGGTCTACAGTAACCACATAGTTAATAATGAGATAATAACATCAGAAATCGAGTACTAATGTAATAGCCAGGAAAAAGGTATGATGGAACAATAGTAGGGAAGGTAACGATAAGTCTAAACAAGGGATAACGAGGGAGACGGGAACGAAAGAACGTAAAAAGAAACGAAAAATGGAAAAGTAAAGTAAAAGATTGAAGTGGGGTCAAAATCAAAGGAAGGAGGGGTTAAAGTGTGAATTAGAAAAGTTAAGATGTCTATAAATAGGGGTGGGAAGGCCCAAAAACGAGTTAATCATCATTTAAACACGAAAATCCGAAAATTGCCACGAAGAAGGAAAATTATCGCGGATTCTGCACATGCCATTATTATCGCGGATTTCTGCACATGCCATTATTATCGCGGATTCTGCACAGGCCATTATTATCGCGGATTCTGCACAAGCCATTATTATCGCGGATTTCTGCACATGCCATTATTATCGCGGATTTCTGCACATGCCATTATTATCGCGGATTCTGCACAGGCCATTATTATCGCGGATTTATGCACAAGCCATTATTATCGCGGATTTCTGCATAGGCCATTATTATCGCGGATTCTGCACAGGTCATTATTATAGCAGATTTCTGCACAGGCCATTATTATCGCGAAAAATCCTTGAAGTGCAACATTATCGCGGATTGTGTTCTAAGGGTAAAATTATCGCGGATTTGGAGTTGATGCATAGAATTGTCGTGAATTTCGAGGAAAGAAGTAAATTTTCACGGAAATACTAAGTTTAAGTGTTTTCGTCGCGTCTCGACGTCGGATCGTGGGAGGAAAAGAACACGTAGAGTCTACGGTAATCACATAGTTAAAATAGGATGATAACGTCGGAACTCGAGTAACTAAAACCTATTACGAAATGCAGGAAAGCGCGGAAAGACTATAGCAAGCAAAAGCGAACGGTAAGCGGAGTGAACACAATATAGTAAGGGAAGGTTCAGACTTAGGGAATGGGATTGGGTTAATAAAGAAGGAAGAAAGGATACGAATGAACGAGATAAATGATAATAAGACTCGGGGTAAGGAAGCATGGACCGTCCGACCGAACCCGGCATCGTGCCTAGTACACGATTCGCCAAAGGAAGGGCATGCCTGATGAAGGGAACGATAAGTTCCTAAGAGGAAAAGATACGTACGAAGAGGGCAGAACGGATCCCGGTGGAAAAAAGAGTAGCGCCTAAGTACCCACCCGGGGAAGGGAAGCATATGGCCCGTCGAGTCATCCAACAGCTAACGGTTGGCTTGGGCGGGACATGCACCGAGCATGTTAATCTCGGCAACAGTAAAGTTAATGAATGATGGAAATGATAAGGGTAAAAGAAGAGGGAAATAAGAAAACGGTTAAGTGGAATGGTTCATGTGTGTGTGTATGATGTAACTAAGAAGTAAGAAAGATAATGTGTAGTGTGTGTGAAGTTTCCTTTAATAGATTGTGACCGCTTTACAGATTTTGTAGGTGACGCAGGTGAGATATGATAGGGACGGGGAAGGAGGTCGTCGGTTGTCCGGTGATAGAGTCCGGTCCTTCGGAGAACACTCTAAATTATGCAGTCGTACTTTAATGTTTCGAACTATGTTTTAAATTGCTTTCGAATATTTCCGTTTTAATTATCATGTTTTAACAAAACAACTAGGCCCAAATTAGGGTCGTTACAACGGATCCTTGTGGAAATAGGGGTAGCGCCTAAGTACCCACCCGGGGAAGGGAAGCATATGGCCCGTCGAGTCATCCAACAGCTAACGGTTGGTTTGGACGGGACATGCACCGAGCATGTTAATCTCAGCAACAGTAAAGTTAATGAATGATAGAAATGATAAGGGTAAAAGAAGAGGGAAATAAGAAAACGGTTAAGTGGAATCATTCACGCGTGCGTGTACGGTGTAACTAAGAAGTGAAAAGATAATGCGTAGTGTGTGTGAAGTTTCATTTAATAGATTGTGACCGCTTTACAGATTTTGTAGGTGACGCAGACGAGATATGATAGGGATCGGGGAAGGAGGTCGTCGGTTGTCCGGTGATAGAGTCCGGTCCCTTTGGAGAATACTCTAAATTATGCTGTCGTACTTTTATTTTTCGAACTATGTTTTAAATTTGCATTCAAATGTTTTCGTTTTAATTATCATGTTTTAACAAAACAACTAGGCCCAAATTAGGGTCGTTACAACTAAGATATGTTACGAAATGAAGGGAAGCACAAAGGGGTTCTAACGAGCGAAAGCAACAGGTAAGCGGAGTGAACACAATATAGTAAGGGAAGGTTCCGACGTAGGGGAAACGGGAAGGGCTAGTAAGAAAGAAAGTAAAAGACACGAATGATTGAGGCAAATGTTAATAAGACTCGGGGTGAGGGAGGATAGACCGTCTGACCGAACCCGGCATTGTGCTTAGTACACGATTCGCCAAAGGAAGGGCATGGCTGATGAATGGAACGATAAGTTCCAGAATGGAAAGATACGTACGAAAGGGCAGAACGGATCCGGGTGACAAAGGGGTAACGCCTAAGTACTCACCCGGGGAAGGGAAGCATACGGCCCGTCGAGTCAACCAACATCTAACGGTTGGCTTGGGCGGGACATGCACCGAGCATGTTACACTCGACAACAGTGAACTTTAAAGATCAGGGGAGGGGGGAAAGAATGATAAGGGTCAAGAAACAAGAAGAAGAAAATAAGTATACGATTAAAGAAAAGACTTACGTGTGTGTGTACGTTTTATTTAAGAAATGGAAGGACAAATATAGTATGTGGGAAGTTTCATTTAATAGATTGTGACCGCTTTACAGATTTTGTAGGTGACGTGGACGAGGTATGAGGAGGGCATGGGAAGGAGGTCGTCGATTGTCCGGTGATAAAGTCCGGTTTTTTGAGAACACTCTAAATTATGTCGCTAGACTTTAATGCTTTGAATTATGTTTTAATTTACCCTCGAACGTTTCGTTTTATTTAGTACGTTATTACCAAATCAGCTAGGCCGAAATAAGGGTCGTTACATTGTGGTAGGGAGAACGGGTCAGATTCACAACTTTTGTTCACATCGGTAAAATCGATGCACATTCTCAAACTTCCCATCTGCCTTAGAAACCATCACAGGGTTTGCAAATCATTCAGTATAGTGGATATCTTTGATGAATATAGATCGCAACAACTTATATACCTCAGCCCGGATAACCTCATTTTTTTCTAGAGAATAACGTCTCCTCTTTTGCCTAATTGACTTAGCTCCGTGTTAGGTGTTGATCCGATGCTCACTTTCGGTCCGATCAATCCCCGGGACATCGTTCGTGATCCAAGCAAATATGTCCACATGGCTTTTCCACAAGAGGACATATGTCCAAAAGTTGGGGCCAGATGTGCCCCGATACGAGTAGTCTTGGTGAATCGTCTTTAACCAAGTTGATTAATTTGAACCCGATGGGTTCCATAGCCTGCCCTGTGTTCACTCTCTCTTTCAGCAAATCCACCCGGACCCTCTTGGTAAGTGCCAAAGTTCGGCACGAGTTCATGTACCACTATCTTGCTACTCTTTGATCCCCCTTTATAGAAATAACTCCATGAGCGGAGGGGATGTTGAGCATCATATAATAAGTAGAAAGGATCGCCTCGAACTTAATGAGACCGGTCTGTCCAATAATGGCGTTATAAGCCAAATCAACTTTCACGACGATAACTCCAAAGTTTTAATCCGATCCTTGCATTGTTCTCTTAGAGTGAATGAGAATAGAATCTTCCAGCACGGGATGACACTCCTCTGTTCAAATGCTCAGAGAGTGATATTAGCGATAGAGAGATCATGACCGGCAGTATTTCAGCTAATTTGTGCTTCATCAGATTGCACGAAGCCCCGGTATCCACTAAGATCCTATGGACCAGACGGTTAGCAATAATTTTCAGTGATGATAAGAAGGTCATCACATAGATCCGTTATTCCTTCCCGATCACCGCGGTGAAGGTAATGGCGTCCTCATAAGAGGAGGACCTTTCCATAGGTTCATACTTTACCAGCGCCGCAGATTCAGAGCTCTTTGAGTTGTCTCCGTGCGCTGCTCTCTTTCGGTCTGTGAGCAATTCATTTATTCTTATATCTTCAGAGATAACAGAAATTTCTTTGGCCACTTCTCTTTTTCTCGGCACTGCCTCAATTTGGGGAGGTTGAGTGTCCATTTCAACAGGTGGAGGAACGGGATTCTCCTGTCGTCCACCTTCATTTTGTGAGGCTCTGCTGCCACGGCCCCACCATCTTAGATTTCAACCCTAGCCACGGTTCTCTCGACCGTGCTGGCTTCTTTCATTCTCTGACCGTGGTGACCTTCAATCCTCCGCTCTGTCATTATAGTTTTGGAGCTGCCCCCGATTGACTCTGCCATGTGGCTAATGACGATTGTCATCTTGATGGCCTCTCTAGGGCGATTCAGCTCTCTTGCCCTTAGGATCGTCAGTTTTGGGCCTATCTTGCGTCATTGCCACTATCGTCTCCTGCAGTAGAGGACACTTCAATGTTGGGTGATCGTGACTATAATGTAGTTTACAATACACCCGATTGTCCTCCTTCTTTGGGGAGACATTTTTGTCAGTTATAACTGCTAGTTCTCGTGGCTGCTTCTTAGGGTAATAAACCCTATGATCACCTACGAGTTCAGAATATCCATCAGGCTTCCTGTAACTCGCTCCCAAAGCCTCATCCACCTTAATACACTTCAACGTGGGGTGATCCCTCGGATCAGTCCCCGAAGCAATGGATAACACACTGTGCTATCCTTCGATCCATGCAATCGCTTACTGGGCTTGGCCACAGTGGACCTTCGGGTCCAGCTAGCCTTGTTGGGTTAAATTTCTATTAGATGTTGGATATGGGGCCTTTAGGTCTGGCTTCCGTCACCTGGGCCGGCTTATAATGGTTTGGTCCTTATCCAGTTTGAGGTACCAAGTTCCGAAGTTCTCATCAGAAATAGTAAACTTAATATATGATAATTTTGAATCTCATAATGATATTAACTATCATTTCATATTGATGAGAGCTGCGGGGCCTGGTACCCCTAATTGATGGAAGCGCAAGTTGGTCCACGTGACAAGAGGCGAACCTACATGACCTAAGATCCGAAACTTAGAAATAATTCGGCCTACTTAAAATAACAAGGCTCGAAGGTCTAGACAACTTAGAAAGATAAAAGTCCCATTTAATCGGTAGGACCGAAGGTCATGCGAACAACGGCTTTGAGATTCTTTGGGGACCGATCCTCTAGATTGGTCCCAACACTTACAGCAAGCCGCATGTACATTCACGTTTTCTGTCATGGAAAAATGACAGAATATGAAAAGGACTATACTGTCGAGAGAGCCGTGGACAGGGCAGAAGAAGGCGTTTCAAGGGTCGGGGCGATAGAACCTCACCGAATGAAGGTGGGAGACAGGAAAATCCTCTACCTCTACCGGCTTAAACGGACACCCAACCTCCGCAAAATGTGGCTTTTTTTTAGGAACGGGAAGTGGTCGGAGAAATTTATGTTATCCGTGATGTAATAAGGATTAATGAGTCGGTCCGATACCAAAAGAGAGCAGTGAGCGGGAAATTTGATGAAAATAATGAATCTGTTGCACTGGTTAAGTATGACGCGGATGTTGAACGGTCCTCTCCTTTAGAGGACACTATTACCTTCACCGATGATGAATCGAAAGGATTTGATGACCCTTGTGATGACCCTCTCATCATCATTGGAATTATATGTAACCATTGGGTCCACAGTATCTTAGTGGATACCATTGCTTCGCACAATCTTATAAGGCGCAATGTATCTCAAATACTAGGGGCTCCACGCCACCGTCTTACCATCGCCCACATTACCCTCTAGGCCTTCGATAAGAGGATCATTATTCTGTGTGGGAAGATTTTGTTCCTCGTAACATTGGAGCTCACTACTACAAAAGGAATTATATCCATAACTAGAGATCAAACTATAGCAAAGCAATGCTACATGAGTTCGTGCCGTACTTTTGCACCAATGAAGAAGCTTTAGTGGATTTGTTGGAGGACCACCCCATCCGTGGCAAGCAATGGAACCCATCGGGTTCAAACTTATCAATCTGGTTGAGGAACACCCAAACAAACTTATCAATCTGGTTGAGGCAAATATGACCCTTCTTTTGAGGATCAACTCATCCAATTGCTAAGAAGCCGTGTGGACATATTCGCTTGGACCCCAAATGGTGTTCCATGTATTGACCGATCTGTGAGAAAGCATCGAATCAACAATGTGGTATATCGGGACACACATGGAAGACATGATGATCGGTATTGGTACCGATCGGTTGAGGACCAAACTGAGATATGGTAGGCCCATTGCTCTAAGATATCGGCAGTTATGGAAGGAGATATTGAAGGAAACAAGATCATATCAAATCATTTTATATGGACGGCATATATATGATTTTATCATGGATAATCATTTATGGAGATATGATCAAATATTAAGAATATTTGTTAGTTACCTTATTATCTCAACCACCATATCTATATAAAGGGGTCTTAAGGTTCACTTTTATGTACTTCAATACTCTTGCATTCCTAGTTTTTATTGTTCGTATGTGTGTTGTAATCTTCTAAAGTGATAGTGAATTTGGTTGTTTCCGCCGGTCAAGTGATTTTTCCATTCCGGGTTTCTACGTTAAATTTCTTAGTTCGTTGTTTTCTCTAGATCTGAAGTGGTGAGTCCAAGCAAATATGGAATGATGAAGACCATATTTCATATTTGTCTCGTTGTTTTGAAGTATGCCGCAAATATAAGCTTAAACTGAATTTGAATAAGTGTTACTTCTAGATCTGAAGTGGAAAATTCTTAGGATATTATGTTTTTGAAGAAGCCTTATAAGGTTCAGACTATTATTGACATGTAAGCTTCGTGAAACAAAAGAGTTTCAAAGGCTAATGGGTCGAATAGCTGCGCTGAACATGTTTATTTCTAAGTCTATATATCGCGTCTTGCCGTTCTTTAGAGAACTCGGGAAAACAAATCATTTAGAATGGATCGATTAATGTGATCAAACCCAATCAGAACTAAAAACGTATTTGAGCACTCACCCTGTAATGGTGAGTCCAAGCATCGATGAACCTTAGGTATTATATTTGTTTGTATAAGAAACCACAGTGAGCGCCACCCTGGTTACCATAAGAGAGGATATTCACACATTTGTTTATTTCGTCAGTCATTCTTTTGTATATGAGGAGATCCGATACACCAACTTGTAGAAATTCATGCTGGCGTTAATGAAAATGATATATAAGCTGAGACATTATTTTGAAGGCAAAAAAGTCTATGTGTATACTGAGCAACCATTGAAGGCAATTCTTAATCATGCAGAACTGAATGGAATTGTCCAAATGGGATGTCAAAATTAATGTATGTATATGTAATTCATGCCCCGGAGGACGATCAAAGCTTAGTTTTTGGCCGATTTTGTAGTTGAAATAACCTGATTGCGGTATGCTTGAACCAGAAGAACAAACGATGGATAATATATGTCGATGGATCAACCTTCGTAAGAAAGGGAGTATATATAACCCCAAGAAGATGCTATTCATTCTTCAGTTAAATTTTTATTTTCAGGAACAAATAACCTGGTTGAGTATGAGGCTTTATTATCTCGAATGAATTTGGCCCGTGATATAGGAGTTGCTAAAGTTCGAATGTTCTCATATTCCAAGTTAGTTGTGGACATTGCATGAAGATTCAATACACATGAGCCCATGATGAAATTGTATAATGCTAAGGTTCTTGAATTATCTAAGAAGTTTAGCGAGTTTTCACTTGAACATGTACCACCGGAACAAAACAATGTTGTTGATGTATTAGCTGCAACTATACCAAACATAAGACTGGCTACTAGATCGTCCACATTCAAGAATTTCCTTCGGGCGAGATCCCAATTACAAAACAATCTATTGATGAAATCAATACTTTATGCCATGAACTTTTGAGCTTGAGCATTGATGTTACTAATACTTTAGGGGAACTCACATGAATGGACCTCTTAATCAAATATTTGACAAATTTCTATTTCCCTAAAAAATACCTCGTAAGTTAGAAAGATTAAATTCAGAGCCAAAAGATATGTCGTAAACAACGGGTGATTATTTAAGAAAAGTTTCGAAGAATCGCTATTGCGATGTTTGTCCCCTATTGAGGCCGATGCTCTCATGATTTATATTCATGAATGAATATATAGTATAAATTATGGGGCTCGATCCTTATATCATCACATCACAAGGGTCTGATACTTTTGGCCGACAGTCCTTGAAGATGCCAAGAGCTGTACGAGACGATGCGATGCGTGTCAATATCATGCTTTGGTCCCACAGCAACCAGGGGGCTCCCTTATTTTTAACCCCACTCCCTTGTACATTTGACATAAATGGAATTGATATTTTAAGACTGTTACCCAGCTCGGAGGGGCAACGAAAATTGTGCATTTTGGTAGTAGAATGTTATTCCAAATGGATAGAAGCAGAGGTTGTTGCCATAATTTTACAAAGTGTTGTGAATAATTTCTTGTGGAGAAATATTGTGTGTCGCTTAAGAGTGCCTCAGACATTGATAAGATAATGGAACTCAATTATGTGGACGGATAGTTCGGGACTTTTGTCTCAAATTTTACATTACCCAAAATTTTCGTCAATTGCTCACCCTCAGACCAATGGGTTGACAAAAGTATCTAATCGTGCTATCCTGAAGAGATTGAAAACAAAGCTTGAAGATCTTCGAGGAAAATGGCCCAATAATATCTATGAAGTATTGTGCGCCTACGGAATTACACCCTGATCTACAACTCTTGAATCCCATTTTATCTAGTATATGGTGGAGGTTGCCATTCGGTAACCTTGGATAACTCAATATGATGGGCATGTGAATGATGAAAAGAGAAACGTCGTTTATCAGCGAATGTGTTCTTATCAACGAACCATGTAACGAGCCATAAGAAACGCGTTCTAACTAGGAATTTTTGATGCCGACCTCGTCCTTATAAGTATAAGGGTTCAGAGGAACGTCGGTAAACTTGGTAGAAATTAGGAATGGGCCTATCCAATTTTGAAAAAACTAGAAGCTGAGGTTTACAAGTTAGAAACTATAGATGGTGATGAGATACCCCGAAGCTTAATATCATGAATTTACAACAATATATTTGGTATATCTTTGATTATTAATGACAATTACAAACAAAAAATATTTTTCTCAATTATGAAACGAATACAAGTAAGCATAATATAAACTATTTCTAGTTAGGTAAGTGACCGATCATGGAGATATAATTTTTTGGACGAGTTTGGACTGGTGACCGCAGTGGTTCATTTGTAAGGCTCCCAAGTAGTAGTGATTGCTCTGATGAAGTCAAATGCTCTTGATTTTAAAGAAGTGTTTCGTAGACAGTCCCCTCTATTGCGGACTGTGCTTAGGAAAAATCCTCCTCCAGGGCTTCCTTTTCTTCCTATAGGGCTGCTCCTTCTTCATAAAACTCTTTGTTCTGAAGCTCCAATTCTATGATCCGATTGACATAAGTCTTCTTTAAACTTGATATACAACTCAAACGCTTTTCGGGGGAAGGGAACATTGCTATGTTGTTATATCCCGGTGTGAAGGATTAAACCTACTTCGGTCAAGCTTACAGATCAGTTTATGTTTAGTAGTAGGATAATACCCAACATATCCTCATACGAGACCCCTGTTGAAACATATCATGATTCACATTCATGTAGAGAATCATCTTTATCAACTAAGGCACATCCTGAGGTTCATATTGCTATATATTATAGCCTATGAGTACCTAGCAATCTCCTACTCCTTCCGGATCCTACCAAATATAAGGTATTTTATAACAATAGGAAAAAGTATCATGGTAATATCAAGATGAGGAATAACGAAGTATACGGAAATGAAAGGAGGAAAAGGAAACAAAATGGGAAAAGTTAAAAAAAAGATAAGGGAGGGGTCAAAATAAAAGGAAGGGACAAAATATAATTTAGGAAGCTAAAATGGCTATAAATAGAGGTTGACATCGTCAAAATCAAGTTATTTGTCACCTAAGTACAGAAAATTCACGGATTAACATTAAACCCCAAATTCATCGCAGATTTTTAGACCCTAAATTCACCGCGAATTTTTAGATCCCAAATTCACCGTGAAAAACCCTAAATCACAAATTCACCGAGGAAATTCCAAACCCCAATAATTCACCACGGATTTCATCGATATCACTGCGCATTTCATCGAATTCCAAACCCTCGAGTTCACCGCGCATTTCCGAAACCCCAAGCAATTCACCACTGATTTCTAAACCGTAAATTCACCGCAGAAACCCTAAATCACAAGTCAAATTCACCTCAATTTCTAACACTCAAATTCACCGCTGAAATCCTAGATCCGAAACCAATTCACAGCGGAAACGCTAGTAAGGTTGTGTTCGTTTCGAATCATCGTCGTATCGTAAAGAGGGAGAGGGAAACAAGGAGTAACAAAAGCGGGTAGAGAACAAGCTAAGAGGAGTTTAAACAATGTATTAAGGGAAGGTTCCGATATAAGAAACGGAGAGGTTTAATAAGAAGGAAAGTAAAATACACGAAAGAACGGGATGAAGGTTAATAAGACTCGGTGTGAGGGAGGATGGATCGTCCGGCCGAACACGGTATCGTGCCTAGTACACGATTCGCCAAAGGAAGGACATGTCTGATAGAGGGAACGATAAGTTCCAGGATGGAAAGATACGTATGAAAATGGCAGAACGGATCTGAGTGAGAAAATGGGTAGCGCCTAGGTATTCACTCAGGGAAGGGAAGTATATGGCATACTGACTCAACCAACAGCTAACGATTGGCTCTGGATGGACATGTACCGAGCATGTTATACTCGGCCACAGTAAGGTCTAAATGAAATGAAAAAGAAAGATAAAAGTGAAGTATGAATAGAAAGGAAATATGTACACGAATAAAGGAAAACGATTTACGTGTGCATTTATATTTTTTTTTATGAAATGGAATGGTTAGTAGAGTTTGTGAAGTTTTCTTTAATGGATGGTGACCGCTTTATACATTTTTTAGGTAACGAGTATGAGGTATGAGGAGGTCATGGAAAGGATATCGTCGGTTATCTGGTGCTAGAGTTCGGTCTTTTGGAAAGCTTTTAAAATTATGTCGTTAAATTTCAATGCATTTTGAACTATGTTTTAATCTACGTTTTGGAATTTAAGTTTTATTTAGTACGATTTTACTAATTCAGCTAGGCCCGCTTTAGGGATATGTTCCAAACTATGGCAAGATCCCTCGTTAGTGCAATAAGGCACGGCCCATCAGAGAGGGGAAACTCTGTGCATATAAAACAAGCACCAAGGCATGAAAGAGGTAGAATGTACTACAATGAAGCATTAATGAAGTCGGGAATGAATAGTTTCACGGTATATAAGATGGGGATGCGGAGGCGTTGATCATCCGCTTAGAAGAGAAGTTCGAATTAATTGAATCCCCGGAAGAACTAAGGGCAGGATTGGCTCCATTATGATTTGACGGTAGCACTGCATGATGGTGGGGAAGCGTGTCAACCTCACTATTGAAGGATGGACCCCTATCTTGGGAAAAACTTAAGAATGCATTCTTTGATTATTATGTACCCAAAGGACTGAAGAAGGACAAGAGGGCTAAATTCGATAAGTTAACTCGGGGGAACCACATGGTAATAGAGTATATGCAGGAGTTCGTGGAATTGGGCATGCACGCCCCAGAGATCATGGGAAGTGGGCAGAAGGAAATGTATAGTTTAACGGAAGGCTAAACGAAAGTGTTAAGCTAACTATGTACGGTCTTGAGGATGAGGAGTTTTCAAGTTTAGTGGCGGCTGCAATCCGAGTAGACGGGGGGGATGCGAAGGATGGACAATGAAGGTACTAGGAGTTCCATGAGGACCGAGGTTCGGAGACGAGGGAATGGAAAGGATAGACGAGTATAGAGAGCTCCGGGTCTATACAAGGACCCCCAACCGGCCTCTATGTGCTACATGAGGGGAACCACTAAGGAGAGTGTCGAGCAAGGACTAACAGTTGCTTTAAGTGCGTCCAAGAAGTGCATTTCGCTCTCGAATGCACAAAGAAGAGGAAGATAGAAACTAGGGCCACCGAGAGTAAGACAAAGAAAAGGATGACTGGAAGCACACGAGTATTCCCGGTAAACATAGAGCATAACTCTTAGCTCGAGGATGTCGTGGCAAGTACGCGACTTATCAATGGCTTTACAACTTTTTTATTATTTGATTGTGGGGGGAAACATTCGTTTGTGTCGGGGTAGCTAGCAAAAAAAATTTGGTACAACGGGAAGTAACGCTAGCATCAAGTTAAAAACATTGGATCCAAAGCCTTGGAGGCAAACATAATCTATAAGAGATGTGTCGTAGAGGTGGACATAGTACTAACGGAGGCGGATTTGATCGAATTAGGAGATATGGGGTTCGTTACTATACTTGGGATGCATTGGTTGTCTAAATACAATGCGCAAGTTGAATGTCGAGAACGTACGATCTCTTTTAGTACGCTGCATGAAGGGAGGAGGAGAATGATAACCAGTCGAGTCTGTTAGCGTTTGTGACCACCGAGGAGGAAGGGATGCCATTGGAGGTAGTCCATGTAATTTGCCAATATAGCGACATATTTCCCGATGAAGTATCGGGTCAACCATCCCAGAGAGAAGTGGAAATGGAGATAGTATTACTTCCTGGAACCCAACTAATCTCAAAAGCCCCATACCGAATGGCGCCAAGGGAGATGCATGAAGTGAAGAACCAGATCAAATCACTATTGGAAAGGGATTTCTTATGCCAAGCAACTCCCCTTGAGGGCACCAGCGTAATTCATACGGAAGAAAAGTGGCGAGTTAATACTATGCTACGATTACCGAGAACTAAACAAGGTCACGATAAAGAACCAGTACCCGCTACCAAGGATCGACAATCTATTTGATCAGCTACTAGGCGGAGAAGTGTTCTCAAAAGTTGGACTTGAGGTCGGGGTACCATCAAATTCGAGTGAAGGAGGGGGATATCCCAAAAACATCTATTTGAACGAGATACAGCCACTACGAATGCGCAATGGTACCATTTGGACTGAGTAACTCCCCAACAATCTTCATGGATTTAATGAATGGAGTGTGTCACAAATACTAGATAAATTCGAGGTGGTGTTCATCGACGACATCCTAGTTTACTCACACAATCGGGAGTATCATGAGCGACACTTGAGAATAGTACTACAAGTCCTAAGACAAGAGAAATTGTATGCTAAATATAGCAAGTGTGAATTCTGGATGGACAATATAGCTTTTCTACAGCACGTGATATCAGCAAAAGGAGTGACGGTGGATCCAACGAAGGTGGAAACGGTGATGAAATGGCCAAGGCCAACAAATGCTCGAGAAATCAGAAATTTCCTAGGATTAGCTAGATATTATGGAAAATTTTTTGAAGGGTTTGCAAGGATGGCAAGGTTGTTGATGAAACTGACTCGGAAGGAAATAAGGTATACGTGGGATGAGAAGTACGAAGAGAGTTTCGAATGCCATAAGACGAAGTTGACATTGGCACCAATCTTGGTGTTAATCACACCGGGACACGGCATCACAGTATACAACGATGCCTCAAAGGAAGGACTCGGATGCATTCAAATGCACGATGGAAAGGTAATAGCATATGCATCCCGCCAATTGAAAGTGCACAAGTTAAACTTTCCGACCCATGATTTGGAACTAGCAGCGGTGGTATTCAAGCTCAAGATATGGAGACACTATTTGTATGGTGTTAGATGTGAAATATTCACCAACCACAATAGTTTGAAGTACATATTCATACAGAAAGAGCTAAACATGAGACAATAGAGATGGTTGGAGTTAATAAAAGACTACGACCTTAGTATTCAGTCACACGCTGGGAAAGCAAACTAGGTGGCTGACGCATTGAGTAGGAAAACTCGGGGTGATATTGCCCGAGGCTATTTATGTAATTATGTTAACCTCCGGGCTCGTCCGACGTGGATATGTGGTATTTTTATATCTCTATCGCGAGGTGTTTTCGAAGGTATTCTCATAATTCAGGCATGCTGGACTCCATATAAGGCTTCCGTAAGTGTTTTGAGATGTTTTGGGTTGTTCCGGCCCCGAACGGGGCCAGGAGTATTTTCGTAATTTGCCACCAAGGAGCACATCGGTCAGGTGGAATGATGTTATGTGGCTACGTATTCACTGTTTGGAGCAAAGAACTGATATACGAGGTTTTCCGGTATTTTCTCATCGCATTTCCGGCTAATCTCTCGACCGGGATGGATTCCCGAAACTTCAAGATGGTATGGCATTTATTACAATATAATTAGAGGTTATTTAAATGTTTTGGGCTAAGTGAAGTAAAATTGGGCTCATGGGCTTAAATAAGTGAAGTTGGGCTGGATTTCTCTATAAATACAAGCCCCAGTGCATTTGGAATGGTCAGACTTTTGGCATGCTTCCCAAAGCTTCCGTTTTCGCGAGATAATGCTCCCATCGCGAGAGCCCTTGTTAAAGCCCTTACTCGCGACATTGTGCAAGTAGCCTCGAATTTTTGCCAAAAAGTCGCGAGACCCCTTATCGAATCCCATGACTCGCTACATTATGCTCAAAAAGTTGCGAGAACACACTTATTGGCTCGTAGTCGCGAGATTTCGTCATGTGGACACACGACTGGCGACATTGTAAGAAGTTGTTCGTCACTTGGCCCGTGTAGTCGCGACATTGTGCATGTAGTCGCGACATTGTGTCAAAATGTCACGACTAGCATCCCCATCCGTGAGATTTTGTATGGATTCACGACATTTTGCATGGACTAGCGACATTGTTGCAAAAAGTTGCGCGTACCCTCATTCCGAGAGCGACGGAGTGAATTCGATCGTTTTTTGTACCATTTTCATTCGGATTATCAGTATCCATTGATTGTACTTGTAACCTATGCTTATTATAGTGGAAACCAAGGTAGAGCTATGCTCTCCCGAGGAAGTAAGCTCACGCATTGTGGGCCCAACCTCGTATATCGCTCGTGTCCCCACAATAATTGAACTCAAAATTATATAAGAAATTGACTGATCATAAACAAACGCTCTAAAAAATTTTTAGACAACATAAGTTTGGCGCCGTCCATGGGGATAATCAGAAAACCCCATTGATAACTCAAAACTAGAAAAACCCACATCATTAACTTCACTCTTTCGCACTGATCTAGAATCCCGAACAAACAGAATGTATATTGAGTGAGGTCCTCTATACTCATGGCGTCTTTACCCAGGTCATGTTAAATCGGTCTAAGGGCGAGTCACTATATCCTCGGGTTGGATGATCGAACCAACATTTCGTATGATACTTTACACAAATATTGGAAAAGATCATGGGTGAATGGCGTGAAAGCAGGTGTCACGTGTGGCCTCCACTTGTGGACACGAGCGGAGAGGAGCAGCCACAGACTTGGCATATTTCCGATTTGCGCAAGTATTATGTATAGACGTAACTCATCGATCTTTTTAAAATAAAATTCCCCCTCTTTTTTGTGGTCATATTCTAATTTTTTAAGTATCTTTTTTGACGACATGAATTCAATCGACTAGGGGATTGCTAAGATAGGAGTAGGTCCATTACATTTTAGTATGATGGAGGATGGAATAAGGTAATATGTTAGATTAGAAATGCAATGTACCGTCTTTCTTGTAGTTGATCGTTTTCAAACTCATCAAATTAGATACTGCGTCAAAATATTTTGAACATGATGAGTCCTTCTGTCTGCAGCAGAATCGTCTGTACATAATTACTATTGGAATATGTTAAAGGGCCCGTTTATTGTGACATGGCCGGCTTAGAACCGAGCATATTTCCGTGGCAAATCAGGGTGCAAGTATATACCTGACTCCTCTATGACACGCCGGCGAGGGTCGCGCCCTCGTCAGAGGCTGGTCCATTTCCGCATGGCACCATCTTATGGACGGGCCGAATGATGCCGTCTTATGGACAGGTCGAGAGTGCGATGGAACCGTCTTACGGACGGGCCGAGGAAGTAATGACGCTGTCTAATGGACGGGTCGAGAGTGTGATGGCGCCGTCTTATGGACGGGCCGAGTAAGTGATTGCGCCGTCTTCTGGATGGGCCGAGTAAGTGATGACACCCTCTTATGGATGGTACGAGAGTGTGAACCGTCTTACGTACGGCGCAAGAGAGTAATGATGCTGTAGCGTGCTAGCACGTATAAAGCATAGTGATATCCGTCTCCTCCGTTGTCCCACGGGACCTTCTTGTCCGGAGTACTAGATCTATCTATGCGAGAGTGAAGGTTTCCCATGTTTATTTATCTTTGCGGAGGAGAACGGGAAAGGTCCAGATGAGATGGCATGTAGAGGTTCATGATAGTATGTGATGGCTCCAGGTGAAAGTGTATACCGGTGGCAAGAGTGTGATAGCCCGGGTGAAAGTGTGTACCAGTGGCGAGATTGTGATAACCTCGGGTGCAAGTATATACCGACGGTGAGATTGTGATTGCCCCAAGTGAAAGTGTATACGGACTGTGAGAGTGTGATGGGCGCTAATTGAGGCCCACGGGTGCTTGTTGAGAATCGATCGTATTAAAAGAATTAGAGGGCGCTACTTGAGGCCCATGGGTGCTTGTCGAACCCCGAGTTATGAAGTGGAGTAGAGTGCTTATTGAAACCTGAGTTGTGAAGTTAAGTGTGGCGCTAGTTGAGCCCCATGATTGTTAGGTGCTCGTTTAGACCCAGAGAAAACAAAATTGGATGCTTATTGAGATACGCGAAAAGACATCTGCATACTCCGTGGCCCTCCGAAGGCCAAACCAAGGGTACTGGATCTACCTATGCGGGAGTGAAAAAATTTACGTCAATCTAAGGATTGCACCCTAAACCTTACGCTACTTTCACTTGGATCGTGAAGGCTTCCTATGCTTATTTTTGGAGCATTGCGAGACAAGCCGATCTAAGTAAGGGGTGTTGGCGCTTGTTAAGGGCCAACAGCAGGATTTCTGGGATTGTCTTTACAGCTTGGTATTTTTCGTGACATGGAAAAATTGCTAAAGGGTATTCTTATCGTGTTATGAGATGGTTTTCCTAATTTATCTATCGGGTATTTTCATTTACGATCAACATGACCAAGTGATGGTCCTATGACTTGATTTCATTATTTAAGATAAGAATTATCGTTTACAAGTAAGATGATCAAATGACTACCTTATGGTGTGGATTTCACTAAATCTTATTTACTATAGGGGACTCTCAGTTATGACCCTAACGACAAGGAATATTTTACTATTTATGATCAAAAAAGCATATTAATTGTATGAGGAATTGTGAAGTCGTTTATTCGGGATGTAAGGATTTCTCACATATCAGTCTTTTAAACGACGGTCGGAAAATATCAGACCATTTTTAAGACAACATATGAAACAAAAGTTATCGAAGAAATGCTACAGAGTTCAGAGAGAGAGCTTTTGGATAAGTATAATTCCAGGTTCAGTAATAAGAAGAAAAGTTCGCACTCATA
Source organism: Utricularia reniformis (assembly GCA_009725065.1). Lineage (NCBI taxonomy): Eukaryota > Viridiplantae > Streptophyta > Magnoliopsida > Lamiales > Lentibulariaceae > Utricularia > Utricularia reniformis. The sequence goes on from RWGZ01001059.1 coordinate 719,760, forward strand.
TTCTTAGAATCATATATGAAGTTTCCTGAGATGATGTTGAATACCAAAGTGATCATAGAAGTGGCCCACAATGAGGAATATTTGAAACAATAATGTTTGTCATATAACAATGTTTAATGAAGACAAAGTTTGTGAAGCGCTATAAGAAGTGGATTTGTTGTGTCCCACGCCCATTCTCGGATGTCAACTAGATAAGTCAAGGAGATAGAAGCAAGTTATTGTTGGGCGCTCGGTTATGTCAGCGATGAAACAAGTTGAAGTTTATTAAGTGAATGAACCTGTATTCTTACCGCGTGTGACCAGCATATCCAATAATCATCTCCTAAATATCTCATATTTTTGTTTACCGTTGAAAGAACCAAGAAACTGGACTGGACGTATTAAGATCGCTCTCTTAAATGTGGTTGGACACTCAACTTCAATTCCCTTATGTATAGTAAGGAAACTTATGTTATGATCTGATTTACGATGAGAGTGCCTGATCGGGATCCGTACGAAAGTGATCAAGTAATTACCCCCGAAAGGAGTAGACTCTTTCAACATATTGCGACGGATGGCTCGGGTTCATTATTTATGAGAGAGACGGATTAGCACGTTATTGTTTAACACGTGCGTAGGTATTTACGGTCATACGGTCTAGAGAATTATTGCGAGAATGACATGGATTATCTTATTTTCCATTGGAGATGTTATAAAGTCATTTTATGGACGGCATGGATTTTCTTACCCGAGATAACACGAATATAGCAATATCTATTAGGCTTGATCGAGTTGTAAGGCTTTATTATAGACGGAACCAAGTAGAGGAAAATCTTAAATTCGAAGATAGAGAGTATCAATCTCAGACGGAATTGGGACTTCTATTATCAAAGGAAACATATGGGTGTAAGAGGAAAGTATGACGTTTCTTGGTCTTCTTATGAGAGTTAAGCTAGTGTCTTCCGAGGCGAATCTCGCCCCAAGAGAAACTCATTAAAAAAAAGGGGAATCTTAATTCTTAGACGTCTGCTAGAGACACTTCGCTTTTTATGCGATCGTATCTAAAAGAGACAGTAAGTCGTCATTTTGCCTTAAAGTTGGGAACTCAATCTCAAATTCAAACGCTACTCTTCATGAATAAACACATGACCTGGTTTATTTCGACGGTCCTTAATAAGAAAGCAAGCATGTTATGTATGCGAAAGCTTTTATGGTAGCCGATAATTGTAAATTAGTGGGAATGACAAAGGAATAAATATCAACCTCCTGACAAAGGCGGCAAAGTGATTTTCTTGCTTGAAAATGTGGATATCTCATGCTGGAAAAAATATATGAGCTCGATGTTTTGTGGAAAAAAATATATGATACTGGAAAGAATATACGACGGGAACAAGATTGAATTGTGGAGTTAAGGAGTCGAGCGAACCCTCAAAGTCTTGAAAAGCGGGACTTTGACTAAGAAGAGAGTGAGAGCCCCAAGGCGAAACTAAAACCTCTTGATGACAGTTGAGAAAAATTTTCTAAGCTCGATCGAGTAATACTAACAAATCGAAGAGATGCATCAGAATTTCAGTCAATAACGAAGTGTACTAGTATGCAAAGTAAAGAGTGATATGTATAAGAGCATACACTCCGAGTTGAAAAAGCGTGAAATTCTCAATTCATCTCGGAATCTGATTCCGTTAGTAATAACGAGATGACTTTGACCTTATTCATGGTATTGTTAAAAAATTTATGAACGAGTTCTGGATTTCTAGATGAGCTAATATAATATGGTTTACGACTCAGAATCTGAATATGAAAACCATGGGACTATTGATATTGCCCGAGGTTATTTATGTAATTATGTTAACTTCGGGGCTCGTCCAACGTGGCTATGTGGTATTTTCGGTATTTTAATGTTTATCGCGAGGTGTTTTCGGGGGTATTCCCATAATTCAGGCATGTTGGACCCCATATAAGGCTTCCGTAAGCGTTTTGAGATGTTTTAGGTTATTTCTGCCCCGGACAGGAGTAGGGGTATTTTCATAATTTGCCACCAGGGAGCACATCGTCGGGTGCAATGATGTTATGTGGATGCGTATTCACTGTTTGGAGGTAAAGAACTCATATACATGGTTTTCTGACATTTTCTCATCGCATTTCCGACTAAACTCTCGACCGGGATGAAATCCCGAAACTTGAAGACGGTATGGCATTTATTACAATATAATTAAAGGTTATTTAAATGTTTTGGGCTAAGTGAAGTAAAATTGGGATCATGGGCTTAAGTAAGTGAAGTTGGGCTGGATTTCTCTATAAATACAAGCCTTAGTGCATTTGGAAGAGTTCGGACTCTTGGTACGCTTCCCAAAGCTTCCGTTTTCGCGAGATAATGCCCCAATCGTGACTTTTTACAAAAAGTCGCAAGAGCCTTACTCGCGACATTGTGCAGGTAGCTGCGACTTTTTGCCAAAATGTCGCGAGACCCCTTATCGAATCCCATGACTCACGACATTATGCTCAAAATGTCGCGAGAACACACTTAT
>RWGZ01001059.1:724573-789292 GCA_009725065.1 Utricularia reniformis
TATGTGGTATTTTCGGTATTTTTATATGTCTATCGCGAGGCGTTCTCGAGGGTATTCTCGTAATTCAGGCATGATGGACCCCATATAAGGCTTCTGTAAGTGTTTTGAGATGTTTTGAGTTATTTTGGCTCCGGACGGGGCCAGGGGTATTTTCGTAATTTGCCACCCGGTAGCACATCGGCCGGGTGCAATGATGTTATGTGGCTGCGTATTCACTGTTTGGAGGCAAAGAACTGATATACGAGGTTTTCCGGTATTTTCTCATCGCATTTCCGACTAAACTCTCGACCGGGATGGAGTCCCTAAGTTCCGTGGAGCTGTGACACTTATTCTGGATTAATTGGATATTTTCTAAGTAAGTTGGGCTAATTTGACTAAGATTGGACTTTTGGACCTTAAGTTCACTTATTGGGTCGAGTTTTTCTATAAATACAAGACCTTAGGCCCCAAAAAAAGGTTCAGACAGTTATCACGCTTCCCAAGGCAAAGCTTTATTTTTCTGCACTGTATACTTGCGACTTATTGCTCAGAATCGCAACATATTGCTCGAAGTCGCGACTTATCGGTTGTTCACCTGCCTGAGTCGCGAGTTGTTGCACTGCCCCTAGTCACGACTTGTTGCACTGCCACTCGCGAGTTGTTGACCACAACTCGCGGCTGCATCTCTTCGTAGACTCGCGACTTGTTGCTGCCCTGCCTGACTCGCGACTTGTTGCTGCCCTGCTGACTCGCGACTTGTTGATGCCCCAGCCTGACTCGCCACTAGTTGCTGTGCCCCTAGTCGCGAGTTATCGCCAGTATCCACGAGTTGTTGACCACAACTCGTGACTGCATCTCTTCCAGGCGCAACGGAGTGTTTTCAATCGTTTTCCGAGCCGTTCTGATCTATATTGTTGTTATCACATCATTGTACTTGTATGTGTTGAATATCATAGTGAAAACTAAGGTAGAGCTTCGCTCTCCCGAGGATGTAAGCTCACACATTGTGGGCCCAACCTCGTATATCGCTCGTGTCCCCACATAAATTGAACTCAAATTATATAATAAATTGATTGATCTAAAAGTAAATACCCAGAATATTTTTAGACGAGATCAGGTCTCATATCTTATCCAATTTAAATGTGCTTCTTCCGCATAACTCATCATTATCATTATAATCTATCAAACTCTTATTTTAGTAGTTTCTCTAAATTTTCGGGTTACTACAAAAGTTATCCAAGAACCGACAATAGAACCTTTACGGCGAATACCAGAACCAACATTCAAAGAGGTAACCCTGCTTGTTTTGGATATGACTGAATGGAAACTAAGAAATAGGATAGTCCGTATGGTGAAGGTAAAATGGTCGATTTTGAGAGACAGGGAGGCCATTTGGGAGATATAACGAGAGATAATCAAAGGATCACTGCATGCTAAAGAAGAGTGGTACGCAGGAGTTTCAATACAAAATTCTAAATATGAGATGTCGGATCATAGAACTCTTAATGTGATCAAAGTTAAGAGTGAGAGTCTAAATTGCATTTAGACATAATTAGCACTATAATTGGTGTCAGAAGTGTAAACATGAGGGAACATACTCATATGGAACAAAACCACGCGAAAAAGAGTCGAACGATTAGATGAGATGTCGGATCATAGAAGTCTAAATGTGATCAAAGTTAAGGGGGATGGATTAAATTTCAATTAGACATTATTTGCACTATAAATATGTGTGAGAAGTGTAAAAATGAGAGAAAATACTCATAAGGAACGAAACCATGCGAAAAATGAGTCACCCAAGTGAGAATTTACGATGCTTAGAAACAAACCCCGTGAAAACGAACAAAACGACGGAAAAAATGTCTCTCTCTCTAAGTTCTCTAAACACTAGCCTATGTGTGCTCTTTCTATTAAACTTGAACGTTGTTCTTGTTCTTGTTCTCTACCTTTAAAAGATCTTTAACCTGTGTTTTGAGATGTGTAACTTATCACCTTAGATCTACGTATTTCGAGGAACTTTTGGTCACTGATGTTCTTTAAACGCACAATGAATCTCTGCCTTCAATTTCTTTAACATCTGATATGAGATCTTCATTTGTGGTAGTGGATCTACGTTTTGTAAAAGGTTGGGATCAAATCTATGACTTAACACAATTTGGCTTACGGCAGATCTCCAAGGGTTGCACTTATACCTTCGGGTAAACGTATTTGATTATAAAAATACATGGTGATACTAATATTTTTTCTTGAGTGTGCAAGAAAATTTGTAACTAAAAAAAACTTTAAATATGTCTCAGATCTGAAGTAGTAATGAAAAGATCTGATTAGATCCGTTGAGGACTAACTTATACCTAATGGATATAAGTGCCTTGTTCTAGTTGTAAGCGCGAAAATTATACTTATAAATTTTTCAACCCTATATCTCGTTTTACTAGATTATATGTTGTGTTTAGGATTATTTCTTAACATGTTTTTTTTGTGTATGTAAGAAATTTTTTGATATATTCGTTAGTGAAACAGTGCATGTATCTAATAATGAATTGTCGACAAGAACGAGTTTTATCTAAGACATTGTTATGATATACCACTTTACATCCCTATGTTCTTTTACTCTTTTTAAAATAAGATTTAGAATATGTTAATTCAAAGAATAGGAAATAAATTTTACAACAAATAAAGCATCGTAAAAATTGTTGAATAATGTTACAACCGACATGTCAAATCGCACTCTTTCCTACAAGAAGATCTGGTCATTCACAGAACTAAAGCGTGTAGAAATGGAAGTTTGGGCTCTAGAAGGATTTGGTTCCGATGCTTACCCAAAGCTTAGTTTGGTTCTTGTGTTGGGTTGACTTTAGATAAATCAGACTTCTAGCTTTTATAAGGTAAGATAAGAGTTATCATAGTAGTTAAATGATTAAGGCCCTCTCAGAATGCTTAAGATACCAAAGAGGAGTAGGCGCGTTGAATATTGCCTTGAGAATGATTAAGACCTTCTCATAATGATTTGAAAAAGTATTTGAAAAGCCCGCCCCTCTTTGTGCCCTTCGAAAGAAGAGTCCCTCTACCTTTATTTGGTAATTATCATAGTGGTTGTGAGTGCTACATTGGTGATAAACGGTGGTAGCGTCCACCGACTAATATATTATGTAAGTCACACTTTACTCAATGCAGAGAGCAAATATACGAACATCGGAAACTCCTCCATGCCTAAAAATGGCTCAACAAAACTAAAGTATTATTTTGTGGATCACTATATCAATTTCTTTTGACAAACCTCTTATGTTGTTCTTTCAAAACATGATACTTCCACAAGGTTATCCAAATAGGCTATTCAGTTTAGTTCGTTGAATTTGGAGTTCGTATCTCGAAGGGCGATTAAGGAATTTTGTGTTAGAAATGACGAGGGCCACAGTGATTCTTGAGCAGGAAGATGATATGTGGGACATGTATGTCGATGGGTCTACCCAAGAAGGTAGAGGGGTTTGCATTCACTTCATCACACTACAAGGGGATCATATTGATGCATAAGTTAAATTATATTATTGTGCTCCAGAAACGCAGCGGAATACAAAGCTTTTGTTGTTAATGATCTTCGTTAAATCGTAATTTGATTATGGACCTAGCTTAGCCTTGTGAATATAATGTGATTGGGCTGATCTTTTAACTTTGGGCTTCGTATTAAGTTGGGCCTAAAATTGACCTAGGCCCGTCAGTATATAAACGACTTAGGCGCATGCAGTTGGGGTAACTTTTCATTTTTGAAGAACGAAACTTAGGGTTTCTAGTCTCTTTTTCTTTATGTGCTCTAGTGTTCTTGAGCTCTTGCTATTCTTTACTGCTTTTATGCTTTAGTCTTGCGTAGCCTGTTGATTATTGCTTAGCTTTGCTACTCTTTACGTTTATAGTTAACGTTTCACACTTTTATCCTAAGTCTTGACTCTAAGTGTTTACTCACTGTAGTTACTTGCTGTTATCGTTGATAACTTTGAGAATATCATTGGATTTCTCAAAGTATTGGTACAAAATAAGTGTTTTCAAAGCACATCTTTACAGATCTTAGTTTCTGGAAACCTTTTACCAAGATATGTATTGTCGGCTCTAACTCTTAGTAGATCTACCACTATACTGTAACCTTCAGTCAAAAGAATCGATATTGATGAGAGCTTCAGGACCCGGTACCCCGAACTGGCGGAAGCCCAAGGTGGTTTGGGCTGGTCCATGTGACATGAAACGAAATTACGTGGCCCATGATCAATTACTTGGCGACTATCCAGCCCATTTAAAGGTAACGGAGTTCTAAAGCCCATGTATCTATCAAAACCAAAGTATCACTGAGTGGACTGCTTATTGAGAGCTTGGGAGCGATCTCTAGATTGGTCCAAAACTGTTACCAGCAAGCAGCGTGCAATCACCAAGCTTTCTCTCATGGCGATAACGACGTTGTCAGAGGAGGTTAAACGGTGTATTCCATGCACGATTCTCCACTATAAATACTAGATGAAATGACTAGCTTAGGAGGACCCTTTTTCATGTGTGCAACCTTGTTTACATAGAATTTCGGCTCCTCAATGTTTTCCCATAATCATTTTCTCAGCATTTAATTTCGTTTAACTTCATTGTTTTATTAATGAATTCAGCTAAGAGTATTTTACTGTTAGCTAGATAGTTTTTTCTCATTGCTAAAGGGTTTTCCACTTTAAATCGCTTCTTCATTGCTTTTAACTTTCATTATATTATCATCCCTATAATTTTTGAAAATTACAAAGCAGGCTCCGATAATCTTGGACATGTTGAGTGTTAATACCCCTATCTTTTAGAATATTACAGTTCGGCGCCGTCTATGGGGACGATTTTTAGATTCCCATTTGAGGTCTCTACTTGACAAGGACAAGCAGAACTATGGCGACTGGAAACTCCGTGAGCAACAACATCGAAGTTCCTCTTGATAACCTTTCCACTAAATTTCCTTACATAATTTAGAGACAGTGATTAGGAAGGTTGTGCTGGAAGGTACAGCGGAAAAGGATTGACAGGGCCATAGGTTACTTCGTGCCCCGTTCTAGATGACAGAGGATATGAGAGCAATCTAGAGATGCGTAGCTCTGACGAAAAAGAGATCATACGGTGAGGGGTTACCATAAGGAGGCTCATATATCTATCTACACCTCCTCCCCTAGCCAGGAAGTCCACTCCTGTTCTTGAGAGTGACCAGGAACCCATGTAGAAGCTTTTTGTTGAGCTTACGAAGGAGGTGGAAGCGTTACGGACGCAGAGGGATTATGAGCCCGACCTTGGGAAGAATCCAGGATTATTCTATAGGGCCATGGAGGCCCCGATAACGCGAAAAAAGGATGAAGACTGGTGGCACAACTTGCATGTTGCCCCACTTCGTCTCAGCAATCTGGCAGCTTTTCTGTCACTATGGGAGATTCGATGCTCCATTTTCTGAAGATATCTGGGTGACAGTCCCAGGTCGGTATTATCGTAACCCCGAGGGTTGCCAACTTTCAAAGGCGACAGAGATTCCATTGATCTCGTCGCTGATTTCAAGTTAAGGATAAGAACGTTTCGGGCCTCGGATTCACTAAAGTCCCGCATCTTCGTGGCTGGTATGGTGGTTTTAAAAACATGGTTATAAAAACAAGGAGATACCTAAACTTGGTTTAAAAACTTTCCGGTTCGCTCTTACAATCGTATGGTGGTCTTATTTTGGTTTTCTCTGAATAGTTCACACCGAATGTAGGACCGCCCCTAAGCATGCATGAAGTATATCAGTTGAAATATGTCCCGGAACAAATGAGTCTCCGGTCCTTCATGGAGAAATTCAACAAAACTGTCCGAGTCATCAAATTGGAGCTAAGAGATAAAATAGACATCCTACAGCAGATCTTAGGACCATAAGGACTTTCAACAAGTTTGGTAAGGAGTCTCCCATCCACCCTGGGAAATATTCTGCAAAAAATCAACAGATATATTAAGGTGGATGAAGTGTTGAGACCGAATCCGAGGAAGCCTATCGGGAATTCTGAACTAATAGGTGATCATAGGGTTGTGTACCCTAAGAGAAAGCCCTGAGAAGTAGGGGTTGTGGTTACTGAGAAATGAATGTCCCCGAAGAGGAAAGATAAAAGGGTGTATTGCGAACTTTATCATAATAACGACCACCCACTCTTAAGTGCCCGATGCTGTAGGAGACAGTATCGACAATGATAAGAGAGAAGCCCGATCAGAATGATCAAAAGAGCAAACAGGTGAATCTCCCAGGAAAGTTCGTCAAAGTGATTATCGGTATAGACCTCGAGGAAAGGACAATCGGGGGCATCCCCAAAATTATCATGATCGTGTGGGCCTCCACCAAAATATGAAAGAGGCCCGCATGGTCGTGAGAACCATGGGCACAACAGAAGAAGACGTTTTCGGTGTAGGGGCGGTAGAGCCACGTGAAATGAAGGTGGGAGATAGGAGAATCCTTCTCCCCCACCAACGGAAATGGATACCCAGCCTCCGCAAAATGAGGTTGTACCCCAAGAACGAGAGGTAGTCAGAGAAATTTATGTTATCTCCGGCGGAATAAAAATCATTGAATCGGTGTGTGGCAGAAAGAGAGCAGCTCGCAGGAAATCCGAGGAGGATAATGAATCTGTCGCGCTTGTTAAGTATGATGCGGCTGCTAAGCGGTCCTCCCCTAACGAGGACACTATTACCTTCACTGCTGGTGATCGGGAATGAATTATTGATCAATGTGATGATCCTCTTATCATCACTATAATTATTTCTGGCCATCGGGTCCACATGATCTTAGTCGATACCGGACATCGTGCAATTTGATAAGGCACGACGTGGCTGAAACACTGGGGCTTCGGTCCCCTATCTCACTATCGCCAATATTACCCTCTCGGCCTTTGATCAAAGGAGTATTATTCTGTCCGAAAAAATGTTGTTCCCTGTGATTTTGGGAGACAAACTTAAGGATTGGACTGAGATCCTTGAATTCATTGTAGTAGAAGTTGACTTGGCTTACAACACCATTTTTGGAAGGATCGGACTCGGTAAATTTGAGGTGTTACCTTCAACTTATCATACGATGTTGAAATTTCCATCAGCAAAATGAGTTGTATCTGTAAAGGAGTATCAATATGTAGTAAGACAGTGCTACATGAGCTCGTGCCGCACTCTGGCACCGATGAAGAAAGCTCAGGTGGATCTATTGGAAGAACCACCCCATCTGCAACAAGTAATGGAATCCATTGGGTTCAAATTGATCAATCTGGTTGAGCAAAACTCAACCAAGACTACTCACATCGGGAAAATCTGGCCCTTTCTTTTGAGGAACAACTCATACACTTGGTGAGACGTCATGTGGATATATTCGCTTGGACCCCGGATGATGTTTCGGGTATTGACCGATCAGTGAGTGAGTATCGGATCAACACTGCACCCGAAGCTAAGCTCGTTCGGCAGAAAAGGAGGCGTTATTTTCGTGAGAAACTTGAAGTGATCCGAACGGAGGTGAACAAAATGCTACATGCTAGATTTATTAGAGAAGTTCACTACACTAAATGGGTGGCTAATCCTATGGTTGTTTCCAAGGTTGGCGGGAAGTTGAGAATGTGCATCAATTTTACAGATGTCAACAAAAGCTGTGAATCTGACCCATTCACGCTACCTCACATTGATGGCTTGGTGGATGTTGTTGCGGGCAGCACGATGATGAGTACCATGGATGCTTACTCAGGGTACCATAAGATCTTCCTTGCTAAAGAAGATCAAAAGAAATCGGTTTTTTTGACCAAAGATGGCGTGCATTGCTATGTGGTGATGCCATTTGGCTTGAAGAACGCATGGACAACATACCAAAGACTTGTTAATAAAATCTTTAGAGATTTGATACGCTATATAATGGAAGTGTATGTTGTTGATATGATTGTCAAATCTATGAATGATGAAGATCATAAATATAAGCTCAAACTGAATCCGAATAAGTGATGATTCGGGATCCGAAGTAAAAATTATTAAGATATAATGTTTTTTTAAAAGGCATAGAAGTCAATCATGAGAAGGTTCATGCCATTATTCACATGCAACATTCGAGAAAAAAAATGGAGCTACCCGAACGAAGGAGTGTACTATCGTGGACAAGGAAGATTCCCTACATGAATGAGAATCTTGCTATGTCTGGATAGACATCCCGAGGGAGGACTTGCTGAAAGTTACCTTCCTAACCACACACCCAGACATCGGAAAGTTGGACCGAAGCCGGTTCAACCTATCCCACCCCGATATTGCCAATACCTTGGCAATGCTTCCTCCTCCCGAACGGCGTCTGAAACGCATTGACATCCTTCGGGAGAAGAAGCTATTAGAGATCGGGGTAGCAGGAACGAAAGGAGCCCCTGCCCCGAAGGGTGTCTTCTCCAGCTCTGACTCTTCCGAGTCAGAAGAATCGGGTACGACTTAGCTTTCTCCAATTCATACTTCATGATCCTCATTATTTTCCTTTTGCATATTCCACTGATACCATGTCTGGGAACAGACTTGCTGCAGTGGCTGCTGCTTCAAAAGCAAAAAAGGAGGCTCAGCTGCAAGCCACAAAACCCAAGCCCAGCGCTGCGGCTGGGCCTTCAAGAACGTCAGGGAGCTCCAGCAGCCATAGGCAAGAGCCCCGATCAATGGACGAGGTGGAAGAGGTTATCTCTAAGAAGATACGCTCATTAGGCCTTCCTGCCATGTACATGATCGGGAATAATTCCCCTCTGGATCTTAACGTCGTGCGGTTATTGCTGCAGGGGTCGATCCGGGTGGAAGATGTCCGCCCCTCGTCCAATTTAGGAGATAGGGCGCAGAGGCCTTCAGTCTCTACATCGACGTGCAAGCGGGGCCCCAATGAGGAAGCCCCAAAGCAATACAAAAGGCTGCGGTCAGCAGTGAGCAGGCCTGCAGCCTGGATCCCGACAAAAGGGGTCACAATCGAGACAAAACCGGCCCCGTCCACGTCCAATCCAGAGGCCATTCACGGGGTTGTCCAGGAGATGGTAGCCTCCGTCTTTAAGGCCCGGGGACCGAAGAGAGTCCCCCCTTCATGGAAGGATTCCACACTTGAAGAATACCGGCTCTTTGGAAAGAAGAACCCGTCCGGTATTGATGGCTCACTTCCCAGCTTGGTGTCGGCGTATCTGGAATCCCAATCTGTGGTAAGTTATTTTTAGATCATGTTGGCATGATCGGGTACATATCCCTAATCCAACTTGGTTGTTGCAGTCACATAGAAGAGCCTTGGACCTTGCCTCCGCCGTCCAGCTCAGCCGAAGCGTCTCCTCGGCATCTGAAGAGCTGGAAAGCCAACTTGCCTTAGCTCAACGGCAAGTTGACATCAAACAGAAGGAGCTGGAGACAGTCAGGGCCGATCGGGACCGTTTGAACGGCGAGCTGCTTGGAGCGGGCACTGAGCTGTCCTTAGCCGCTTCTAAGGCAAGAGAGGCCCAAGCAACAGCAAACTCCGCCACGGCCCGAGTTTTGGAGTTGGAGCGTCAGATACAGGAGATATCTGACGAAAGCAACAGACTCCTCTTGCAATCCCAAGACAAAAAGAATGCCTTGAAGGAAGAGCGGGAAGTGCTCAAAGAAGACTTGTCCAGGGTGCAAGGATCGACTGAGGGGGCGGTTCGGGAAGCCCTATTGGGGTTTGCCCGATCACCCCTGATGTTTGCCTTAGCGGCAAACGTCTATGGCCCGAACGTCTCCCAATATATGGACAATATGAAGGACCAAAGAGTTAGCAAGTTTGGTCTGGATCCCGAAGATGAGCGTTGGGAGGCGCTTGATCCTTTGACCAAGGACGGCAATTTCCGCGAGATCCCCTATCCGGATGAACCCCCGTTGGAGAATGATCCCAACTATCCCCTCTTTGACCTGATGGAGAGATCGGTCAACGAGATACTTGAGGAGAGGGGGAAAAAGGTGGAGGATCTCAAGGCATGGATTGCAGAGAAGTCTGGCGCTGCAGATACGGAAAAAGGACAAATAGATTAGGATTCAAATTTCCCTGTCATTTCTTTTCCGCATCTGTAAACTCTGTTTTGAATAATATTCCAACTCCTTTTGCACAACTTGAAGTAGTTAACTCCAAGTATAAGGTCGGGGCTTAAGCCAAATATGGACCGAACGGTCTTCACCAATTAATTTTGAGTCCTGCTAAGTTTAGTAAGATAGGAGACCCCAACTATACCAGGAGATCACACTTGAATCCATCCAATAAAATATCATGACTTTGGCGGCGTTGCCATGGTTCTCCACGAGTCCCATGACAAATTTTTTTAGTCAAAGCCCCGGTTCTTAAAATAGTCTCATGGCGGGCTTTGGCTTGCCATTTGACAGGTTAACTCCGTCCTGGTTTCTGGCTTATGGACTAAGCGAAATGGAGCAAGGGTCACCTCTAGTTGATGAGTGCCGTTTGAAGAGGGAATTGAGTTCGTAGTCAGTTCTCGGAGTATGCGATTTATCTAAGTACTCAACAAGCGTGGAAGAAACTGACTCGTCAGAGCGGTCACACTACTTGGGAGCCTTATGGATGATCGCTACAGTCACCAGTCTAAACTCGTCTAGAAAATCCAACTCCAAGATCGGTCACTCACTTAGCTAGAAATACTTTGTATTGATTCCATTGTAACTTATTCATGCGTAAGAAACATTTTAAAGTTCAGAGTTACCAAATACGTCATATGCTTTATATAAAATAACGCCTTAAGTTCATAACATTCCAAGTTCGGGGAATCTCACTTCCATCCAGATTCTCCAGCTTATAAGCCCCAACGCCCATGTTCTTCATGACCCGATAGGGCCCTTCCCATTTTCTGTCAAGCTTCCCAACATTTCTCTGAACTCTCACATTCCTGAGAACGAGGTCGCATTCTGAGAATTCCATGGGCACGACTCGTTTGTTATGAGCTCGCTCCATTGTTCTTTGATAGGCACACATGCGCGCATAGATGGCGTTTCTTTTTTCTTCAATCATTTCCAAGTCCAAAGATCTTAGCTCATTGTTCAAATGTTCGTCATACTGGTTATCCGAGGTGATCTTATGGCTACCTCCACTGGACTGACCGCTTCGGACCCGTATACCAAAGAAAATAGAGATTCCTGGGTCGTTGAGCGGGGAGTGGTGTGGTAAGCCCACAGCACCTCGTATATTTGATCGGGCCACTTTCCTTCAAAATCTTCCAACTAAGTTTTTAATCCTTTCAGGATAACTTTGTTGGAGACCTCTGTTAATCCGTTGGTCTGGGGGTGAGCTACCGATGAGAAGTGCTGAGCGATACCCAATTTCACGCAAAGATCCCGAACGGCTTTCCCGCGGATTTGAAGTCCATTATCAGATACAAAAGCTCGAGGTACTCCGAAGCGACTTATGATATTCCTCCATAGGAAATGCTTTACCACCTTTTCAGAAATAATAGCCACAGCTTCAGCCTCGATCCACTTTGTATAATATTCCACCGCCACTATGCAAAACTTCCGCTGCTGGACCGATCGAGGAAACGGTCTCAAGATATCAATCTCCCATCTGTCAAATGGACAAGGAAGTGAGGTCATCGATAAAGATGTCCCTGGTAACTGGGGAACTGGAGAATGGTGTTGGCAAACAGCGCAGCGTCTTGTGTACTTCTTTGCATCCTCAAGGAGCGTTGGCGAGAAATAACCGGATCTAACGACACGATGATATAGCGATCGGGCCCCAGAATGTATCCCGCACATCCCCTCATGAACATATATCATGACGGCCTCGGCCTCCAAGGGGGATAAGCATCGCAGGAGCGGTCCCTCAAAGCTTTTCTTGAACAGGTGCCCGTCATTAAGTACATATCGTGTCGCCCGGGTTTCAATTTTCCTGGCCTCTGATGCGTTATCCGGTAGATGGCCGTTGGTCAGATACCGGATAAAAGGGGCCATCCACGTGGTATCCTCTCGGGAGTCAATGGCGTTAATCTTCAAATCTTGGAGTTCATGGCATAGAGCTCCCACCTCCTCGAACGACTGTTCGGTCATAGGAATTTCGACCGAAGGTCTATCCTGAATATGGACCGATACCGTGCCTGGTCCAACGTCTGGTAAGCCTGCAGCCAATATAGCTAATGCATCAGCCGCCTTGTTTTTTCTCTAGGCACGTGATCAAGTGAGAACTCTCGAAATTTCTTCGCCATCTCCAAGACCTTCGCATAATAAAATTTCATGGTTGACTCGTGTGTCTCGAATCGTCCTGCGAATTGCTCCACCACCAACTTGGAGTCTGAGAACATTCGCACTTTCGCAACTCCCATCTTTTGAGCTAGGGTCATCCCCGACAGAACGGCTTCGTATTCCACCACGTTGTTCGTTCCAGAAAATAAGAACTTGACCGCGGAATGGATGACGTCGCCCAGAAGTGTAGTGAGGGTGATGCCCGCTCCCTTTCCCCCGATGGTTGATCCATCAACATAAATGACCCACTGGTCGTCCTCTTGGTTCAGAAATATGAGCGATCGGGTCATCTCGACCACGAAATCCGCAAGGACTTTAGCTTTGATGGCCCTTCAGGAAACAAATTCTAGATACATGGAGCTGATCTTGATCTTCCACTTAGCCAACCTCTCATTAGAATCCGCCTGACTCAATACTGCCTTCAAAGGCTGATCGGTATACACATAAACTATGCGACCTTCGAAATAATGCTTAAGCTTAGCTATAGTTTTCTGCAAGGCCAACATGAATTTCTCCAAGGTTGTGTATCGGGTTTCGACTGGTACCAGGGAATGGCTAACATAGTAGACGGGCCGATGAATATCATCCCCAATGGTCACCAGGGCTGCGCTAACTGCGGCTTCTAACACGGCCAAATATAACCCCAAGGGTTCGTGGCACGTCGGGCTCACCATGACAGAAGGAGTGCTCAAATAAGTCTTCAAGTCGGAAAATGCCCGATCGCACTCCTCGGTCCACCCAAGATGACTAGCTTTTCTCAATGTCATGAAAAAAGGTAGGGCCCAGTCAGTGGATCTAGAAATGCATCTGCTCACTGCCGCCAATCGGCTAGTCAGCCTTTGGAATTCTCGTTTGTTTCGTGGAGACTGCATATCAATAATAGTTTGGACTTTCTCCGGATTGACCTCGATGCCTTTCTCAGAAACGTATTATCCAAGGAATTTGCCACTTCGAATTCCGAAGCAACACTTGTTTGGATTTAGTTTGAGTTTATATCTACGGCATACTTCGAAACAGCGAGACAAGTAATGAATATGATCTTCATCATTCATGGTGATCTCGTCTAAAAATGTTTTTGGATATTTAATTTTAGATCAGTCAATTCATGATTAATTCGTAAATTATGTTGTTGTGGGGACACGAGCGATATACGAGGTTGGGCCCACAATGTGTGGGCTTACGTCCTCGGGAGAGCGAAGCTCTACCTTGGTTTTCACTATAATAGTCAAGTAATACAATTACAGTGAGATGATAACGATAATATGGGTGAAAACGGATCGAAAGACGATCAAATATACTCTGGAAAGCCAAATATAACGAAACGTCGCGAGAAAGGGCTGTGGCAAGCTGGTCGCGATATTTGGTTCAAAACTTCGCGAGAAGTGGCCAGTCGCGAGGTTTGGTGCGTAATGTCGCGGCTCTGGCTAAGGCTCAGCCTGGTCGCGAGGTTTGGTGCGGTTCCTCGCGAGTCCGGGATNGATCAATTATCAGAACATCGTCCGGGGTCCAAGCGAAGATGTCCACATTGCTTCTCAGCAAGCGGACCAGCTCTTCTTCGAAGGTCGGGGCTAGATGCGCCCCGATGCGAGTGGTCTTGGTTGAGTCATCCTCAACCAAGTTGATAAGCTTGAAACCGACGGGTTAGATAGCTTGCCTCGGGTGCCGGGGCTCTTCGAGCAAATCCACCCGAGCTCTCTTTATGGGTGCCAGAGTTCGGCACGAGCTCATGTAGCACTGTCTTGCTACTTTTTGGTTCCCCTTAACAGAAATCACTCCATGAGAGGAGGGGAACTTGAGCATCATATGGTACGTGGAAGGGACTGCCTCAAACTTACTGAGGCCAGTCCGTCCGATGATAGCGTTGTAAGCCAGATCCACTTCAACGACTATGAATTCTAGGGTCCCCGATCGGTCCTTGCCCGGTTCTCCTAGCGTGACTGGGAAAAGAATTTTCCCGCACAGGATAACACTTCTCTGGTCGAACGATCAGAGGATTATATTGGCAATCGAGAGATCATGGGCTGCGGCTCCTAGCATCTCCGCTACTTCACGCTTTATCAAGTTGCATGAAGCCCCGGTGTCCACCAGAATTCTATGGACCCGTCGATCGGCGATAATTCCAGTGATGATAAGAGGGTCATCACATGGATCGGTGACCCCTTCACGATCGGCTGTGGTAAAAATAATTTCTCCCCCAAAGGTTGAGGACCGCTCAGTCGATTCGTACTTTACCAGCGCCACAGATTTGGAGCTCTCGGGGAACTCCTCACGCGCTGCCCTTTTTCGGTCCCTGACCGATTCATTAATCCTTATTCCTCCGGAAATAACATAAATATCTCCGGCGGCCTCCCTCTCCCTGGGCACCTCCTGATTTGGGGGAGGTTGGGTGCCCACTTCGGCAGGTGGGGGAGCTGGTTGCTCCCTCCTGTCTCCTTCATTTCGCGGGGCCCTGCCGCCTCGGCCACGCCATCTCCTTCTTCGGCCCTGGCCCCGGTTCTCTTGACCGAGCTGGCCTCTATCCTACTCGGGTTGGGGAGATCTTCGGTCTCCCGCCCGGTCGTTGTAATGTCGGGGTTGACCCCGATTGTCTCTTCCCCTTGGCCTGTGACGATCGCCACCTTGATGGCCCGCTCGGGGAGAATCAGCCCGTTTGCCCCTCCGATCGTCATGATCGGGCTTTTCCTTGTTCATCGCCGCTACTGTCTCTCGCAGTAGCGGGCACTTCAGCTTCGGGTGATCGCGGTTGTGATGCAACTCGCAGTAAACCCGATTGTCCTCCTTCTTCGGAGGAGCGACCTTTTCAGCCACAGTCGCAACTTCTCGCGGTTGTCTCTTAGGGTAAGATACCCTATGGTCACCTGCGGGATCAGAATTCCCGCCAGGCTTTCGATATCCCGCTCCCAGCGCTTCATCCACCTTGATATACTTGTTGATTTTCTGAAGGAGCTTCCCAAGGTGGATTGTGGGCTCTTCACAAGGCTGGCCGAAAGGCCACAAGGTCCCAAGACTTGCTGCAAGATATCGATTTTGTCCCAGAGCTCCAACTTGATACCCCGGGCAGTTCGGTTGAACTTTTCCATGAAAGAACAGAGACTCATCTTCGCCGGGATATACTTCATATCATATAGTTCCTACCTACTACGAGGCGGTCCTACATTTGGAGCGAACTGTTCTGAGAAAGCCAGGATGAATCCGCCATACGACTGTATGGATCGGGCCGGCAAGTTCTTGAACCAGGTCCGGGCATCGCCCTGCAACCCCGCCGCGAAGATGCGCCACTTCAATGAATTGGAAGCCCGAACGGTCCCCATCCTCAGCTCAAAAACTGCGACGTGTTCAATCGGATCACCGTCGCCTCGGAATACCGGTAACCCTTCGGGGTTACGGTAGTATCGATCGGGGACTGCCGCCCGGATCTCTTCAGAAAACGGGAGCATAAGATCTCATAGTGCGGCGGATACGCCTCCAGATTGTTGGGATGACGCCTGGGCCACATGTAGATTGTGCCACCAGTCATCATCCTTGCTCCGTCTGATCGGGGCACCCATAGCCCGATCAAAAAGTCCAGGATTACGCTCCAGATCAGGATCGCAATCCCTCTGCATTCGCAGGGTCTCCAACTCCCTGGTAAGCTCGTCGATGCGTCTCTGCATCTGTTCCTGGTCCGTCCCAGGAACGGGAGTTGGAGTTCTAACGGGAGTATGCGGAGTGGATTGGTATCTCGGCCTCCTCATTGTTATTCCACACCTAACAATCTCCTCTTCATCAGAGCTGGGCGCTTCAGGGTCGCTTTCGTACCCTCTGTTGGCTGGAACATGGCTTGTGATAGCCGATGGTTCTGTTCCACTCCTCTCCGACGTAACTTCTAGTACAACTTTCCTAACAACAGCTTCCAGGTCCTGTAAAGAGAACGTTGAAGCTGGAACACTGCTGGGAAGTGTGTCACTATCGTTCGTCGAAGTTCAAGTCGTCATGCCTTTGATTATCCTATCCCAAGTAAGACCTCAAATGGGGATTAAAACTTCTCCCCACGGACGGCGCCAAACTGTTGCGTTTAGAAAACCGGGGGTGTCAACAGTCAACCGGTTCATTGCAAGACGAACTCGATTATTATTTGTTTGATGTGTGAAGAACGATTACGAATCAAAGGTAAAAAGACGTAAGGGTTTTAGAGTGGAAAACCTCGAAAACGAGGAAAAAACCACTTGACTAAGGGCTAAAAGAAGTACCCTTAGTCGATCCACTAAGCAAATTCATGATCATACAAGACATGTTTGTTCCTTAGACAACAAAGACAGAAAGGAGAATCGAAAATAAATCGAGAGAACTCCTTAATGCCAAAGCTCTGAAGAGAAACGGAAGAGAAGTCTTTTTCTCACACTCTAAATGTCGTTTTTATACTCCACTGTACTATGCACAGTAGAGTGTCGTTTTGTGTCTGTCCTTTGCGGCTAGGTCGGCTAAAATCAGGCGGAACAGCCGCCGGAAATGGCTTCACAGAGCTGCATGGCGCTAGACCTTTCGGCGCTACTAGCCGACTACTTTCTGTCCGCTAGCGACTCGTACGCCTTCGCCGGACCACGCCTCTGACAGGACTGTCGAGGGTTGTCGTTGCATGGGATGAGCAAGAGTGGCCCGAAGCAATGCCTGTAATATGTGGACCGATCGGTCTAGCATGTGTAGGGAGCGGGGCCCCCACACTTTGGGACCGATCGCTATAAGCGATCGATCGGGCCAAATGATCTAAATGGGCCCTTCACTCACGCGAACTGGATTTGGGCCTCCAAATTCGACTTACGTTGTTCGGGCTTTTGTGGCCAAGCCTGGTCTTGACCATGTTCTGGGTATCGGGTTCCGGGGATCTCATCAGCGACCATTTCTCGCCCAAGCTGACTTCTCCCTCAAGGGTCAAATCTAGAATAGCCATCTTTGTTTCCCCAACCTCGATCAGTTCCGCCCTGACTTTGGTAACGGGTTACACTCCTCCTTGGGGCATGTCTTGCCTTGGCTCACATATACTAGCACGGTGCCGGATCGGTGTGGCCACATTCTCCGAATCTTAAACTTATCTTTTGGTACATCAAAAATCTCGGGGATACGTTGGTTCGGCGGGTTGACCCGCCTGGAAAGGTAGTCCAAGACATTTTCTTTTTACGGGATACATTGATCAGGTGGACTCGTCTGTCCAAACAATGTAATCCAAAACAATTTATCTTTAAAATAAAATAAAATTTAAATATAATTTTTTTATTATTTGATTACCCTGCTTAGCTTAACTTTGCAGTTTGCTCATTTCTGTACCCTATAAATCCTTGCCCCTTTTTCCTTGTTGTCAATACGAATACCAAGTCTTGGCTAATACCAGAAAGATGAAGGAAACATTCTCTATCGAATCCCGATATCACCAATGTGTTGTTTTAACTCCGCAATATTTCACTTCCTATCCCCATTTTTGAATAAGCAGCATTTCCGTGGCTTTCAAATCGTTCAACTCTTGATATGCCCCTTTGCCATAGTCTCACCAAGTCACCCAATCCCTTCCTTCAATATAATTATTTAATGTGAATTCAACCGAGAAGGCAATCCTTCTCCCAGATGTATGTGGCTAGCACCTAAGAACCCTTCTTCATTATCGGCCTTGAAATGAGTTACTGGATCTTGAATCGAGGATGTAAGTTGTTAGAGCCCCGAATTGGTGTGCCGACGCTGTTCCCTTGACAACAACAAATGACATGGAAAAAGTCTTCTCTCACTTATGCTTCCAGCAGTGTGAACCACATTCAAATAGAATTAGGTATTGTGGGAACAACCCATCCGACGACTTTCTGATAAGCCAATTGGGATGCAAAAGAGAGTAGGGAGGGCTGCGATTGAAGGAGATAGAATATAAGGAAGAGGTTGCGGCTGTTTCCATGAGTTATTTTACGGCAGTTTCAAAATGTTGATAGGGTATTTTATAAATGTATAATGGTCCGGTCGGCCAATTCGAACGGCCACTTTCTCATTCTTAATCATAGTGTAATTTATGTATTATTATTATTTATATTAAAATACATTCTAATATCAACTATGATTATTTTTAAATTCATTTATTACATTTTTACCTTAATTCGATCTAAATTAGCTTAAATCGTGAAACACATCTTAATGAAATTTCACTTCTTATAGTATATCTTAATTTATCATTATCTACAACAATTATATGATCTCATTCGTTATAATATATCATAAACTTCTTAAATCATTTTAATTGCTACTATATTATTTTTAATATAATATCTTGTATATTTATATTATCAATTTATATATTAAATAGATTTATCCAATATACTTTAGTCACTAAATATAATTTCATTATATTAATATTATCCTATCATTTACTTGACAATGTAATCAACATATTCTATATATATTAATTTATAGTAATATACATTTATTCCTAATTGTACAATCTCTATTGCACAGTTTTACATTCATTTACATCATATATTTATCTCTCATCTATTCATTATTAAATATAATTAATCATTTTCTATTACCTTGAAACTAAAATATATATTCAATTTTGGTATCTTCATATTATATACTTGATACTTGTTATGGTCCTTTTTAGGGGGTACCAAAAGTCGTCTGGTTCGTTCAAATAACGAACTCGGTTCTGATTTCTTTAAAATATGAAGACGATCGAAAGCTAGAAAATCAAAGTAAATGCACGAAAATTTATAGTGGAAACCCCGTGAATTGGGGTGAAAACCACTCGACTAAGAGCTGATTATGCTCTTAGCCTGTTCACTAAAGAAATGAATCAAAGTTTTTACAAACAGGTTAATAAAAATGACGAGATAAAGAAAGCAAGAAGAATTCGGCAGAGTAACAGCATGTTCTTCTGCATCCAAATAGTCCTCATTTTTCCTTCATCTTGCCCAGTATTTATAGAGCTGCCGGCGAGTGTAATCCACGTCCTGTAACCGCCTCTGACAAGTTTGTTAGAGGTTGTTATCGCAGGATGTAAAACGAGGCTGGGACCGATGCGTGGTCTGCGTGATCGGGGCCCGAAGCGTGATAAACGTGACAGGGCCCGAAGCGTGGAACGCGTGAGTCTGTAACCGTTTTGTAACCGTTCGGACCGAACCACGGAGCCAGCTGGCAGATAACGCTTATTTTTACTAAGGTTATCTTCGGTCCTCCGTGTTGAACATCGGGCCGCTCTTCCTAAAGGTGTAATTGGGCTGTGAGAATTCGTTTTGATTATTTNCATCTATATATATATGTAAATTTAATATTTGAATCCCAGAGGCTTATGATGATTTTAAGATATTTTACTTAGGGCTGTCTTGCTATTGTTTAATGGAGACAAAAATTCATAATGTTTGATGAGATTCTAATAGAATTAGTTTCTCTGCAGCGATAAGACTTTTTTGGTCATTATCGACCGGAATCAATTGACATAAATCCAAAAGATTTCTAATTCATGATTTCCTTATACACTTTATTAGTCGGAAATGATGTTAGGCATGAGAAGTCTTCTTTATACATACTTCTTTGTTTCTTTGTACAGGTTTTGGATTTTGACTTTGAGAAATTTTGCTCAGTTTCTCTTTCCAACTTGAATGTGTATGCATGCTTGGTTTGTGGTAAGTATTACCAAGGGAGGGGCCACAAATCTCTTGCGTATACTCACAGTCTTGAAGCAGGCCACCATGTGTACATAAACCTTAGAACAGAAAAGGTTTACTGTCTTCCTGATGGATATGAGGTTATCGACCCCTCGCTTGATGACATTCGCCATGTCCTCAACCCAAGGTATTTTTAGTACCTTCACTATTGATCATTATCTTGTCTACAGCCTATTCCGCGCTCCTTTATCCACTGAAGAAGTATGCTATCTTAGGGGTGAAAATCATTATTATTTCATCCATTGATCAACCTGTCCCATTACTTCTCATTTTTTAAGTTTTTGTTATGCTTTTATCATGCGTTTTTCTTGATCATAAGCATAATTTCAGGTTTACAAGAGAACAAGTTGAGCAGCTTGACAAAAAAAGGCAGTGGTCTAGGGCACTTGATGGTTCTGATTATCTTCCTGGAATGGTGTGAAATATTTTCTGTATGAAAACATGACTAAATGAAATTTGTCTGCTTGGTCTAAATTAGTTGTTTTTCATCATACAATAGGTGGGCTTAAATAACATCCAAGAGACTGACTTCGTAAATGTCACCATACAATCTTTAATGCGTGTTACACCTTTGAGGAACTTCTTTCTTATCCCAAAGAACTATCAGAATTGCAAATCTCAACTTGTTCATTGTTTTGGAGAACTAACACGGAAGATTTGGCATGCGAGGAATTTCAAAGGACAGGTTTATTTATCAATTCATTCTTAGTGCAACTTTATTATCTTTTGCTTTTCTTGTTTCTAAGTTTCATGTATTTCATTTTTTATTTTTTGATGTTCTTCAGGTAAGTCCGCATGAGTTTCTGCAGGCAGTTATGAAAGCAAGTAAAAAACGATTTCAAATAGGCAAACCGTCTGATCCTGTTGAGTTCATGTCATGGCTACTTAATACACTTCATGTGGAAATGAAAAGTTTGAAGAAAGGCCGTAGTGTTATACATCAGTGCTTTCAGGTATTCTTTTTTCTTCATTTTGGTGTATCTTCTTTGTCACTTAGCCTCCTTAGTTTATACAAGTGTTCTGATAGGGAGAGCTGGAAGTTATGAAAGAGATCCAAGGAGGAGGCACTCATGATGGCGAAAATAAAGACTCTGCACGCAATGTATATATCGAGACAAGCAAAATGCCTTTCTTGATGCTTGGCTTGGACTTGCCGCCTCCACCTCTATTTAAGGACATCATGGAGAAAAATATTATTCCACAGGTATAATACTAGTTGCATTAATCTCATTCACTTGTTGTTATCATGTTTTAAAGCTTCACCAACCCTACGACTCTTTAGGTTCCACTTTTGAATATTTTGAAGAAGTTTGATGGTGACACCGTGACCGAAGTCGTTAGGCCCCATGCTGCAAGGATGAGGTATCTTGTGAAAAGATTACCCCCGTATATTATTCTCCATATGCGCAGGTTCACGAAGAACAACTTCTTTGTAGAGAAGAATCCTACTCTTGGTGAGTATTTACCATTTCATCATTAAGCTGAGGCTGAGATTTTTTTTTCAAACGGAAAGTTATATTTCATTGAACGAGAATAACAAGAGTTACTCTCTATATCCAAGCTTACAAAAGCTACATTGAAGAGTTCATGATCGCCTTGTAAGGTGCATGAAGCCATTCATGCACTAAAGTATCTCAGCCTTGTAAGCTTAGGCTGAGATACTACGCTCTCTTTAAGTCCCATGATTCACAATTAATGTTTTCGTTCTGTTTTTTTACTTATAGTGAATTTTCCCGTGAAGAATCTCGAACTAAAGGATTACATCCCTCTTCCTGCACCAAATGGGAGTGAGAAGTTGCGATCCAAGTATGATTTAATTGCGAATATTGTTCATGATGGGAAGGCTGGTGAAGGTTGCCACCGAGTTTTTGTGCAGCGAAAGTCAGAAGAGCTATGGTAATATTACTCTCACAATCTCATTTCTTCACTATTCTTCTGTTCGATTAATAAACGAGTTGGGATATTTACGAATGTAGGTACGAGATGCAAGATCTTCACGTTTCGGAAACATTGCCTCAGATGGTTGCGCTTTCTGAGGCTTATATCCAGATATATGAGCAGCAACAGCAGCAATGAGATCTGCTGTGAATGTAAGCAATGCTTATTTATTGATTAATTGTACTTGTACTGTTTTAGGCATGATTTTGGTTCGTGTTTTAGAACTTAACAGCTATTTAGATGTTGAGCTAAATTTTAACTCCAACAGTGGTTTCTTTGTGATTGTTAGGTTTTTTCGTGATAAATTGAATTAAATATAAAGTTGCTTAATTTGATCAAACTGACTGAGCTCTCCGGTTAAATTGCGGATATTTGAAATAAATTTTAGATCGCATATTTGGTTTGATTTGGTACTTTTGTCCGTGTTTTGAATATATGATTTTTTGTAAGATTGAGTTTGTATTGATCAAATATTTGCATTTTTAGTCTTACACTGGAAAATAACACTAATGGTGATTTTTTATATTATGGGGTCACCGTTATTTCCATGATGTTAAAGTAAGTTTGTTGGTGGACCAATTTTGTCAAACCTTGAGACTGAATTTGATTTTTATTAATCAAGTTGAAATTTCTAATGAATTGAATATTCCAATATTTTTTAAATTGTTTCAAGTGAAACAATAATACTATAGTATTATATATATATAATATTATAATATTTATATATTAGAGTGTGTTTGGTTCTATATACTAGTTTATCTAATGAATTCAGTTACCACACATAATCCAATGAATGTGTGAAAAAATAATTCTACCATTTGTATAGTATTTTTTTCCTATACTTGTTGTCTCTAGTGTTTGTCCAAAAAACACGAGTTTTTCAGTTAGATGTCATTTAAGTAATTTTATTTATTTTCACTTGTAATTTATGGGTTTGTAATGTTTTACCGACAATGTGTTTTTAAGAATTCAAAACTGTTATTTATGCTTGAATTACTCCGATAGCTTTTGAATGATAGATATTAACCATACATTGTTAATTTTTTTATTTGATATTATTTTGTAATTTATACACAAATAAAGTTATATGAGTTATTTTATAATTTTTTGAATTTTTATTGATAAATCAAACAAAATCCTCCCAACATTAGTGATATATTATAATATACAATCATAGCAATCAAATAAGTAGAGTCTTAATTAATCATGGTGAGAACGGGAGGACCAAGTATCATGTAAAGACCACAACCCATGTAGATAGGTCGACCTAAAGACAAAGATAATGCCCTAATGAATGATTTCAAGACCGACACGGAGATCAACCTAGTTCGACCCACACGGAGATCAAATGACGGTTTACTAAGGAATTGGTCCCCGGGATGGATATGTCATTTCACTCTAAATCGGTTCCGCCAAGTGAAAGCCAGTTTGGAATGAATGGAAATAATATCCAAAGATTACGAAGTAACCGATGTTCTTCATATATTTAAGGAGCAAGAAATGAAGGTTTGGGACACACTCTTTTTGGGATGATAAAAGCTCCAAGTTGTTCCTACCGTTATTACTCGCTTTTTCATTGTTAATTCTTTTATTGTTCTTCCCTTGAATCCGATAACTGTTGCATCGCACATTATTCGTTTTATGAATTCATCAAGAGGATGACCTCATGGAAGCTATGGTTTTTCTTCTATCTTTAGCGGTTTTCCACGATAAAATCGTTGTGTCATTTGTTTCTTCAATTATTCTGAAGTTATCTTCACAAACAACAAATCTAAAATCAGTTTTAGGATCAAAACCTGATTACTGTTAGTACTTCTAAAAAGGGACAACATCAAATCATATCATATCAATATAACTTTATCATAGTTAATCTCAAATCTAATAAATCCTATTATTGCAACCAAACTTTATAATATACATTAATATTATATTATTTAAGGGTCTACGAACTAAAATCAAAGTTGAACTCGTCGAACATGAATTTTAATAGAGGGAAACCTTGAATTATTGATGTCTAGTTTTTGAATTCAAACTATTCTCAAACTCAACTCGAAACTTGAAAAAAACATTGAGGCTTGGTTAGTTTGTAGATCTCACCACATCGAAAAATAAGAAATTCTAGACAATTTAGATGTTAATCATTATATTGAAAGAATGTGTATTGATCCAGCGGAAGTATATTGTTGATTTTGTCATCAGCATGCATGCAGCCGACGTAAACTCTCCACTATCTTTATCACTAAAAAAACACATGGGCCATTATGTTATTGTCAGATGTATCTAGTTCTATTTTGTGGGTGAATACATAGCTCTTATGTCACATATCGGATAACTCAATGAACCTGGATGGGGTTCTTCGATAAGGTTCAAAAAATGGCATTTGTGCCTGCCGTCAAATATATTCTAAATTGTGATGTTTTATGTTGGATTGACGGCGGGGTTTCATCGCATTTTCCCTTTGTTTTATTTAAATAAACTATATTCGAATACTTTATTTAAATAAAAAAGTTTAACTTAAGGGATATTTCCTCAACATACTCCTTTATATTTTAATCCAACCATCTTACAAGTGATGTTCATATATTATTTATTGGAAAACATAAAGAATATTTTAAAAGAATGTATTCAAATAGTAGAAAATAAATTAATTATAAGACTTGGTAAATCAATTATAACATGATCCACAATGTTATATATGGTTTTTTTAATGTGTAATGCTTTGTTTCAACCACCTAATGATATTTAATTTGAACCTCTAATTTGTAGGCATATATTTCCCCAAAATTTCCTCTACAATTCGCATTTGAATGGAAAATATGAGAAAATATAGCATTCACTATCCATTTTCGCATTTTTGACAAATTTAATTCTCATAATTTGTAACGACTTATTTAGTCCACAAATTTTAAGTATTAGCAAATTAAGTCTTCCAAATTTGTAATATTTTTCAAATCATATCTCAAAGTGACAAAACTTATCCACAAAATTTGATTTTGGTTGATAACTTCAATTAACAAAATTGAAAACTTTGGAATTAATTACGCTCATCATAAAATTTTGTGAACTTGTTTTATCAAAAGTTATAAATTATAGGATTAGTTTTGTCATCTTTATATTTTGAAGATTATAATTACAACAATAATAAAACTTTAAGAAACAATGTTACCAAAACAATAAAACTATCTAGACTCCGGGAGAATACTGGGAAATGAAGCATATATATATACCTGATCACATGAGAAAATGGCCCAAGCTAAGGATTTGTTAAACAACGGTGAGCCTGTAATTATTCCATTAACACACCTACAAATTTGTACCAAGGAATATGCAGCAGCAATTCCATCTGCTACGACCAAGAACCTAGGATCCCATCAATTCATTACCAATGCTTAAATCAGAAT
This sequence comes from Utricularia reniformis, assembly GCA_009725065.1. Classification (NCBI taxonomy): domain Eukaryota; kingdom Viridiplantae; phylum Streptophyta; class Magnoliopsida; order Lamiales; family Lentibulariaceae; genus Utricularia; species Utricularia reniformis. Next base: position 749,805 of record RWGZ01001059.1, read on the forward strand.
TACCCCAGTGATTTTATTAATTGTTCACGGCGTAGAAAGTAGAACTTACACAAGTGATTTCATGTCAGTAAACTTTGCTGTTTTCCGAAAGATGAAAATCTCCCTTACTTCAGAGTCTGTTCCCACAAGAAGAGCAGAAACAAGTGCGAGAACACATATCAAACACCTAAGGGACAATTCTGTAGCTCTCACTCTCCGATCGATCACTCTTAAGTTGTTGTTGTGGGATGCCGGTACAACAATACTGGGGCTCACGCCGATGCTGAGATAACTCATTTGATGTGGATTGCCAAGGGATACTCAGCTTCCCAAAGTTATCAAATAAAGAATCCAACTTCATTCATTGAACTATGTTGTTATCATTCATCATATAATGACAAAATGACATTCTCAATTTTTAATAGTTTTGTCAAATTTTATACACATCATTTTGTAATCACATATTAATATTCAAATTTTAATGTTTTTGAAAATTGATCATCCAAATTTGCAATATTTGACAAATCATATCCCAAAAATTGGTCTCCAAAATTTGATTTTGATCAATGATCACAATTGGCATAATTGAAAACTATGAAGATCAATTATGCCATAGAAATTTAAACTTTGATGTTTAATTTTGTCAAAATTTAAAAATATAGTAACCGGTTTTATCATCCAATACTTTGGGAATTATAATTATCATAATCACCGATGATGATTCAAATTAGTTCAAATTACGGTTTGAACCGATTCTTAATGAATCGGACATTTTACCGTTCGATAATAATCACCGATTTAAAAACATAGGTCTAATCACTAATGATAAGGTAATATAATTTTTTCTTGTTAATTTTCAAAGTAGATCAATTAACCTAAGTAGAGTGTATACATATATATCATTTAAGAGAATGATAATTTATAGCATATAAATCAATCCAACCTACGTTTGTTTCAATATGTGCATTATTAAGTTGGCGAAAATGCTTTGTTGTTTTGCAAGGGAAATTGAATGCAACTTTGAGCTTATGCTATTGAATGTGGGGTTTTGTTACCAGATGCATTTAAGTTAGATGCAATGTTTTAGTATTGGTTTGTAATTTGTTATCGGTCTAGATCGGTATGATCGGTACATGTGGTGTACTGGTCGATACCAAATATTTTTTATATATATTAAAAAGTTATATTTAATTATGTTTTTAGNTAATCAAATAAGAAACTAATATACATAACTAAATAAATTGATTGATTTAATATATTCTAAAAAAATCGTTGACGAGATCAAACGTAGCCTTATATTTACCTTTTACCATTACAAAAAAAAGCCACGGTAGCTTTAGCTTATGTGAGACAAAGATCATTTACTCTCTAATCCTAAGCTTTTAATCTGAACTAAATTCATTTCTTGGATGAACTTGGACATCTTTTTAGTTCTCGATACATTACAATTCTCTCACTATATATATACAATGATGTCCTCATCTTGTCGACGTAGTGACTCCATTTTCGGAAGGATTCTTCTCTCATATGATGCAATAGTTACAACACATCAGGATATATATACGTACGCATAACTGAAATAAAAGAGTATTTACCCAGAGGAAGAACGCAACCTCGGAATTATGAAGATTCCGGTTAAGTTCACGAGGACAGCGGCGGCTTTCGATGAGGCGGCGCGGCAGAAGCCCTGCGAGAGCAGCGGCAGCGAGCATTCGGAGGATTTATATCATCTCGTAAATTCGTTTCTAGAGAGAGATATTTGGGATGAGGGAGAACGAATCGAGATGACAGATAATCATGATGTAGATTCTGAAATTGGGATTGAAACCGGAGATATTGGATCCGTCGATTTGTTGAAGTTGAAGAGTTTATTCTATGCTGAAAATGATCGTAAGTATCAGAAGTTACATAGAGGAGTGGAAAAGGCGCAGCGGGAGCTAGCTGCCGCCGTGGGGGAGAAACCGCCGCCGGATTATAAGCGGTTGTTGATGGGTCGGCTTCGGCTGATGGGGTTTGACGCCGGTGAGTTTCCTTTACATTTACATTTGAATTTATTGTGATTGGGTTACTGAAAAATAAATTACAAATAATTATGGTAACTTCTCTAGGACTTTGCAAATCGAAGTGGGAGAAGAACGGTCGGCGTCCGCCGGGGAGCTACGAATACATCGATGTGAACTACCACACAAAACGCTACATAGTGGAAGTTTCTCTAAGGTCTGAATTCACTATTGCCCGCCCCACGGCGACCTACTCTTCTTTGCTTGAAGCAATTCCAGGAGTTTTCGTCTTAAAACCTGAGGAACTGAAGCAGGTTGTAACTACGATGTGCTCCGCCATGAAAACGTCGATGAAGAGTGCCGACATCAGCTTGCCACCGTGGCGCCGCGTCGCATACATGGAGTGTAAATGGTTTGGAACTTACAGAAGAACAACAAACGAAGTTTCCGGCCGACCAATCGTCCCTTTGCCATCGCCTAGTAGTCAGAGAATGGGATTTCTGTGGGTGAATGCAAGCTCGTTTAAATGCCGGGAAGACGTCGGGGGCGGTGCCGGAGTAGATGGAATCCAAAACTTAACTGCAGCATCTTAGAATATGCTCCCTTTAATTATTATTTTTGGAATAATTGTAAATGTTTTAAATTAGAAAAGTTGATTACTCCTTATTTTTGTCTCATTTAAAAGAGATCCTAGTATTCAAAATGGTATTATTAACAAATAAGGGAAATTTTACTCGATATTTTATAATATGGAAAAGTTGATAACTCAGTTATAATGTTTTAAAATGGAAAAGTTAATAATTCATTATTTTTAAAAATTAAGGGGAATATTACCTTGCTATGGATTTTTTTTCAAAATATATACAAAATTTTGTTTTTGTAGTCTGTTTCTTAATTGAAATGATATTTTTAACTGTTTGCAACTTTATAACCTACTAGTCGATATATTAAGCGGTTACGTTTAATTTTATAAAATATTCTTACAAACTTTTTTGTGTAATCATTTTACTTTGTGATAGATATTGAAGGAGAATGATGAAATTGAGTTGAAATATGGAATCACTCTAAGAAAAATGAAATCTTAGCTAATCTTTAGTATTTAGTATTTCATATAAGTAGCTAATCTTTGATTTGTAATGCAAGACAAATAAGAACATATTTTGTGCATTTTCTTCCTATATTCTAGTTGTTCTCTTTATTATCATGGTACCAGAGAGTGATCTTGTTATTACATTGTAGTGAACAATTCAAGATAAAACTCCACTAGATCAGTGGTAATCAACATCGAATTTGACATTAGTTTATCAATAAATTTTTCATCTTTCCAACAAATAATTATGAGCGGCGTAAATAGGGGGTCAAAAACTATGAATAGACTGTCCATCGCTACTATGGAAATGAATCAATCTTCTATTCTGTCTACATTCATTTCCTCTATTATATCTTTCGCTGTGTGTTTTGAAAATATTGCATCATTTGAATCTACTAACGAGCACTCTCATCCGGCTATGGGAATGACTAGTGATGATTTCTCCTCTTCTCAAATGGGAGAATACTATATGAGAGGAACAAACAATCAACTTAGTGATTGTGATGTTGGAATTGGAAGGCACCTGGACATACTCATCGTAGTAGCCGCAAGGAGTGGCGGACCAACACCAATAGAGCCCAAGTTCACACAGTTAACGGTGTAACCTCATCGAACACCACGAAAAAAGCATATCCCACATTGGATCTCTATGCAAATTAGTGGACATTATTGAGAGATTTCATCCCAATGGAGAGAAGCTAGTGATAAGGAATCTTTATAGTATTTCACCGGTTACCTCATGCATACTAAATTATAGTGCAAATTAGCATATTATACTATCTTTGCATATGTTCACCAATTTTTCAATTATATCGATTATCGACATGCACAATTGATCTTCCGTACAGACGACAAGCGCATTCTAAATGTAGTGGTAGTGCCGTGTTGAGTCAGGACTTAACCATGCACAACGTTCTTTTTGCCTCGGATTGAGTTGCAATCTACTATTTGTTTCACAACTTCTACATCATAGTTCACATGTCTCGACTTTTGTTGAGATAATTGTCTTTTGCTTAACGAAAATTGGAGAAATCTTATTGAAGTGGTAAATTAAAAAAAGAAAATTGCTTTAACTAGTCACAATGCCTATATTGATATTGTCCGAGGGTATTTTTGTAATTTGTATACCCGGGAACCTTATGGCACGTTTCCCAATGTATTCAGGATATTTTGATTCAAAGTGATGTCGGAGGTATTTTGGTAATTTTGACACACCATTGTCCGATCGGTACGCCTACTATGGTATTTTCGGTATTCTAGGGCAATTTCGGGTTGAAATGACGTCGGGGGTATTTTCGTAAATTTGACACTTTGGGTCCGATTGGCACCCTCACTATGGTATTTTTCTGCATTATGATGTATTTTTACTAGCTTTGGGCATCCGAAGGCCGTATAGAAAGTTTCCGGAGAAGTCACGAGTATTTTTGGATAATTCCGGGCCAGAATGGCGTCATGTGTATTTTTATAATTTGGCGCCCAGAAGACGTTACAATAAATATTCGGTGATAGTTTTGATATCTGGTGAGTATCGTGGAGATAGATTCATGTCGAGTTTGTTTTTGCTTCTTTTTGCAGGTCACTGGTCGATCGAGAGACATCCCGAATAATCGAGCGTATTACGATAGATATCAGTTGAAATCGGGTGTTATCAGTCGATCGAGAGGCATCCCGAATAAGACTGAGCTTTTGACCAATTGGTAAGTTACTGGTTTGAATTCTCTATAAATACAGATCCATAGTCATTTGAGAAAGGTTCGGAATCAGAATCGGAGTTGAAACTCGGAGTTGGAAGTCCTGAAATCGTCTAAGACTAAATTTCCGCGGTGAATTGTGCGCTGAGGAGAAATCCGTGATGAATTATATATGTGATCAATACATGTGTGAATAAATCGCGGAAAGAAGTTTTACGATCGAGAAATCCGCGAGAATTGCTTTGGAGCTCATAATCCGCGATGAATTGTTACTGTGGGGCGAATCCGAGGTAAATTGTTGGTATGAACAGTACAGGAGTTTGAAAATCGTGAAGAAACGTGTTACGATAAAAAACCGCGGTGAATTTATGTGATGAATAGTGCTATGGAACAAAAATCGATCCGAAATCAGTCTAAGTGTTGAAATCCACTGTGAATTTGACATTGAGTTGAAATTCGCAGTGAATAGTGTTGCGGAGCAAAAATCGATCAGAAATATGGCTAAGAAAGAAATCCGCGGTGAATTTGCACTTCAGGGGTCAAATCAACGGTGATTTTTTCAGTGAATAATAATTTCTGTGCTATTGTCCCGATTTTCAGTATCGAGCTCATTTTCCACCCCGTATCGAGTGTATAACTTATTTTGATCAGATAGGCTCAATACATTGTATTTTGTGAACTTTTATCATAGTGGAACACAAAGGTATAGCCCACACATGGTGGGCCAAACCTCGTAATTTTTTGTGTCTTAACATAAAAAAAATCTGACTGATCATTAAACATCGAGAAAATATTTTAAGATAAGATCAGAAAGCTCTACCATGACAATGCATAAAGGACAAGATATACAAAGGCTACCTAGCATAAATATCATCAAACCTAAAGACCAAAACCAGCTAGAGAAGTCGGTTCAAGCACAAATTATACTTAAAATATGTTGGTGGAGATCGAATTGTGGAAACAAGGACATATAGATCAAGTTTGCTCAACGAACAAACCTAGAGAAGATCAAATTAATTCATCAGAAATTTCATTGTTCAAAGATTTTTGTGATCTTGAAGTCAGTCCTCACACAACATTTGGCATAACTTATTGTTCATTGATAGTGGGTGTTCATGCCACATGTGTAATGACAAAAATTGCTTACGAACTTCATAGAAACATAAAAAACCAATTAAATCAGTTANTCTCTCCACTATCTTTATCACTAAAAAAACACATGGGCCATTATGTTATTGTCAGATGTATCTAGTTCTATTTTGTGGGTGAATACATAGCTCTTATGTCACATATCGGATAACTCAATGAACCTGGATGGGGTTCTTCGATAAGGTTCAAAATATGGCATTTGTGCCTGCCGTCAAATATATTCTAAATTGTGATGTTTTATGTTGGATTGACGGCGGAGTTTCATCGCATTTTCCCTAAGTTTTGTTTAAAGAAACTATATTCGAATACTTTATTTAAATAAAAAAGTTTAACTTAAGGGATATTTCCTCAACATACTCCTTTATATTTTAATCCAACCATCTTACAAGTGATGTTCATATATTATTTATTGGAAAACATAAAGAATATCTTATAAGAATGAGAAAAAACCAATGCTTTTAAAATCGGACCAAATCGATTGCCCACCATTTAAATGGTCGGATTTTTACAAAAAATGGTATGTGTTTTAATTTTGTGAACAAAACCCTATAGTCTCTATAGTGAATTACAAGGATAATATTAAATCAATTTAAAGCTGAATGAAAAAAACTCCAATATCAATTGTAGAGAAAATACATTCAAAAATCACAATTATTATATTTCAAATAGATCATATTTTTTGTAGTGTATGTAAATTCTGCTCTCCTAATTATGTAAGGTCACGAACCAAAACTCATAAATATGTTTTTCTAATCAATTTAATCAAATAAGAAACTAATATACATAACTAAATAAATTGATTGATTTAATATATTCTAAAAAAATCGTTGACGAGATCAAACGTAGCCTTATATTTACCTTTTACCATTACAAAAAAAAGCCACGGTAGCTTTAGCTTATGTGAGACAAAGATCATTTACTCTCTAATCCTAAGCTTTTAATCTGAACTAAATTCATTTCTTGGATGAACTTGGACATCTTTTTAGTTCTCGATACATTACAATTCTCTCACTATATATATACAATGATGTCCTCATCTTGTCGACGTAGTGACTCCATTTTCGGAAGGATTCTTCTCTCATATGATGCAATAGTTACAACACATCAGGATATATATACGTACGCATAACTGAAATAAAAGAGTATTTACCCAGAGGAAGAACGCAACCTCGGAATTATGAAGATTCCGGTTAAGTTCACGAGGACAGCGGCGGCTTTCGATGAGGCGGCGCGGCAGAAGCCCTGCGAGAGCAGCGGCAGCGAGCATTCGGAGGATTTATATCATCTCGTAAATTCGTTTCTAGAGAGAGATATTTGGGATGAGGGAGAACGAATCGAGATGACAGATAATCATGATGTAGATTCTGAAATTGGGATTGAAACCGGAGATATTGGATCCGTCGATTTGTTGAAGTTGAAGAGTTTATTCTATGCTGAAAATGATCGTAAGTATCAGAAGTTACATAGAGGAGTGGAAAAGGCGCAGCGGGAGCTAGCTGCCGCCGTGGGGGAGAAACCGCCGCCGGATTATAAGCGGTTGTTGATGGGTCGGCTTCGGCTGATGGGGTTTGACGCCGGTGAGTTTCCTTTACATTTACATTTGAATTTATTGTGATTGGGTTACTGAAAAATAAATTACAAATAATTATGGTAACTTCTCTAGGACTTTGCAAATCGAAGTGGGAGAAGAACGGTCGGCGTCCGCCGGGGAGCTACGAATACATCGATGTGAACTACCACACAAAACGCTACATAGTGGAAGTTTCTCTAAGGTCTGAATTCACTATTGCCCGCCCCACGGCGACCTACTCTTCTTTGCTTGAAGCAATTCCAGGAGTTTTCGTCTTAAAACCTGAGGAACTGAAGCAGGTTGTAACTACGATGTGCTCCGCCATGAAAACGTCGATGAAGAGTGCCGACATCAGCTTGCCACCGTGGCGCCGCGTCGCGTACATGGAGTGTAAATGGTTTGGAACTTACAGAAGAACAACAAACGAAGTTTCCGGCCGACCGATCGTCCCTTTGCCATCGCCTAGTAGTCAGAGAATGGGATTTCTTTGGGTGAATGCAAGCTCGTTTAAATGCCGGGAAGACGTCGGGGGCGGTGCCGGAGTAGATGGAATCCAAAACTTAACTGCAGCATCTTAGAATATGCTCCCTTTAATTATTATTTTAGGAATAATTGTAAATGTTTTAAATTAGAAAAGTTGATTACTCCTTATTTTTGTCTCATTTAAAAGAGATCCTAGTATTCAAAATGGTATTATTAACAAATAAGGGAAATTTTACTCGATATTTTATAAAATGGAAAAGTTGATAACTCAGTTATAATGTTTTAAAATGGAAAACTTAATAACTCATTATTATTAAAAATTAAGGGGAATATTACCTTGCTATGGATTTTTTTTTCAAAATATATACAAAATTTTGTTTTTGTAGTCCATTTGCGGTTACGTTTAATTTTATAAAATATTCTTACAAACTTTGTTGTGTAATCATTTTACTTTGTGATAGATATTGAAGGAGAATGATGAAATTGAGTTGAAATATGGAATCACTCTAAGAAAAATGAAATCTTACATATTATGTTAGTATTTCATGTCAGTAGCTAATCTTTGATTTGTAATGCAAGACAAATAAGAACATATTTTGTGCATTTTCTTCCTATATTCTAGTTGTTCTCTTTATTATCATGGTATCAGAGAGTGATCTTGTTATTACATTGTAGTGAACAATTCAAGATAAAACTCCACTAGATCAGTGGTAATCAACACCGAATTTGACATTAGTTTATCAATAAATTTTTCATCCTTCCAACAAATAATGATGAGCGGCATAAATAGGGGGTCGAAAACTATGAATAGACTGTCCATCGCTACTATGGAAATTAATCAATCTTCTATTCTATCTACATTCATTTCATCTACTATATATTTCGCTGTGTGTTTTGGAAATATTGCATCATTTGAATCTACTAACCAACACTCTCATCCGGCCATGGGAATGACTAGTGATGATTTCTCCTCTTCTCAAATGGGAGAATACTATACGAGAGGAACAAACAATCAACTTAGTGATTGTGATGTTGGAATTGGAAGGCACATGGACATACTCATGGTAGTAGCCGCAAGGAGTGGCAGACCAACACCAATAGAGCCCAAGTTCACACAGTTAACGGTGTAACCTCATTGAACACCACGAAAAAAGCATATCCCACATTGGATCTCTATGCAAATCAGTGGACATTATTGAGAGATTTCATCCCAATGGAGAGAAGCTAGTGATAAGGAATCTTTATAGTATTTCACCGGTTACCTCATGCATACTAAATTCTAGTGCAAATTAGCATATTATACTATCTTTGCATATGTTCACCAATTTTTAATTTATATCGATTATCGACATGCACAATTGATCTTCCGTACAGACGACAAGCGCATTCTAAATGTAGTGGTAGTGCCGTGTTGAGTCAGGACTTAACCATGCACAATATTCTTTTTGCCTCGGATTGAGTTGCAATCTACTATTTGTTTCACAACTTCTACATCATAGTTCACATGTCTCGACTTTTGTTGAGATAATTGTCTTTTGCTTAACGAAAATTGGAGAAATCTTATTGAAGTGGTAAATTAAAAAAAGGAAATTGCTTTAACTAGTCACAATGCCTATATTGATATTGTCTGAGGGTATTTTTGTAATTTGTATACTCGGGAACTTTATGGTACGTTTCCCAATGTATTCAGGATATTTTGATTCAAAGTAATGTCGGGGGTATTTTCATAATTTTGACACACCATTGTCCGATCGGTACGCCTACTATGGTATTTTCGGTATTCTAGGGCGATTTCGGGTTGAAATGGCGTCGGGGGTATTTTCGTACTTTTGACACCCCGGGTCCGATTGGCACCCTCACTATGGTATTTTTCTACATTATGATGTATTTTTACTAGCTTTGGGCATCCGAAGGCCGTATAGAAAGTTTCCGGAGAAGTCACGAGTATTTTTGGATAATTTCGGGTTAGAATGGCGTCATGAGTATTTTCATAATTTGGCGCCCGGAAGACGTTACGATAAATATTCGGTGATAGTTTTGATATCTGGTGAGTATCGTGGAGATAGATTCATGCCGAGTTTGTTTTTGCTTCTTTTTGCAGGTCACGGGTCGATCGAGAGGCATCCCGAATAATCGAGCGTATTACGATAGATATCGGTTGAAATCGGGTGTTATCAGTCGATCGAGAGGCATCCCGAATAAGACTGAGCTTTTGACCAATTGGTAAGTTACTGGTTTGAATTCTCTATAAATACAGGTCCATAGTCATTTGAGAAAGGTTCGGAATCAGAATCGGAACTGAAACTCGGAGTTGGAAGTCCTGAAATCGTCTAAGACTAAATTTCCGCGGTGACTTGTGCGCTGAGGAGAAATCCGTGATGAATTATATTCGTGATCAATACATGTGTGAATAAATCGCGGAAAGAAGTTTTACGATCGAGAAATCCGCGAGAATTGCTTTGGAGCTCATAATCCGCGGTGAATTGTTACTGTGGGGCGAATCCAAGGTAAATTGTTGGTATGAACAGTACAGGAGTTTGAAAATCGCGAAGAAACGTGTTACGATAAAAAACCGCGGTGAATTTATGTGATGAATAGTGCTGTGGAACAAAAATCGATCCGAAATCAGTCTAAGTGTTGAAATCCGCGGTGAATTTGACATTGAGTTTAAATTCGCGGTGAATTTATGTGGTGAATAGTGTTGCGGAGCAAAAATCGATCAGAAATATGGCTAAGACAGAAATCCGCGGTGAATTTGCACTTCAGGGGTCAAATCAAAGGTGATTTTTTCAGTGAATAATAATTTCTGTGCTATTGTCCCGGTTTTCAGTATCGAGCTCATTTTCCACCCCGTATCGAGTGTATAACTTATTTTGATCAGATAGGCTCAATACATTGTATTTTGTGAACTTTTATCATAGTGGAACACCCAGGTATAGCTCACACATTGTGGGCCAAAACTCGTAATTTTTTGTGTCTTAACATAAAAAAAATCTGACTGATTATTAAACATCGAGAAAATATTTTAAGACAATATCAGAAACCTCTACCATGACAATGCATAAAGGACAAGATATACAAAGGCTACCTAGCATAAATATCATCAAACCTAAAGACCAAAACCAGCTAGAGAAGTCGGTTCAAGCACAAATTATACTTAAAATATGTTGGTGGAGATCGAATTGTGGAAACAAGGACATATAGATTAAGTTTGCTCAACGAACAAACCTAGAGAAGATCAAATTAATTCATCAGAAATTTCATTGTTCAAAAATTTTTGTGATGTTGAAGTCAGTCCTCACACAACATTTGGCATAACTTATTGTTCATTGATAGTGGGTGTTCATGCCACATGTGTAATGACAAAAATTGCTTACAAACTTCATAGAAACATAAAAAACCAATTAAATCAGTTACTAGTCACGCAACATTTGTTGAAAAGACTATATTAATATTTCAGAAAGGTGATGAATGACCGGATTATGTAAAAGATGTTCTATTCATTCCTGGTCTCAAACAAAATTTACTTAACCTTGGATAGCTCATACGCTGTAATTTCAAGTTGAAATTGAATGGCCTAAGTTGTTGTATTAAAAATTCACTAAAGACATCCTTTATATCATTCATGTTTTTGCATAAAAACATGTTTTCTATAGGTTCACATATTGAAGATGTTAGCTTGACCATGACTGAAGAATGCAATATTTGGCATAGAATATTCGGACATTATGAAATCAGAAATTTGAAATCATGAAAATGATCGTCTAGTGAAGGATTTTCCCAATGTTCACCTCACTTAGACTACATGCAGAATATGTCAACGATTTAAGCAAACTAGACTTCCTTTTCATCGTAGTTTCATTTGTTCAAAAGGAAAGCTAAATATTATCCATATAGATATAAGTGGACCTATAAAAGAAGAGTCATAGAGTGGAAGTTAATATTTTATTAGTTTATTGGACACTATTGTCGTTACTGTTGGATTTATTTCTTGAAGTATAAGTCTACAACTTTCAGTATATTTAAGATGTTTAACGCAATGGTTGAATGTCAGTCAATGAGAAATGTTAAAGTTTTAATATCAGACAATTGATGTGAATTCCTCTAAGGGGTACTTGAATCATTTTGCAGAAATAAATGGATTATACATCAATATACAACTTCATAGTGAAAGTAAGAATATAACGATTGTTGAGATGACTAGATCCTTAATTTTTTAAACATATTTCCCAAAGAGAAGTAAGAAGAAAGGTTATGCAAGTGCAGTATTCTTGTTGAACACTTTACCTTCTAGAACATTGAATGAAACAATATCATATGTGTTGTGGTACAATAGAAAAATGCTAGTGAACAATTTGAAGATTTTTGGGAGCGTTTGTTATGTTCATATTCAAGATTAAAATATTACAAAATTAGATGAAAAATCTAGAATTTGAGTATTTATTTGTTATTGTAGTGGATGTAAATGATATGAAATTATATTTTCTGATACTAAAATAATTTGCATTAGTAGAAATGCAAAATTTGAAGAAAACAAGCAATAAGATTGTAAACTAAATTTAATTAAGATTGATTGTCCTTTTGTTTCAGATAAAGATAGTTATGATCAAAGAGAATGTATTCGTCAAATGATTCTTGAAAGAATGTTAGTTGATTATTTTGATGAACATGATAACTACACAAAGTTCAACCATTGCATCGTCTGACACAACAAATGAGTGGAACTTTTTGACAAAAATATTCAAGTTGAAGTTCCATCAACAGTGATGACTTGCCCATCAACACAGAACTAATTATTATAAATAAAAATAATATTTATGTTGAAAGAAAGATGTTTGGAGGTGGGACTACCACTCCACTCTACTTCAAATAATCCGTGAGGCCTCAGTTCTTCAAGATTCATCTGCTAATGGTAGTTATAACTCTGATTATAGAATGTTTAAAAATGATGTGACTCATTCTTACTAGGATGGCGAAAATACTGAAAAAACAAGATTTCTATATGATGTGTATGGTAATTCGGATGTAATTGATGGCATATATGTTGATACTTGCATTGCTCTTCTGATCCAATAATTTTTCAGATGTTGAAAAACAAAAGAAATGGAAAATTGTCATGGGGGAGTAAATAAAGTTGATAAAAAAGAACAAAATTTTGGAGTTAGTAGACAAATCTTATGAAAATTTCATTGTTGGTATTAAATGAATTTACAAGACCAAGTCAATTCTGATGGGACATCAACAAATTCAAAACAAAATTAGTAACCAATGGAGATTATAAGATTAAATTCATAAACTACAGCGAATTCTCTGCCCTGATACCATGAACATTTAGGAACAAAGGGTAATTTTATAGATAAATGGCATTCCAAAAAATTACAATGAAGTCTTTGCTCAGATACCATAAAGATTTCAATAAGAAATGACAATTTTATTTAGTAAAGGGCATCACAAACAAGAGCATAAGAAAAGCATTAGAGCAAAGACAACAATTAGGATAAAAACTCACGACATGCTTTTCCATCAATTTCAGTTTGTATAATTCCCACTTTATATAGTGGAATACAAACCAAGTTTATGTAACTAATTAAAATAAAATAGCACGTTTTTCTTAGGAATGAAACACAGATGCATAACTTTGCAATTGCATCAACACAAACTAACTGAAGCACAATATCCAGTGGGAGAAATGGGCACCCAGTCCAAACTTAAGTTGTTTAAGTTGGAACAAGAATATCAAAAATCATGTGAATGATATTTAATGTCCTCAAAATTTGAATGATTTGACAAATATGGTCTCGAAAGTTTATGTGATTTGGCTTTGTTTCCCAAAATTTTGTAATTTTTGCAAATCTAGTTCTCAAAGTTTTTAAAATGCAAAACTAATCCACAAACTTTGAATTTTTAGCAAAGCTAATCCCCACACTTTGTAAATTTTGACAAATCTTATCCTCAAATGTTAATGTGTATGACAAAATTGATCCTCAAATTTTAGGGACTAATTTTGTCACAAGGGGAAAAAGTTTGCTAAATTAAACCACATTTTGAGAACTTTTTTTGCCAAAACATTCAAATTATGGGTACTATGCATGCCAAATTAAAGTTTGGGGACCAAATTTACCAAAATAATACAACTTTGAGGACCAAACACATCATTTTCTCATAAAAATTAGATTGCAAACAACGACTACGAAGGCATAGTGATGTTTTCGGATGTGACAACTCGACATGTAGAATTGTTTGCTTTTTATTTGTACATGCCCGTGCTACATAACTACAAGACGTTTCTGATTAACATTCTTATTGGTTTTATTTTGTTTTGTTTTGTTTTTTGTTGTAATGTTATGTTTTAAAGAGTGTGATTGAGTATGACGAGCACAAGAAGCGTGTGTGGAGTGTAGATTTTCGCATAAGAACCTTCTATTCTAGTACCTCGAAGTGATGATTGCAAGGTATCATAGAGTTGCAACTCCTTTCTTATCCTTCTTAAAGATATAATTTTGCCATCATCTTTATTTGAAATGTATGATCCATCATAATATGATACTACTATAAGCAAATATCAATAACTTGACTTCTCATCGAGTAAAAGTTTGGTATACTGGGCAAGAGGCAAGTGCCACTAACGTTGACATGAAGGCGAGTATATGTCTCGTTATGTAACCCTGGATCGAGATTCCATATTGTTATGGTCCCTTTCCGCTACATCCCTTCTTCATCGGTGCCAACGTTCAGTGACTTTATCTGCTAAGAGTGAGACCTCCGTCCCTGCTCTTAGCAGCTCATTGTCCAATCGGTCACGGTCATCCCGTACCGTGACCAATTCCCCGTGCTTGATCTCAACTTGCCTTTTAGCAAGGTCAAGTTGCTCTTGGACTTTTTGGGACACAACGCCATCGCCTTGGTATTTCTCCATGGTGATGGCCGTTGTGAAAGCTTTCCTCAACATCTGCAAAAGACAATACATGGTTAAGGATAAAGCTTCGGGCCTCCAGGTTAACTAAGAATTACCTTAGATGTGATGTCAAGGTAGCTTTCCATAATATCTTCCGCAGATACGTCCGCTTGGACGTTATCTGGGTTTTGCTCCCCAAAAAGGCGGAAGTCCTTCACAAAGGCACTCCGCCAGGAGGACAACTTCCTCCCCTTGCTGAATCTCGATCCAGGGTTACATTTAACGAGACATATACTCATCTTCATGTCAACGTTAGTGGCACTTGCCTCTTGCCCAGTGTTATGGTCCCTTTTTAGGGGGTACCAACAGTCGTCCGGTTCGTTCGATAAACGAACTCGGTTCTGATTTCTTTAAAATGTGGAAGACGATTAAAAGCTAAAAACCAAAATGAAGACACGGCAATATATAGTGGAAACCCCGTGAATTGGGGTGAAAACCACTCGACTAAGAGCTGATTATGCTCTTAGCCCGCTCACTAATAAAATAAATCAAAGTTCATACAAGACAGGTTAATGAAAATGATGAGGTAAAGAAAGCAAGAAGAATCCGGCAGAGTAACAACCTGTTCTTCTGCGTCCAAAGGGTCCTGTCTTTTCCTTCGTCTTGCCCTATATTTATAGAGTTGCCGGCGAGTGTAATCCACGTCCTGTAACCGCCTCTGACAAGTTTGTTAGAGGTTGTTATCGCAGGATGTAAAACGAGCCTGGGACCGATGCGTGGTCTGCGTGATTGGGCCCGAAGCATGATAAACGTGACAGGGCCCGAAGCGTGGAACGCGTGAGCCTGTAACCGTTTTGTAACTGTTCGGACCGAACCCCGGAGCCAGCTGGCAGATAACGCTTTTATTTACTAAGGTTATCTTCGGTCCTCTGTGTTGAACATCGTCCGCTCTTCGTGAAGGCGTAAGTGGGCTGTAAGTGTTCGTTCTGATTATTTAAGTCGGCCCAACTGCTATCGGGCTTCACCCATTACAGGGTACCCGGTCCTAGAGTTCTCATCACATATAGTGGTATTCTCTTTGCTTTATTTTTATTTGTTTTCTTTTTATTCCAAAGACAGTTCGCTGTATAATTTCTATCATGTTTATTTCTTTTTAGATTGGCTCTACTGATCATCATATTCACTACTATGACCTGAGAAAAACAAGTAGTCGTTATACATCTTCAGTGGGCACAAAAGGATGTATCTTACGTAAAATTTCTATCTAACAATGAGTTAGCTTACATAAAGGAGAGCATGCACTAATGCTTCATTCGATCTATGCATGCAATGTTTTGTATAATTGTCTTGTATTTTCTTTTAGCTCGGAGTGTTTAGAGGCCATACTAATGAGAAGAATTTCATTGGTCTAACCATAGACACCGAATACCACATGTGGGAGTGAAACAAACAAAGTTTTCGTCTACCACAAAGTAACAAATAATTTGTCTACTATTGTATACCATTAGTTAACAAGCGTTGATCCATTATGGGAAATTTCAAAACCAGCAGCATAGCATAGAGTTGTGAACTCGGATACAGAGCAGGGCGACGAAGAGTCGAACTCGTACTTCATCAATGCAGTGTGCTGGAAAAACGATAGTCTAACCTATTGTACATTATAACCTAATTAACTATAGGATTCTGAAAGTAGTGAACTAACACCACAATTTTATAGTGGTATCTGATCCCGATTCGTATCTTAGAATTGATCGTCTAGGATCTTCTAATATACCATGCGTTATTTTTATTGATTAGCAAAACATAATTTTTATTACACAATAAATTTCACTTAACAACTAATCACGTAAAAAACAATAATGCATAAGATAAATAAGGAAGAGTTAGAAATGCTCATCATTTCTTTCTAGTTCCTTAGTTGTTGCAAACTATCAATTCAGTTTGTTCTTTGTATAGATCTGAATTTTTCACATTCAGATTGAGACTTAAAGAACAACTAATGTTCAACGAGATTTGTGTTCCGCAGAGCACAAATCTCCTAACCGTTCTAGGTTCACCCTGCATACTTAGAACACATATTAGTGTTGGGAAAATTCTCTCCTCCAGAAAAGAAAAGAGTTTTCGTTATACGGGGTCGGATCTAATTAATGCGATGAGAGCAAAACATAAATGAAAAAAAAATAGAAGAAACAAGATTTAGCATGAAAACTCAAAACCAGGAAAACCACGTGATCGATAAAACTCGATCGTGAACTCACTATCACAAGAAGAAAAGGGAACAAATATGATACACTATTGTTTGATTGATCCTGTTACAATTGTCTTTATGAGACCATTATTTATATAGTATAAACTAATATCTAATATAGAGAATATACTGCCAAATATTGTACAATATTCATCTTATTCATATCTTAGACCGCATCTTCCATATATTTAACCCATAAGATATATATCTATATGTTTTTCTATATATGTAACCAACAAAATATATATCAATATCTTATTCCATATATATTCATATCTTCTTCAATATATCAATCTAACAAGATACGCCTATATCTTGTTCCATATATTTAGCTAACAAGATATATCTTAATATCTTCTTCCATATATGTAGCCAACAAGATACACCAATCATAGTCCAATCCGACCGCTATCAAATAGACTCATCACAATCGTCCGATTGACATCCTTGATCGGTCGACGAGACCGACCAAGCCGATAGACATCACCGCTTCATGTTAGGTTTCCCCCGGTCGGTAATACCCACCATCGAGCCCTTCGACTATCACCTGACCTCCAGTCCTAACAATTTCCCACTTGGAGTTGGGTGATCATTCATTCTTCTTAGGTAGTCCGCCCGACACTTATGCATCGACATGATTCCCTTTGAGAGTTGAACAACTCTCGCCTCCGACTTTCAATGTTAGTGTCTACCCTCGAAAGTCCAGTTCGCCAAATCACCTGGTGAACAAAAATAGGCCATGCCCTAGCCCAAACTTAACCGAAGCAAAATTGAAGTCTTAGCTTCCAAGGACACTATCTCGTCCTTCAGGGCAAACTCCCACTGCCATGAAGCTTTCATCGTCATTCATTGTCTAACCGCAGAAGCTAACGGTTCCCCTATATTACGATATACCGTCTGATCAATTATACTCGGATCCGATTTCGACCGATCAACCTTGTTATCACCGATCTCCTCACCGGTTGATTTTCCCGAAGGCCTCTCCGACCGATCCACCTTAGCCAGTGTTTTCCTGCATCTTCACTATTGTGTCGATTTCGAACGTGTCCTTGTTAAATCTTGTGTTTTGTGTTATCCGATCTGTCCATTATGGTGCCGATCCCCACATACACACTTCTAGACTTAACTCCCATAGCCACGATCATCGATACCTTTGACACGTTGCAACATCCGCATCCAATTGTCGTTCGTTACCCCTTTGTGTCAAGCCTGCCGATCGAAATGAAATTCTTCTTAAGAGCATAAATATACATTACATCCACTAACAACCAACTATGACCGTTAAAAGTGATCGGTATGTCTTCCCGACCAGTAATTTTTAGCGCTTTCCCATCCGCCAAGTAGACTTTTTCATGATTTCCGCCCTCAAAATTAACAAATATACTTTTATCGGATGAAATGTGAAACGATGCTCCTGAGTCAAATATCCATGACTCTATCGGACTCTCAATGCACACAACAAGTGCATCGTCCGTCTCGGCAACCGACGCCAATCCACCCTTTCTTTTCTCCTTGCACTCTCGCTTCAAGTGCCCCCTC
This sequence comes from Utricularia reniformis, assembly GCA_009725065.1. Classification (NCBI taxonomy): domain Eukaryota; kingdom Viridiplantae; phylum Streptophyta; class Magnoliopsida; order Lamiales; family Lentibulariaceae; genus Utricularia; species Utricularia reniformis. The sequence continues at coordinate 768,449 of RWGZ01001059.1, forward strand.
CTCCTGCAATTCCAACACTCATGTTTACCACGTGACTTTGACTTCCCTCGAGTCTTTCCCTTCGACCGATCATCCCGATTGTCATTGCCATCATGTCCTCCCTTACCCCATCGGTTATTATACCGATCCGACTCTGTTGCCAAAGCAGCAGGGTCAATGCAATTCCGATTGGATCTCTTCTAACAGTCATAGTTGGTTGTTAGAGGATGTAATGTATATTCCCGATCTTAAGAAGAATTTGATTTTGATAGGCCAGCTTGACTTTTGGGGGCGGATGTTGCAAATTGTCTAAGGGATCGATGATCGTGACTATAGAAGTTAAATTTGGAAGAGATTGTGTCCTTGAAAGCCAAAACTTCAGTTTTAGGAAAGATGACAGGTTTTGTCACTTCAGTCAAGTTAGGGTTGGAGCATACCCTAACTTGGTTCACTAGGTGATTTGGCGAACGGGACTTTCGAAGGTGGGCACTAACCTCGAAAGTCGGAAGCGAGAGTTGTTCAACTCTCAAAAGACATCATGTTGATGCATAAGTGTCGGACGAACTACTTAAGAAAAATGAAGGATCACCCAACTCAATTCCTAACAATTGGGAGTTAAGAGACAACAGAAACCAAGCTTACCGAACCGTTCAGATTTGTTGAACATATCTAGTACCCAGTAGGTCACAAAAACCTCAAGGTAAAGAATCAGTGAATCGTTTCTAAACATAAACTATCAAATCTACCCAATAAGTATCAGATATACTCAAGAACCGTAGATCTGTAACCAGAAGGCAACAGTCTCAAACCAGAGGTTCAAGTCAGGCAGTAACCACATTTAGAACATCGTTCAAGTTGAACAGGTGAGCAGAAACACTTCTGTGATTTTTACAGTTGAGTTTCAAACGTGAAACTTAACATTTTCAAAGAACAAAGGTAAACCGTAGGGCAAGATAGATAGTAAGCTATAAACGCAGAAGTTAACAAGATTCAAAGAGTTTTTCCACAAGAACACGTTTGAAATTAGTAAGCTACACATGCTTAATGAACGAAGATGACAAGTATTACAGAGAGAAAAATGCATACGTTGAGAAAGAAAAAATGAAAGCTCGTTACAGGAATTGCAAAGGACGCCAACTACTTATACCATGGGCTCACACCCTTTGGATTTTAGTAACGCAAGGCCCTATAAACAAGAGTTTTTAGGTCCGCATAACAGTGTCAGAAATTAAAAATATAAAAAATGTCGATACTTTTTAAATGATTTTAAATTTGTCACTGAACCAATTCCCTTTACTAATATGACATTGATCAACAGTATACATTCACAGCTTTTTTTTGAAATTCGAAATCAATAAATACAGTCTGACAGTGTCATGTTGATATTTTTTCCCCATTTTCATACACCTTCCCGCTCATGTCCTTTTCTCATAAATCTTCCCACCTTTCTCTTGCGCTGAGCTGAGCAGTGAGACTTTTGTTTACTCTGCAATTTTTTGTGATTTTCCCATCTTCAAAAATGGGATTTTTTTGATGTTCTTAGTTTTGGAATGGTCATGCTGACGGGATTTGGGTGTTCATTTTTTGTAAAGATTCTGTACTTTTTGGCTGGTGCTGCTTTTTGATTCTGTGTTTGTTGGAGCCATTTGGTTTGTGTTATGTCTTTTTCCTTCTCTTACAGAACAGCTTCTTTCTTAATCTTAGCTGTTGAGTAATGGCATGTTTTTTAGTCCAGTTCTATTTACAGCGGAAATGTGGCTTCAATTTGTACTTTGTCTTGAGCTGAACATGTTTCTGTTGAGTTCTGTAACTTGATTTCAAATTTCAAAAAAACATGTGAATTTATACTGTTGATCAGTGTCATATTAGTAAAGAGAATTTGTTCAATGACAAATTTAAAATCATTTAAAAAGTACCGACATTTTTTATATTTTTAATATATGACAGTGTCATGCACAATGACAAATATTAGTATTGCACAACATAACTCATCGATGCCGATAGCCAACAACCAAGACAGACATTCTAAAGGTACTAGTACTTTGCTCCGTGATTCATCAAACCTAAGGGACTTGAATAAAAGTTTGGTTAACTATTAATAATTGGTTAATAGTAATTTTATCAAATTAAAATAAGTATAATATAATTTTTATATAATTTATATAATATTAAATTTATTACATAAAATATTACTGTTAAAAATAAATAAATTACATGAAAATTTTCCGAGGGCCGTTGCTATTAAGTATTGGTACCCGATTATCTTTTGTTTCATGGGTAAATTGCACGCAGTTCCTTCTCCTTGCAGAATCCCTTTTCTATCGTTACTAGAATTTAGATTTTTGAATTTGTATAACTTTTTTACATTTATTGAACAATTCAATTATGAAGTGAATCATTACAAAAACTTGTTATAATATGTTGATATTATATGCCAATGGAAAAAAGATGCGTGATTCTTAAAAAACCATCACAATTAATATTTAAATAATTTGTTGAAAATTTAAATATTATAAAAGTAATATTTTTTCTAACCTCTAATCAAATGGCTAGTAGAACATGTAACCAAGCATGTAATCATACGGATAAATAGATAGGTAACTAAATGAATAACCAGACAGGTAGCAAAGTGTATATTAACAAAATCACTACTTGTCTCATTTAAAATCATTAATCAATTTGACACCTTTACCCATCCAATCACCCTTTTTCTATCCAAATCACTCATAAGCAGTGTAATTAACCAACTAGGTTGCACGGGTGTGGGGTGCAAGATGTGAGGTGCGAGGGTGCGAGTGCGTAAAATTTTAATTAGGATACGTTAATGGTGCGTAATATTATTTAATAAAAATATATATTAAAATATTAATTAAAACATTTAAAAATTAATAAATAATCAAATTTACAACAATAATATTTTGATTAGTGTTACCCATTTATTCTTCAAATTTAATTGTTAAAGATAAGTGCATTTAACATATATAGATTTAGTATTATTTATTCAATTTGACTATTTTTCATTAATGAAAAGATAAACATATTTAATATTTAATTATATTTTTTATATATAATTATATATATATCTTTTTGATACATCTCTACATCCACAAGTAAACGAATACGGATAATATTCAAGTTTAAGGTTTAAAGAATGAAGTTTCATAATGACGTACATAATAAGGATTCGCGCACCCCCGCACCCGGTGCGTTGTGAGTGCGTAAAAACGCACGCACCCCACGAATCCGTGCAACATAGTTAACCAATGGGTAGTAGGACGGGATAATACAGATTGATATATCTAGTATACGGAATTTGTATCGCATATGTATCGGATGGAATAATATAATAAATTAAACTATTAATTTATTGAAAATATATAATTTTTTAATTAAATCTCAATTTATATGTTATTCTTATAAAAAATAAAATCTACCAAATTTATATTTCTTTTCTCAAATCAAACAAGCTAAATAGGATTCTATAATTTGCAAATAGGATCAAACAAGCAAACATTTTAATTAAATATTTGCAAACACATGTAAAACATAAAGACTGCTTTGAGTTCAAATCATATAATTTGTTTGCAGTTAAAATTGATTTTTAAAAATAGTGTCACAATTGCGTCTCTTTTATTAGTATTCATAAAACAGTAAACCTAGATTGGGCCTAGATAATCATTTCTTTTTACCGCCATAAACATTGGCTTTTTCGTTCAAATAATGTTAAAAAAAAATCGGATTTTTTCTTTAGTGTCAAACGCGTTTAGTGAACGCAACTGCGTATAATATACGCAGCTGCGTTCACTAAACGCGGCCGCGGTCGGCCGCGTTCGGTAAACGCAGCCGCTGTTCATAAATGACCCGCGGCCGCGAAAGGGCGTGGGTGGCCGCGTTTGGTAATATATCTATATATATCGGGCTCGAATCATTTTGAAATTCACCACTGAGAAGTAATCGACACCGATTTGCAGTAGAGGTTACAAAAATTGAGTTGCAATTTACACGGTAATATTTAGTTTTTCATGGATCCCTATAACAATTCTTGGTTTAATTTTGATCTGAATTATCCTCCGTCATCAACACCTTCCGCTGACAATCCTGAACATGGATCGAGTTACCCGGACTATGATAGTATTCACAACCTAAGCAGCTTTAACTATTGGAACACCGACAATGCAATGCCTAGTGGGAATCCGTCTACTTCGCAAGGTACGAGAATACCAAGTTGTCTAAATACTTATTGTGTAATATTCATACGTATGTGATATAGGTATGGCAGAAGATAACGAGGATGGTTTAAATGATGATCCAGAACCGGAAATCGAAATCGAAGATGAAGATGAAACAGAGAATTTGGAACCAGAGGACGACCTACAGCCAACTAGGTCTGTGCATAATGTCAGTGGTTTAGTTAGGCGGTTGCAATGCTCATCGGAGGANTAATTACATACTAAACATTGTAAACATAATAATCTACTCTTTAAAAATCATAAACTAATCTAAACAATAAAAAAAACATTCTAATTATAAAAATATACTAAATATTTCTAAACAAATACTACTCTTTAAAACAAATATTCCAATTAAATTACATACTAAACATTGTAAATATAATAATCTACTATTTAAAAATCATAAACTAATCCTAAATAGTAAACAAAATATTTCTAAACGATAAAAAAAATATCTTAATTATAAGAAAAACAACTAAATATTTCTAAACAAATACTACTTTTTAAGAAAAATATTCCAATTAAATTACACACTAAACATTCTACGATGAAAACTAATTTTATACTACAAATACTACTCTTTAAAACAAATATTTCAATTTAATTACATACTAAACATTGTAAACATAATAATCTACTCTTTAAAAATCATAAACTAATCTAAACAATAAAAAAAACATTCTAATTATAAAAATATACTAAATATTTCTAAACAAATACTACTCTTTAAAACAAATATTCCAATTAAATTACATACTAAACATTGTAAATATAATAATCTACTATTTAAAAATCATAAACTAATCCTAAATAGTAAACAAAATATTTCTAAACGATAAAAAAAATATCTTAATTTTAAAACAAATATTCCAATTAAATTACATATTAATCATTGTAAACATAATAATTTACTTTTTAAAAATCATAAACTAATCCTAAATAGTAAACAAAATATTTGTAAACGATAAAAAAACATCCTAATTATAACAAATATACTAAATATTTCTAAACAAATACTACTCTTTAAAACAAATATTCTAATTAAATTACATATTATACATTGTAAACATTATAATCTACTCTTTAAAAATCATAAACTAATCCTAAATAGTAAACAAAAAATTTCTAAACAATAAAAAGCATCATAATTATAAAAAATATACTAAATATTTCTAAACAAATACTACTATTTAAAACAAATACGCCGATTATATATTAAACATTCTAAACATAAATTAATTATACTCTTTAAAAATCATAAATTAATCTTAAGCACTAAACTAAATATTTATAAAGGATAAAAAAACATCCTAATTATAACAAATATATTAAATATTCTTAAACAAATAATACTATTTAAATAACTAATTTTGTAAATACTAAAATAAAAAATTACTAATAAAAATTTTTATTTAAACAAAAACTCAAATTAAATTATATACTAAACATTCTAAATATAATAATCTACTCTTTAAAAAATTTCCTAATCCTAAATACTAAACTAAATATTTTAAAAGATTAAAAACGAATCCTAATTACAATAAAGATTGAAATGAAATGCATACTAAATATTATAAACATATTAAACAAAACTTAAAAAAATATTAATAATTATAAGCAAATATAATTTAAAAACAAATATTAATTAAAAAAATAAAATTAAACGTAATAAAAAACAATTAAATAATACAATAATTTAATTTAAAGAAATATAATTATACCTTAAAAACAATTATATGTTGAATGATGGAGAGAATGAGAATGAAGATGGTGTAAAAATGATAGAAATGAAGGATTATTTATAGGAAATTTGGGGGAGGGGTAAAAACGTAATTATCGATATTTGGCTCGCGGCCGCGTTCGGTGAACGCAGCTGATTTTGTCACCAAACGCGTATGACACTAAAAGAAAAGTTCGATTTTTTTTTAACATTATTTCAACGAAAAAGCCCATAAACATTGCTTATAATTGAATAAACACACTGGCTGATGTTTTCCTCGTAATGCGCACTTCTACCTAGAAGATACCGTAGATTCGTCTTCTTGTTCACTTCTGAAACAACGACAATGGCACCGGCTTCATTACTGTTAAACGGCGGCGAAACCGCTATTAAAGCTCCCACCACCGGACGATTCGCCTCTGTCTATAGTGAAGTTCAGAACAGCCGCCTCGATCACTGCCTGCCACTACCCTCCGTCGTTAAGGGCTCGTTCACCGTAGTTGATGGTTCCCCTAGCTCCGCCGCCGGAAATCCAGGTGAGTCTAGTAGGTCTTTTGCTGATTGCGTTATGTTGGGAGAATGGTTAGGTGGCATGGTCACCCGAGGCGCTGTTTGTTGTGAAGCTTATAGTTGTGGTCGGATATATGTGACTATAAATGAGTTATATGAATCTGTAGTTTCAAGCAAATGGATCTGGCGATTCTTTATTTTCCTTTCGGTTGTTTCAGTTAATGATTTCTGATGTTTTTAAGTCTGAATATTTACTTAATGAACTCGTTTAATATCAATTTGATCTCGGATTCAATATAAATGTTTCTTACAATGAGATCTCTAAAATATGATTTCTAGATTCCCAAGATCTTGTTCTACATTTTGCTTAGAAATTTTGCATTTTTATGCCTTTTTCGTTGAAATTAATCAGCTTGATAACTATCCTTATTTTATTTCCAGTGGTATAAAGTTCATATTATTTTAATGAAATGCAGATGAGATAGCGAAATTGTTTCCTGGCCTTTTTGGACAACCTTCTGCATCTGTAGTGCCAGCAGATTTACAGCATAACTTGCCATGCCATGCTTTGAAAGTAGGATTAGTTCTATCTGGTGGCCAAGCTCCCGGAGGGCATAATGTCATTTCGGGAATTTTTGGTCAGTCTTTGGATTCTTATGTAACATTTCATTCTTAAGTTCTTTTGGGAAGATTGATTATCATTTCGTTGTTGGCAGATTATTTGCAGAATAACTGCAAGGGAAGCACTGTTTATGGATTTCGGGGTGGACCAGCAGGCATCATGAAGTGCAAATATGTGGTTTTGACCTCAGAGTATATCTATCCTTATAGAAATCAGGTAAATGTCTTCAACAGTTAATGTTTGTGTTACAAGTTCTTGGGTAATTCAATTATTTCGTCTCTTGCAGGGTGGATTCGATATGATTTGCAGTGGAAGAGACAAAATAGAGACTCCAGATCAGGTATAAAATGCTATTTGAGATTTATGGTTAAGCGACTAAAAAATGCTTTTTTGTGTTTATCACAGTTTAAACAAGCTGAGGAAACTGCTCTGAAACTCGATTTGGATGGCCTTGTCGTAATCGGTGGAGATGACTCTAATACAAATGCCTGCCTTCTTGCTGAATACTTCAGGTTGTCATCATTATGTATTTGCAATGAATAGTTGTGTTTCAATCATGAAAACCTCTAATTACATCTGTGAAATTCAGGAATAAAAATTTGAAAACGAAAGTTATTGGATGCCCAAAGACCATTGATGGTGATCTAAAATGCAAGGAGGTTCCAACAAGTTTTGGATTTGATACTGCATGCAAGGTTGTTATATTTATAAAATATTAATAATTTATTGTAGGCATGCATTGCATCTTGGAGCCATGACATTTACACTCTTTCTACAGCAACTTTGGCTATTTTTACACAGTATCACGTACGGACAGATACAAGGGTTTTTCATGTCAATGTTCTCAGCATGAGTTGACTTTGTTGATCTTATGATATTACCTTGCTTGACGTGTATCCTTTTTAGTAACTTCAGTGTTTTCAGTTTTCCACAAGGAGTAGCACATCATTTCATTATGCATTCACATCATAAATGTCACCCTACTTTTTTCCTGTGATTTTTTGAAGTTAACTATTGGCTAATTCTTGCATTCTTTCTGCAGATTTATGCAGAAATGATTGGTAATGTTATGATTGATGCTCGTTCAACGGGAAAATACTACCACTGTAAGCAAATATGGACAAGTTTGGTTTTTATGTAATTGCACTTTATTTAATTGGGCATCCATGATCACTGAATTTTATTAAATGTTTTTTTATAGTTGTACGACTCATGGGACGTGCTGCTTCACATATTACATTGGAGTGTGCCTTGCAAACTCACCCAAACATCACCCTCATTGGGGAAGAGGTACCACATGTCCAGTGTATATTTTCTTTCCTGTATACACTTGTCAATATGATTCTGACAAAAATCAGTGCCTTGTAGGTATCTGCAAAGAAGCAAACACTTAAAAGTGTTACTGACTACATTGCTGATGTGATAACCGAGCGTGCAGATCGTGGCTTTAATTATGGTGTTATTCTTATACCAGAAGGGCTTATAGATTTTATCCCAGAGGTATGCATTCTTAAACTTGCCAATGTTTTATTTTTCAGTACCACCATCTAGGCCTTTCTGAGCCAAATATAATATACTATTTTTGTTTATGCTATCCTTCTTCCCATAAGAAAAAAAGTTATCGATTAATTTTCTGAATTGCAGGTTCAGCAACTCATTGCAGAACTCAATGAAATTTTGGCGCATGACATTGTGGATGAAGCTGGTGTGTGGAAAAATAAACTTACACTTCAATGTCTCCAGCTTTTTGATCTTCTACCACTTGCAATCCAAGAACAGCTGCTTCTGGAGAGAGATCCACATGGAAATGTGCAGGTGAGCTCGCTATTTTCACTGCCTGATCTCTAATACTCTGCTTCATTCTACTTTGTTTTGTGCTCTAGGTTGCAAAAATCGAAACTGAAAAAATGCTGATTCAAATGGTGGAAACTGAGTTGGAAGCAAGGAAGCAGGGTGGTGCTTACAAAGCTCATTTCAAAGGGCAGTCCCACTTTTTCGGGTACTTTCTTATCATGTTTTTATTGTGTTCTTGATTATATTCTTTAAGAAGATTTATCCTGTTATATTCTTGATTAGGGGGATTTAGATTATGTCGATAAAGTTATACATGGGCGGAGTTTTAAAATAAAGTTATTACGTGAACCACACACTCATTCAAAATTATAAACCCTGTTCATCCCATCTGAAACCCCTAAAGAAACATGCCCTATGTTGCTAATATTAATTTCAGAAAAAAGAACAGTTTACAATATGGTGGTTAGTCTTGTGATCTCTTTTGTTTACAGTTATGAAGGAAGATGTGGTTTGCCATCCAACTTTGATGCAACATATTGTTATGCCCTTGGTTATGGAGCTGCAGCATTGATCAGTAGCGGGAAAACAGGACTTATATCCTCTGTATGTTCTTTTGCGTTACTTTTCTCAGCGAATGCTTATCTTAATGCTATAATCTGCAATTTATCTTGCTCGATATTTATTTGGCAGGTCGGGAACTTGGCTGCTCCAGTTGCAGAATGGACTGTTGGTGGAACAGCACTGACTTCACTGATGGATGTAGAAAGGAGGCACGGTATGCCGACCCGAACCTCGCTCAGTTGATGGAGTTCTTTATTTTCCTCCTATAATCGATACTTTTACATAGAGCCAATATTTTTTACATATTGCAGGTAAATTCAAGCCTGTGATAAAGAAGGCCATGGTTGAGTTAGATGGTGCGAATTTTCTTTTGCTTGCGAGTCATGATAATGAGATCTAGATCCTTAAATAACCGTGCTCCAATCGTGAACAAAGTGAAATTGTTACGTGATCCATAATGGGGTTTGTTAATGATCATTTGCAGGTGCCCCATTCAAGAAATTTGCATCTTTTAGAGAAGAGTGGGCTCTGAACAATCGATATATTAGTCCTGGTGAGTGTATTGTCGAAGTTGTTATCTGTAATAACATAGGAGCTGAAGGTTAATGTTTTGCGTGCAGGTCCGATTCAGTTTGTTGGTCCAGTGGCTGATAAGCTTAATCATACTTTACTCCTGGAACTTGAAGCTCAGGTTTAAAAACGTGAGTGAATTTATGATATTGAATGCTTGTGACCGTTCTTCGTGAATTTATAAAATTGTTAAGAAGGTGATGGTGTGTTTGAGCTTGTGTTATGGTTGAAGCACTGAAGTGTGTATCCCATGTTGAAACATTTCATTCAAGCTTACGAATAAAAAGGCTTATGTTTATTGTGTTTGAGGAATAGCCTCAAGGTTCACTTTGCAATATAGATTGTTCATTTATCTAAAATTCTCATTGGTTAATCAAATCATTATTAAATTATCGTAAGAGTTAATCAATGAACTAATCTTTCAATTTAAATGAATTGTTTTGGTTGTGAAAACATGAATTTGATTTTTGATTTGTTTGTAACAAAACTACTTCATTTTTGTTGAGCTAACAAAAATTAGTATTTTTGTAACATACTCGATACTAGTCAAGTGTTATTTGCATTTGGCTAGCAAATTAGGTACTTCATTGTCTTGTCCATTCACCAAAGTGAATTGACTTTTTAGATTGTAATAAAGCAAGTTCATTTTAGAGAAATTTAATAATTTTATCCTAAAATTTAATAAATATTTCATATAAGTTTATAACTCTATATATTATTAAGTAAAGATACTTTTAATATATGATATGGATTTTGATATTTGATATTAATTCTAATTTTAATTCCTGCAATTTGCACAGATCTTTAATGTTTTTAAATAAACTTTAGAATTTGTGTTCAAATCTTGAGAAATCGCTTTTCGAGAATGTCAATTCCTAGTCCTAAATATCAATATTCATTAAGTTTATAATCTATAATAAGGCTGTTGACAGGGCACGATACCCCTTTGAGCACGTGGCTTCTTTTTTGCTGAAAAAATGGGAAAGTTAAATAAAGAAGAATCGCTGTGTTTTTGTGGTGTCGCCTATCTATCAAAATCTATGTTTTAAAACCGCGGGTTGAACCGTCGGTTCGAACCGGTTTTTAATAAATTGGAGATTTTGCGTTTTGGTTCAAATAGAATGATATCAATATTGAATTCATTTAGTCCGAGATTTTGACCGAACCGCAAAATCTATCGTTTCTTTGTGATAAGAAACGATATCATTTAGTATACCACTATTTTATGAGACAAAGAATGTTGAATTCTTTGAATATAATTTCCACTATATGATATAACTCTTTGTAACACTCCGAGTGATATCGAAATTAAAATATCAATTGAAAGTTTGAGATAGAGTAACGTCAATTAAGAGAAATATCATTTGTTTATGCTTATTGTGTTCATCAAATTGATAATTTTTTTTACTCTTATATAGTTTCTTCTTTGAATTCATCGTGTTGGAAAAAAGCTATTAAAATAGAATTTGAATCTATCTTTAAAAGTCTGGCATGATAGATAGTTGATTGATGTGCTTCCAGAAGCAAAGTTTATTGACTACAATTAGAATTTCGATAGAAATTCTTTCGTAATTAGTACATTGATATGTATCAGTTGGTAGTCAAAGGCTTAATTGAGAAGCCAAAATATTGATTACTTTGATACTTTGCATTCTATACATAGATTTGTATAGAATCTATAATCACTTCGTTCTGTATTCTAATTGTGTTAGCTTCTATACATAGATTTGTCATTCATGAGATGGATGACAAAATCGTTTTGTGAATTGTAATATTGAAGAAGAAATCTATATGACTCGATATAAGGGTGTATTGTTTTTTGTCTAGAGAACAAAATGTATAGACTATTAAAGTCTGTTTATGGCCTAAAGCAACCACCTAAATTACGATATGAGAAGTTATATAATGTGTAATTGATAAAATATTATTTATCAATTAGTGTGAATAAATGTGACTATATTCAAATAAATGTAATGAAATAGTTGAGAGATACCTTAACCTTTGATATAAGATATGGTAGATTATACGTTGTACCTGAAGGTACAATGATGAGATTGAATTTCCGATTCAAATGAGATCAAATCTACCCGTGAATAATATATTCATATTGGGTGGGGTATTGTAACTTGGAATCATCCAAGTAAACTATCATTGTCATATCGAGTTGACTGGCATTGAAACTTAGTTGTTTAAAAATTTATTGGTAGATATCCATTTAGGGTTAAAACGAACACTCTCTATGTTTATGTATTGTGATTGCCAATCGGTAATAGTAATTGTTAAAAATAAATCTTATAATTGCAAAACATACATATTATATTTAAGCATGCTATCGTGAATAAGATGTCGAGAGATTGAATCATTTTCATTATATATGAGAAGTTGGAAGTGAACTTGGTCGGTCTTCTGACTATACCATTCGGGAAAATAAACAATTGCTCAAACATCAAGAGGAATGAGACTAATGTCAATTGATAATTAATAGTGATGGATACCCAACTTATGAGATTGACGATCTTATGAGGTAAGTTCATATGGGTAATAACTAGGGCTGTTATTCGATCCGAACGCACTGTGTTCATGTTCGTTCATATTTTTATTCAAACATGTTCATATTCGTTCATATTTTATTCGAACGTGAAAATATGTTCGAACATTGTTCAAATTATTAAGTGAATGTTCATGTTTATTCGAATAGCTTGTTCGAACATTGTTCGTACGATTTGTTCGAACAAGTTTGTAATATTTATGTGAAATTCATCTAAAGTGTTCTTCATGTTCTAATTCATCTCCATTATATGTAGAAATTGGTTCATCATAAAAAATAATAACTTCATCCAAAGGATTCATTGACGGTGATGGACATTCGTCTTGTTCCATATTTAACATTTTGAGAGTTTTGCACAATATCAAATGTCTTCTCTTTTCAGCCTTTTGAATCCAATGAAGAGTTAAGAAGTGATTTTCAGCTGCCGTTCGAGTTAATGAGTGAAAATTAGAGTTTTGTAAATGTTTTTAAACTTAAATACTATAATAATATATTATAATAAAAATTAATTTAAATAATATATTTGTTCACGAACGTTCACATTTGTTCACGAAAATGTTCATGTTCGTTCAAATTATAAACGAACAAAAAATAATGTTCGAACAATGTTCATATATTTATTCGAACGAGCGAACACGATTACATACGAGCCGAACACATATTGTTCACGAACTGTTCGGATCGTGTAACAGCCCTAGTAATAACTAAGTCACTATTAATCCAGATGGGTACGTTATATAGTCGTCATATGGTGTTTGAGTATGAGGTACGCATTACTGCATATATTGTGAGGTTAATTACTTAATGATTTTCGTATCTCTTTAGGGTGTGTGTCGATTGCAGTACACATTTTATGAAATCACCTATTTGAGTGTGGAGTATGGCCGCTCCTATGGGACCTTGACAAATCTTTAGAGCCTTCATGAAAGTCCGGGCACGTGCATGGTCTATTAGCGCAAAACCGCGTTGAACAATGGTTGTTTGAGAATATAAGCATGATTGGTAAACGTTATCACACAATAATGTTCAATAGTTCATAGAAGCTATATGTTTAACCATTGTACATGTGCGATTAATCTCATTCTTTCTAGGTCTGGTTCATAGTCCAAAAGACACCAGATACGATGTGTTTATGTTCATGTGATTGAACTCAAAATCTGTATAAAACCTTTTAAATATGTGGAGGATTTTTATATAAAATATAACAATATATAAAAGGTTTATTACTTTTATTATTATGTTAAATACATAATAAAAATAATAAAAAGCAATAGATTTTTTCTTCTACTAAAACTACATTTTATATTTTATTGGAGTGGAGTGGGAAGTGGAAAAATATAACAAGACAATACAAGTATTCTCTTGTTTTATCTTCTTTCTTACCTGTGTTGATTTTGAGTTCATCGACAACAACCATCATTTATGAGCAAGAGAGATTGCTGCTTATGTAACCTAAAGAACACCTTTTTTGCTAGAATTGTTCTTAAGTTCAGCGTCATTACAATGTGCCACAAACGACACTCAATCAGATTTTATATTGGAGATCAAATCACTTTTTGATATTGTTTTATATTAATGTATTTAGTACTAATGTTGTTTATTTCTTTGAAGGTTTGATCCAGAATTCCAACAAATTGTTGATATAGTTTAATTTATTTTCTATCTAGACTGAGCATATTGAAAGTATCAAATTATCATAAATTGTCTTAAAGTAAACCCCAGGGGCAATTTTTCTAACAATTGAAATGAGTCTTTTATGCTTAATTGTAAGAACTTTTGTTATACATAATGTTGAAAGATGTACAAATATCCCATATTCGAAAAACAGATTCAAAATATTCAACATACATTATTAATAGATAATATTACAAATGCATAATGTATCATTACTATACATTGAACTTAAATCCCTATAATTTTCTCTAAATATAAATATGGAATCTAAGCAATCAATTTGACTAGATTGAAAGTGGACAAAGCAAATTACACTTCAATCCCATCATCACTTTTGTCTCATTCTCGACATTATTTTCCATTACTACTATTTCTACAACCCATTTTCTTTAAAAAATTCACAACAAAATGCCCATATCATGATTGCATCAGTTATTACAATTAAGCTTCAAAACACAACTTAGCGATTGGGTCTGGAAACAATGAAGTATTCAACAACACAAGACCCGTAATTGTAAAGTTTCAAATGAATCCAATTTAACCCTTTTCACCCATATTACCAATTCCAACCCGACCCTAATTCATATCTAGTAAAATTTACCAAGACGGGTACATATGAAATTAATTTTGATTTTAAGACATTGCATGTGAAACATAATATTATTTTTATTGGTAAGTTTGTTAACTTTATTTTCACAAAATCATGTAAATTTTGAAATCTTGTTTGAAAATGTATAAATATTTCAATATTTTTAATATTAGCAACCCGTAATTGATATTACACTTGAGCCCGTACTCTTGTGGATCCACAAGCGTGCCCTTGGAGTATCAGGCTATGTTTCAAAATCGGTGGTTAATCGATTTTTAATGAATCATTAATTTTTTAATTCGGTTTCGAATATATGAATATTTTAAAATATTTACATTTCGAGCAACGATTTGTACCGATTCTTCTAAAAGACCAATTTTAAAACATAGGTATCAAGTTTGTATATAGATAAAATACAGGTAGTTTTAAAGTTGGTATCGTATCCAGACAAATAGAATAATAATAAGAGGGGCTTTTGAGAATAAAACACAAGTTTGAAAATATTGTCAAATGTCTGGTTTCTTTAAATTGGGCAAGGCCTCGATTGACGGTATCCTGTCGGAAAGAATAATTTGTTTTAAGGCGAGCAAAGTTTAATTATTAAGATATTTTTATGGTTTTTGTTTAGAGTTTTGAGTGCGAAATTTGTCACCAGGTAACTCCGAAATAACATGTGTGGAATGTTTAATTAACAAAATGAGAAAATTGCATAAATAGCCCCCCAACTTACGAGTTGTGTAAAGGCTATGTCCTCTAACTTATGAAATTACAGAAATGATCCCTCAAGTTATCAAAACCTTTTTTTTTTACCTCTGGTATTTAGCACATGATTTTCCGTTAAGTTTGCAAACATTTTTCGTTGGCAGTATTCGTTCTCAATGTTCACAAATTATACAAATAAGTCTTTTATACGAAAAATTATACAAAATTGATACTTCAAGTTCGAGAAATGTGAATCCGAACGTAAAACAATAACAATGTCGTAGAAGGTCAATATTAAACGGTATTGTTTACTTGAGATGTCGTACATGCATTTAATTAAAGTTGGAGGGTCATAGTTGCATATTTTTATTAACGTGAGTGTCATATTTGCATATTTTTGTTAACTTGAGGTGTCATATTTGCAATTTCGTAACTTGGAGGGCATGCCCTTTACACCACCCGAAAGTTGGAGGGTCACCTACAAACGTCACATTAAATTTATTATTTAGTAAGTTGGTAATTTGGACTACACATTTAATACATGTTTGATGTACTTAAGATTTTATAGATTATTAGAATTAAATTAAACAATCATATTTTGATCGCCAGATGCATACATTTTCCTCATAAGACGTTGGAGGCTTTGATTTCGTGGGGCTCTTCAATCGACTCTTTCCATCTTCATTGCACTCTCGCCCTCGATTATACTTCCCATGGGGGGAAGAGTATGATATTGGTGTTAGCTTAAAATGGATTTTACCGATTCTTTACCGATTACTTTTTCCGTTAGAACTCAGACGCGCACACACGGCGGAATGGAATAGACACAAAAAAACATTTACGTGGAACCCGAGTACCGGGAGAAAACCACGGACCAACACCGGTCAATCCACTATCACCAAATAAACAACAGATACAGTTCAAGAACTATCCCGTTCTTGAAACACTGATATCGAGCAACAAACAATAAAGATTATCTCCGCAAAACTCCTTTGCGACCTTTGTTGTTCTCCCGCTCCCTCTGCGTTTTTCCCTCTGGTGATGATGATCCTTGTGGTGGTGCCGCATTAAGTGCGGCTGGTTGTGTATAAATACACTCCTGGAAATGGGCTTAGGTTTAAGGCACATTTCCCCTTCTGGCTACCGATCGGTATCAGACCATCCGACCCCGTCGGTATCTAGGTCATCCAATACCGGTCGGTATCTTCCTTTACTTATGACCCCAGCTCGGTATCTTTCTTCGGCTGACGATGGGGTAGCTGCCACCGAAGTCTCCATCTGCTCTAAGGCTGGAACTTGTGAGAACGCCATGCTGTCGACCATGCAGATTTTCCATCCTGAGTCGACCTGCAGTTTGTCGACCTGCAGTCTGTCGATCGGCTGTCTTGACTTGCAGTCTGTCGATCGGCTGACTTGACTTGCAGTCTGTCGATCGCCTGTCTGGACCTACAGTCCGTCGATCGCCACAGACCAGCAGTCCGTCGATCGCCTCTGCAGTCCCGTCGATCGCCACAGACCTGCAGTCTGTCTATCGCCTGTGACTTGCAGTCGTCGATCGCCACTGCCCTGCAGTCTCGTTGATCGCCACAGATTTGCAGTCCGTCGATCACCTCTGCAGTCCCGTCGATCGCCACAGACTTGCAGTCCGTCGATCACCTCTGCAGTCCCGTCGATCGCCACAGACCTGCAGTCTGTCGATCGCCTGTGACCTGCAGTCGTCGATCGCCACTGACCTTGATTTCGTGGGGCTCTTCGATCGACTCTTTCCATCTTCATTGCACTCTCGCCCTTATTGCCATACAGAAATTTGGTGTTTCACTCAACAATTGGGATACTATTCTTAGTTTCACCCATTTCAACTCCTCCCTAATAACTCATTCATGCACTCCCGTGAAATTTGAGCTTCTCGATTGATTGTTGATAATATCAACTGTGGTCAACCAACTGTTATACATGCTACCAAGAACTAAATGGTCTATGTGTCATCGTCCATTATATAGTTAACCATTGATAATGATTGACCAAGTGGCAAAAGTCATTCATATGCCTGCAACCAAGCTACCTTTCGTCATCATCATAGTATATAACTCACGTATTAAATGGACTCGGTTGGTTGACGAAATTCATTCATATACATTTAACATGTCTTCATCATCTTATGGGTTGTTGTATGATATATGAAATTGAACACAAGATCGCAAGCCCTTGCGAATTTGTGATATAGTCTCAACCAATGAGAGAGATATCTTGGTCATCTTTGTTTCTACCAAGTTCCAATACATTCCCTTAATCGCTTTGAATATGATGTTACATATTTGCATTTTTCAATAGTCAAAATTATATTTTTTGAACACTTTTGAGAGTTTTTTATCATCACATTGCAAATTATAGTAATCTCACAATCATCACCAATTGTTGGGATATGCAAACGATATCCTAATAACGTTAGAAACAAAAAGTAAAAGACACTACAATATTTAATGTAGAAAACCTAAAGTGCATAAATAATCACTTGAGCGTTGGATCAATCAAATTTTATCGAAACAAAAATACAACTTGAGTTTTATTCTAAAACTAGTGGGAGTAGGGATGAAACAAGTGAACCTTGTCACTTTATAGTGGAGATAATTAAGAAAACTAACAATTTTTTAAATATTTAAATATATGATTTTTCATAATCAAATTATATATCTAGTGTTATATTAATAATTTTATTTTAATATATATTAATTCCAAATATCTACATGGACAACTTCATCTCGTAATTTAAAGTCTGTTCAAAACTTATTTTGCTATTGCATTAGTTTTGTAATCATATAAATACATTATAAATTAAAATTACGATATGTCACCACTAAATTAGTATTCCTTGAGGCCAAGATGTTATTGAGATAGAGAGATGGGTTTATTTAGGGAGAGTAAAGAAGTATAGAGATACCGTGCCGAAGCATCAAAAACATTTTCACCGAAAACACCCACACGATTTGATGGTTCATCATCACTCTCCCTGGTCCCTTTACCTTCCTCTCACTCCTTCCTTTGTCTTGTGTTTTCTTCTCATGGATTTCTTTCATTATTTTCTATTCCTGTCATTCTTTCTTCACTCTCTGTACAGAAAAAGCGATCACCATCATGAGTTTTCATTGGGAAGGTAAAGCTTCCAGCTTCAGCCCAATCTCCCTTTTCCTGCTAAAATTCAACTAACTCCTTGTTAGCAAGCAACGAACGCCTCAACTTGGATCGATAAGTGTTTATATTTTACTGTTAAAAGCTGCTGCTGCTGCATCAATGGCGTAAAGACCGGGAGTTTCTTTTTCCACTAGGGTTTTGAGAGAAATGGATGGTATGTTTGCTTTCGGGGAAACAAGCAGTTCTGGGATTTGCTCTATGATGATGATCCCTGAATTCGTAGATTCTCAGCCTGATAGCACAGCCCCAGCCACGTCTATGATGTTCGGACATCATCAGGATCACACTGGTTTTTATTTCATGGAAGGAAATAACAACGAAGACAAAGCGAGAATAATGGCTCATCCTCACTTTCACCGCCTCTTGGCCGCTTATACTAACTGTCACAAGGTTTAAATAATCAATTTTGTTACAGGGTATTTATTCTTTTTGTCACTAATGAAGATTTGTTAGTACAGATCGGAGCGCCGTCAGAAGTAGTGGCGAAAATGGAAGAAGCCTACGAGGCGGCGGCGATGACTAGACCGGTGACGAGCTCTGTCGGAGAAGACCCAGCTTTGGATCAGTTCATGGAAGCGTACTGTGAAATGTTGATGAACTATGAACATGAGCTTACCAAACCTTTTCAAGAAGCTATGGGTTTTCTTTCAACGATGGAATCTCAGCTGAATTCTCTTACTCTCTCGTCTTCTGGTATACTTCTGATCTCTTTTCTATTTTTTTGCTTCATTTATTTGTCTCAGATCTTACTGCTGGATTTTGTGTTCAGAATCAGATCTTTTTTATGAATGAATTTGTTCATGTGCATGATTGCAAGAAATTGGTGGGATTCCTTTGAATTTCCTCTTTGGGTTTCATTTCTGAAGATTTTGGCTTTGGAATCATCCAATTCCCAGAAATCAGAACCTTCTCCCTGAATTTCTAGGGTTTTATTACAAAAGAAAGCCTAAATTGATTGAACATAAGCGACAAAGAAAAATGAAAATTTAGGTCACATTACAAAACCATGAAGTCATGGGAAAAGTTCTAGTTTATTATGGAATGATATCATGGGTAATATACTTCTTTTATATTGAGTTATACCGACATTCTCTCAATTCATTAAGTCTTGAATTTCTACATGATATCAGAACTGCTGTAGGGTGGGTTTCCGGTTGATTCGTATCGGTTTATACAAAAAAACTCGGTTAGAAAAGTGCATCGAACTTAGAAGACAAAAATAAATCGACTTATTATTCGAATACTATAAACATATTGAATTAAGTCAAAACCAAACTATGACCAATTCGGTTGGTTTGAGGGGAATGTTGAAATATTGTCTCAAATCAAACATTAGAAATAGAAAAAATTCTAATTTATAAGTAATTGATTTGACTCTTTTTTTAATAGGTAATGTGCTACACAATTTTCTAAATTTTTTTCCCTTTGCAGCTAATAATTTGTTTCTTGATCTTCTTACAATGGCAGGTGAAATTGAGACAAATGCCTCGTCTGAATTCAAATTTGATGCAAACAACAACTTAATCGACCCTCAGGTGGACGAAAATGAACTGAAGAGCCAACTTCTACAGAAATATAGCGGGTATTTGGGTGGCTTGAAACAGGAATTTATGAAGAAAACAAAGAAGGAGAAGCTTCCGAAAGATGCTCGGGAGCAGCTTCTGGAGTGGTGGAGTCGCCATTACAAATGGCCGTATCCATCGGAATCACAGAAGTTGGCGTTAGCGGAGTCGACGGGGCTGGACCAGAAGCAGATAAATAATTGGTTTATTAACCAGAGAAAAAGGCATTGGCGGCCGTCGGAGGAGATGCAGTTTGTCGTCATGGAGGCGGCGCAACCTCTGTACATGGCGTCCGATGACTTTTCCGGCAACGATTATCTTGGTATGTTGTGAATTGCAATGGTGAGACTTCTTATTGCGTTTTCTGGGGCTATTTCGGTTATCGGAATGAAATAATTGAAAAAATAAAAAATTGAATATGGATGATGTTTGTTTATTGCATTATAAGCAAATTTCA
Source organism: Utricularia reniformis (assembly GCA_009725065.1). Taxonomy (NCBI): domain Eukaryota; kingdom Viridiplantae; phylum Streptophyta; class Magnoliopsida; order Lamiales; family Lentibulariaceae; genus Utricularia; species Utricularia reniformis. The sequence goes on from RWGZ01001059.1 coordinate 789,158, forward strand.
TTTCAAGTGTCATATTGTCTCCCATTAATAACTATCTGTCGTAATGGGTACATAAATATTATATTGATTGATGCGAAAATTAAAGTGCATTTTCAAGTGCAATTTGGATACTATAATTCAAATTTTAATCTTATT
>RWGZ01001059.1:794380-966540 GCA_009725065.1 Utricularia reniformis
CAATAATAAGATAATAACGTCAAAAAAATGAGGTACTGAAATATGTTACGGATTGCAGGGAAGCACCAGAGATTATAACAGGTGAAAAGGACAGGTAAGCGGAGTGAACACAATATAGTAAGGGAAGGTTCAGACTTAGGGAACGAGATTGGGTCATTAAAGAAGAAAGAAAAAGACACGAATGAATGAGATAAATGTTAATAAGACTCGGTGTGAGGAAGGATAGACTGTACGACCGAACCGGGCATCGTGCCTAGTACACGATCCGCCAAAGGAAGGACATGTCTGATGAAGGGAACGATAAGTTCCAAAGATGGAAAGATACGTACGAAAAAGGGTAGAACGGATCCGGGTGGAAAAAAGGGTAGCGCCTAAGTACCCACCCGGGGAAGGGAAGCATATGGCCCGTCGAGTCATCCAACAGCTAACGGTTGGCTTGGGCGGGACATGTACTGAGCATGTTACTCTCGGCAATAGTAAAGTTAAAGTATGAGGGGAATGATAAGGGTAAAAGAAGAAGGAAATAAGAAAACGGTTAAAGGAATGATTCACGCGTGTGTGTACGGTTTAATTAAGAAATGAAAAGATAATGTGTAGCGTGTGTGAAGTTTCCTTTAATAAATTGTGACCGCTTTACATATTTTGTAGGTGACGCGAACGAGGTATGAGAAGGGCATGGGAAGGAGGTCGTCGGTTGTCCGGTGATAGAGTCCGGTCTTTTGAGAACACTCTAAATTATGCTGTTAAACTTTAATGTTTTCGAACTATGTTTTAAGTTTACATTCGAACGTTTCGTTTTATTTAGTACGTTTTATCAAAACAGCTCGGCCCGAATTAGGGTCGTTACAAATGGTATGAGAGCGTAACATCGTTACTAAACCGGTAACGGTGCGGTCCTACGTAGAAGAGTCTAGGAAACTCATAGGAGGACAACCGACCATAGGAAGGGATGGACATAGAATGTAACGGATGACATGAGTAGGCATACACATAACAAAAGATTAATGTAGGAATGGCTCCTAGGACGAGAGCTCATGGAAACCGAGAGGAGGATAGCGATGCATCAGAACAGGCATCGGCGACAGAGACTCCGGTTGCGGATTCATCGACGTCTCTCACGTTTAGCCAGGAAAGTCTCAGGGATCTGTTCCAAGCCATGGCGAGTTCCCTAATTAGTGCAATAAGACAGGGACAGACGGAGAGGGGAAACTCCGTGCAAATGGAACCAGTGTCAAGACCCGAAAAAGGTAGAATGTACTACAACGAGGCATTAAAGAAGTCTGAGATGAGCAGTTTCACGGGGGATAAGATGGGGGACACGGAGGCGTGGATTATCCGCCTTGAGGAGAAGTTCGAGCTGATCGAAGCCCTAGAGGAGTAGCTGAGCGTAGGGCAGGATTGGCCCCTATATGGTTCGACGGTAGCACTGCCCGATGGTAGGGGAGTGTGTCGGCCTCATTACTGAAGGATGGACCCATCTCTTGGGAGAAGTTTAAGAATACGTTCTTGGATTACTACGTGCCGAAAGGACTTAAGAAAGATAAGAGGACCGAGTTTGACAGATTGACTCAAGGAAACCGCTCCGTAATGGAGTACATGCAAGAATTCATAGAACTAGGCAGGTACGCCCCCGAGATCATGGGGAGTGAACAGAAAAAGATGCACCGCTTTACAGAAGGGCTGAATGAAAAGGTGAAACTGACTATGTATGGCCGCGACGACGAAGAATTTTCGAGTTTGGTGGAGGCGGCAGTACGAGTGGATGGAGGATTGCGGAGAATGGATAAGGAACGCACTAGAAGCTTTGCGAGGAACAAAGTTCAGGGACGGAGAGAGTGGAAAGGAAAGATCACCATAGAGAGTCTCGGATCGGCACAAGGACCCCCCGATCGGCACAAGGACGCCAAATGCGGGAAGAACCATTTTGGAGAATGCCGAGCAGGAACCAACAGTTGTTTCAAGTGCGGCCAGGAAGGACACTTTGCCAAAGATTGCCCGAAGAGGAGGAGGATCGAAACCGGGGTAACCGAAAACAGTGCAAGGGAAAGGATTACTGGAAATGCTCGAGTGTTCGCTGTGAACAAGGAACAGGCCTTGGAGGCTGAAGACGTCGTGGTAGGTACACTACTTATTAACGGCTTTACAGCTTTCGTATTATTTGACTGTGGGGCGACACATTCGTTTGTGTCGGAGAAGTTAGCGAAACGGTTTGGGATAATGGGAAGTAACGCTAAAATCAAAGTAAAACACCGGGATCCGAAGCCATGGAGGCAAATAGAATCTATAAAGGATGCACGGTGGAAGTGGACACAGTGCGAACAGAGGCAGATTTGATTGAGTTAGGGGATATGGGATTCGATGCCATACTAGGAATGGATTGGTTATCTAGGTACGATGCGCAGGTGAGATGTNCTACTTATTAACAGCTTTACAACTTTCGTATTATTTGACTGTGGGGCGACACATTCGTTTGTGTCGGAGAAGTTAGCGAAACGGTTTGGGATAATGGGAAGTAACGCTAAAATCAAAGTAAAAACACCGGGATCCGACGCCATGGAGGCAAATAGAATCTATAAAGGATGCACAGTGGAAGTGGACACAGTGCGAACAGAGGCAGATTTGATTGAGTTAGGGGATATGGGATTCGATGCCATACTAGGAATGGATTGGTTATCTAGGTACGATGCGCATGTGAGATGTCGGGAACGTACGATCACTTTTAGTACGCCGCGGGAAGGGAGAAAGGACATGGTCGGAAAACCGATTATGAATGAGGATGAGGAATATAAGGATCGATCGAACTGACTAGCATTTGTCACGACGGAGAAGGAAGGGACACCATTGAAGTCCGTTCCAGTGGTTTGTGAATACAGTGATGTATTTCCCGACGAGCTACCGCTTCAACCGCCTCAGAGAGAAGTGGAAATGGAAATAGAACTACTCCCTGGAACACAACCGATCTCCAATACCGAAGGGCACCCAGAGAAATGCAGGAACTGAAACAACAGATTGAGTCGCTATTGGAAAAATGATTTCTTAGACCAAGCAACTCCCCTTGGGGAGCACCAGTGTTATTTGTTAGAAAGAAAAGCGGCGAGTTAAGACGGTGTTACGACTACCGGGAGTTAAAAAGGTCACGATAAAGAACAAGTATTTGTTGCCTAGGATCGACGACTTGTTTGTTCAGTTACAAGGCGCGAAGGTGTTCTCAAAATTAGACTTGAGGTTAGGGTATCATCACGTCCGAGTAAGAGAAGGAGACATACCGAAGACAGCCATTCGAACGAGGTACGGCCATTACGAATGCACGGTAGTACCGTTTGGATTGACTAATGCCCAGCAATTTTCATGGATTTGATGAATCGGGTATTTCGTCAGTACCTAGACAAGTTCGTGGTGGTGTTCATTGACGACATCCTAGTTTACTCTGGAAACCAGGAGGAACACGAGCAACATCTGAGAATAGTATTACAGACTCTCAGACAAGAGAAGTTGTATACCAAATACAGCAAGTCTGAATTTTGGATGGACAGCATAGCTTTTCTAGGACACGTGATATCAGCAGGAGGGGTGACGATAGATCCAACCAAGATAGAGACATGAATTGGCCCAGACTGACAAATGCTCGAGAAGTGAGGAGCTTCTTAGGATTAGCCGGGTACTATCAGAAATTCATCGAGGGGTTGGCAAGGATTGCTAAACCGTTGACAAATTTGACTCGAAAGGAAACGAGGTATACGTGGGATGAGAAATGTGAAGAGAGTTTTGAATGTCTCAAAACGAAATTGACATCGTCACCAATACTGGTATTACCCACACCTGGATATGACTTCACGTATACATCGACGCATCGAAGGAAGGACTCGAGTGTGTACTGATGCAGGGAGGGAAAGTTATAGCATATGCATCCCGTCAATTGAAAATACACGAGTTGAACTATCCGACACACGATTTAGAATTAGCCGCGGTGGTATTCGCACTCAAGATTTGGAGACATTACCTGTACGGTGTTAAGTGCGAGATATTCACTGACCACAAGAGTTTGAAGTACCTATTCATACAGAGGCAGCTTAACATGAGACAACGGAGATGGTTGGAACTGATAAAGGATTATGACCTGGACATTCAGTACCACCCCGGAAAGGCAAACCAGGTAGCCGATGCACTGAGCAGGAAGACTCATGGCGTGCTAGCAAACACGTTGGTAAGGGAAATGGAGAACCTACAACTGGAAGTGGTAGAGTCGACCACAGTCATGTTAGGGACGGTTACAGCAAAACCAAGGATACTGGATGAGGTACTAGAAGCACAGATAGCAGACCCCGAGAAACCCGTAACGCGAAAACATGGAAACGGAACCGATAAATCAGAGATAGACAAAGGAATCGATGGGCTAATCAGAATGAATGAACGGATATGTGTACCGAACAGGCCAGAGCTAAGGAAGAAGATTATAGCAGAAGCACACAATTCGGCCTTCTCAGTTCACCCAGGAAGTACTAAGATGTATCGAGACCTAAAGACGCACTGGTGGTGGATTGGAATGAAAAATGAGATCGCAAACTTTGTGGTAGGATTACCCAAGAGCCCACGGAAGAACGACGCGATATGGGTAGTGGTTGACCGTCTTACAAAGGCGGCTCATTTCTTAGCAGTCAAGATAACCTATGGAGTAGACAGGCTAGCCAAAATATACGTGGATAACATAGTCAAGTACATAGAATTCCAATAAATTTTGTGTCAGACAGAGACCCGAGATTCACGTCTAGATTTTGGCAAAGTTTACAGAAATCACTCGGAACCCAGTTAAGGATGAGCACAACATACCACCCACAGACAGATGGTTAGATCGAGAGAACCAACCAAATTATGGAGGATATGTGACGAGCATGTGTATTGGAGTTTAATGGAGGTTGGGAAGATTTCCTACCTCTGGTGGAATTCGCATACAACAATAGTTTTCATAGCAGCATTGGCATGGCCCCGTATGAGGCATTGTACAGGAGGAAGTGTCGTACACCACTATGTTGGGACGAGGTGGGAGAGAGAAAGACCACGGGAACAGAATTGGTGGAAGTCACCATTGGAAAGGTGGCCTTGGTACGAAAGAACATAAAGGCGGCACAAGACCGATATAAAAGTTGGGCAGACACAAAAAGGAGACCCCTAGAGCTAAAGGTTGGGGATCATGCTTATCTAAAGATATCACCGATGAAGGGGGTACTAAGGACCACTAGGACAGAGAAGCTGAGTCCTCGGTACATCGGACCATACGAGGTGGAACGAAAAATCGGAAACCTAGCATACTAGCTGAAGCTTCCGGAAGAAATGGGGGGGATACACAACGTGTTCCATGTATCCCAACTGATGAGGAGGGTGACTGAAGGAATTCAAGAATGTGTGGGGGAACCCATAGAGATAACCCCGGAACTAACGTACGAGGAAGATCCAGTAAAGATCCTAGGCAGAGAGGAAAGAAAGCTCAGAAACAAACAAATTCCCATGGTGAAAGTACAATGGTCCAATCAAGGAGAGAGGGATGCTACATGGGAAACAGAACGAGAGATTAGAAAGAGAGCACCAGACTTAATGGAAGATTGGTACACACGAGTTTCGGGACGAAACTCAAAATAAGTGGGGAAGGATGTAATAGCCAGGAAAAAGGTATGGGAACGAAAGAACGATAGTAGGGAATATAGTGATAAAGTTTAGAGGAGAAATAACGAGGGATACGGGAACAAAAGAACGATAAAAGAAACAAAAAGATTGAAAAGTAAAGCAAAAGAATAAAGGAGGGGTAAAAATGAAAAGTGAGAGGGGTCAAAATGCGAATTATGGAAGTTAAAATGTCTATAAATAGGGGTTAGAAGACCCAAAAACCAAGTCATTTATCACTAAACCACAAAACCGTACGGAAAAACGCCAAAGCACTAAATTATCGCGGAAATTTCGAGAGCAGTACAAATTGTCACGAATATTTTTAATCAACTTTATGGCGGAAATTTTGGTTAGCAACTTTGTGACGGAAAATGATTAACGTGGAAAATTATCGCGAAAACTGCCAACGTTGAAAATTATCACGGAATCTTCGAAGAGAGAAATTGTCGCGGAAATGTAGAGCTTGATAAATTATCGCAAAAAACTAAACCGTGTGTCGTTTTGTCGCGGATTTCAGGAACATAATAGCTTTATCGCGGAAACATACAATTTGGTTGTTTTCGTCGCATTTCAACGTCGGATCGTGAAGGAGAAAGATACGAAGGGTCTAGGGTAACCAAACAGTCAATAATAAGATAAAAACATCGAAAAAAATGAAGTACTGAAATATGTTACGGATTGCAGGGAAGCACCAAATATTATAACAAGTGAAAACAACAGGTAAGCGGAGTGAACACAATGTAGTAAGGGAAGGTTCAAACTTAGGGAACGGGATTGGGTCATTATGGAAGAAAGAAAAAGACACGAATGAATAAGATAAATGCTAATAAGACTCGGGGTGAGGAAGGATGGACCGTCCGACTGAACCCGGCATTGTGCCTAGTACACGATTCGCCAATGGAAGGGCATGCCTGATGAAGGGAACAATAAGTTCCAAAGATGGAAAGATACGTACGAAAAAGGGCATAACGGATCCGGGTGGAAAAAGGGGTAGCGCCTAAGTACCCACCCGGGGAAGGGAAGCATATGGCCCGTCGAGTCATCCAACAGCTAACGATTGGCTTGGGCGGGACATGTACCGAGCATGTTACTCTCGGCAACAGTAAAGTTAAAGTATGAGGGGAATGATAAGGGTAAAAGAAGAAGGAAATAAGAAAACGGTTAAAAGGAATGATTCACGCGTGTGTGTACGGTTTAATTAAGAAATGAAAAGATAATGTGTAGCGTGTGTGAAGTTTCCTTTAATAAATTGTGACCGCTTTACAGATTTTGTAGGTGACGCGGACGAGGTATGAGAAGGGCATGGGAAGGAGGTCGTCGGTTGTCCGGTGATAGAGTCCGGTCTTTTGAGAACACTCTAAATTATGTTGTTGAACTTTAATGTTTTCAAACTACGTTTTAAGTTTACATTCAAATGTTTTGTTTTATTTAGCACGTTTTAACAAAACAGCTAGGCCCGAATTAGGGTCGTTACAGCGATGGCTGTAGATATGATGGAATTGTGCATTATGGTATTGAAATGAGACATTGAACATATATAAGTTGAATAAGTATCCGGAGTTTGGGAACATGAAACGAGAAGTTTCATTCTGATCGTAGTGTTTGCTAGTTTGGGATTCCTGAGGACTTGATGTCATATAATTCAATGAACTCTTTGTAAAGCAAACAAGTGAATTATGCAAGTATTATCATGAATATAAGAAACAGTGCCTCGTGACTGGGAGAGGCAAACGAAACTCCCTCTAATGTTTCAATTTTATTTTCTATGTTAGACATTGCGCAAAATTTTTAGGGGAAAAGCACAAGTGAATAATGCGTGCAATATTATGTTATGTTGCATTTTTTGCCTAGGACTTTCAGAGTCACTAATGGATTTTATTGAGGCACGTGAAAGCTAAATCTCCGTTGTATTAAGAACCCCGTAAGGAGCACAACTAGTCAAATTGAAGTGTGTCATTACAATTGCGTTCATTGCTATTAATTGCTGTTATATTACATGCACGTTGTACATGGAGTGGGAAATTTGGTATGAGAACACGGCGGTNTGCAGGGAAGCACCAAATATTATAACAAGTGAAAACAACAGGTAAGCGGAGTGAACACAATGTAGTAAGGGAAGGTTCAAACTTAGGGAACGGGATTGGGTCATTATGGAAGAAAGAAAAAGACACGAATGAATAAGATAAATGCTAATAAGACTCGGGGTGAGGAAGGATGGACCGTCCGACTGAACCCGGCATTGTGCCTAGTACACGATTCGCCAATGGAAAAGCATGCCTGATGATTTCATTTGATGTCATATAATTCAATGAACTCTTTGTAAAGCAAACAAGTGAATTATGCAAGTATTATCATGAATATAAGAAACAGTGCCTCGTGACTGGGAGAGGCAAACGAAACTCCCTCTAATGTTTCAATTTTATTTTCTATGTTAGACATTGCGCAAAATTTTTAGGGGAAAAGCACAAGTGAATAATGCGTGCAATATTATGTTATGTTGCATTTTTTGCCTAGGACTTTCAGAGTCACTAATGGATTTTATTGAGGCACGTGAAAGCTAAATCTCCGTTGTATTAAGAACCCCGTAAGGAGCGCAACTAGTCAAATTGAAGTGTGTCATTACAATTGCGTTCATTGCTATTAATTGATGTTATATTACATGCACGTTGTACATGGAGTGGGAAATTTGGTATGAGAACACGGCGGTGGTGAGAGAACGAATGTATAAGATTGCGAATATGTGGAACTATACAAAAAAAAATTAATTTCTTACATCACGAATATGGAGAACATGGTGAGTCTCTAAATAAAGCCTAACATCACGAATACATGCTGTATATACAAAAAAATTAATTTTAAAATCGAAATGATCGTGCAAGTCATAACAACATGACTTCATGTCATAGCATTTAAACTATAGTTTAATCACATAATTCATGGCATAAGCAAATTACTCTTGGATCTAACAAGATGTATTCATGTATTAACAAAATCAATTCAAGTTTAATTGAAATCTAAATCATCAAACCTAGAACATGTGGAACTATGTGAAAAATGAGACAAATGATATACATACAAATCACATTGTAAATTTGGTAAAACCAAGTGTATTCAAACTAAATAAAGTCTAACTTCATGAATACTTGTTGTATATACAAAAAAAGTAAGTTCGAAAACGGAATTTTCGTGCAAGTCATAACAACACGACTTCATGTCATAACATTTAAACTATAGTTTAATCAAATAAATCATAGTATAACAAAGTTATTCTTGGTTCTAACAACATGTATTCATGTTTTAACAGCATCAATTCAAGTTTAATTGAAATCAAAATCATCACAATTAGAACATGTGGAACTATGTGAAAAATGAGCCAAATGATATTAATACAAATCACATTGTAAATTTGATCAAACCAAGTGTATTCAAACTAAATAAAGCCAAACATCACGAATACTTGTTGTATATACAAAAAATGTACGTTCGAAAACGAAATGATCGTGCTAGTCATAACAACACGACTTCATGTCATAGCATTTAAACTATAATTTAATCACATAAGTCGTGGAATAACAAACTTATTCATGGTTCTAACAACATATATTCATATTAGAACAACATCAATTCAAGGCTAATTCAAATCAAAATGATCACACCTAGAACATGTGGAATTATGTGAATAATAAGCCGAATGATATTCATACAAATCACATTGTAAATTTGGTAAAATCATGTGTATTCAAACTAAATAAAGACTGACATCACAGATACTTGTTGTATATACAAAAAAAGTAAGTTCGAAAACGGAATGATCGTGATACTCATAACAACACGACTTCATGTCATAGCATTTAAACTATAGTTTAATCACATAAATCGTGATATAACAAAGTTATTCTTGGTTCTAACAATATGTATTCATGTTTTAACACCATCAAAACAATTTTAATTGAAATCAAAATCATCACACATAGAACATGTGGAACTATGTGAAAAATGAGCCAAATGTAATACATACAAATCACATTGTAAATTTGGTAAAAAAAATTGTATTCAAACTAAATAAAGCCAAACATCACGATTATTTTGGTATATACAAAAAAGGTAATTTTCAAAACGGAATGATCGTTCAAGTTATAACAACACGACATCATGTCATAGCAGTTAAACTATAGTTTTATCACATAAATCATGGTATAACCAAGATATTCTTTGTTCTAACAACATGTATTCATGTCTTAACAACATCAATTCAAATTTAATTTAAATAAAAATCATCACACCCAGAACATGACGAAGTATGTGAAAAATGAGACAAATGATATTCAAACAAATCACATTGTAAATTTGATAAAACCAATTGTATTCAAACTAAATAAAGCCTAACACGAATATTGTTGTATATACAAAAAAAGTAAGTTCGAAAACGGAATGATTGTGAAAGTCATAACAACACAACTTAATGTCATAGCATTTAAACTATAGTTTAATAAGATAAATAATGGTATATCCAAATTTTCTTGGTTCTAACAACATGTATTCATGTTTTAACAACATCAGTTCAAGTTTAATTGAAATCAAAATCATCACACCCAAAACATGTGGAAATATGTGAAAAATGATACAAATGAAATTCATTCAAATCACATTGTAAATTTGGTAAAACCAAGTGTATTCAAACTAAATAAAGCCTAACATCAGAAAAACTTGTTCTATAAACAAAAAAAGTAAGTTCCAAAACGGAATGATCGACCAAGTCATAACAATACGACTTCATTTCATAGAATTTAAACTATAGTTTAATCACATAAATCATGGTATACCCAAGTTATTCTTGGTTCTAACATTATGTTTTTATGTTTTAACAACATGGATTCAATTTAATTGATATCAAAATCTTCACAACTAGAACATGTGGAACTATGTGAAAAATGAGTCGAATGATTTTTATACAAATCACATTGTAAATTTGGTAAATTCTAAGTGTATTCAAACTAAATAAAACATAACATCACGAATACTTGTTGTATATACAAAAAAAGTAAGTTCGAAAACGGAATGATCGAACAAGTCATAACAACACGACTTCACGTGATAGCATTTAAACCATAGTTTAATCACATAAACTGTGGTATAACCAAGATATTCTTGGTTCTAAGAAATGCATTCATGCTTTAACAACATCAATACAAGTTTAATTGAAATCAAAATCATCACACCTAGAACTTGTGGAACTATGTGAAAAATGAGCCAAATGATATTCATACAAATCACATTGTAAATTTGTAAGACCAAGTGTATTCAAACTAAATAAAGCCTAACATTACGAATACTTGTTGTATATACAAATAAAGTAAGTTCGAAACGGAATGCTCGTGCATTTCATAACAACAAGACTTCATATCATAGCATTTAAACTATAGTTTAATCACATAAATCATGATTGATATTACCCTGGTATATTTCTTGCACTTATCAATACCCGGGGACTCGTCCGACACTTTTATTGGTATTCTCGGTATTTGTGGTATTTTTATCGGATGGCGTTCTCAAGTGGTATTCTCACAATTCTGGCCCGCTAGGCCCCATATAAAGTCTCTGTAAGCATTTTGAGATGTTTCGGGTCATTTCGGCCCCAGACGGGGCCAGGGGTATTTTCGTAATTTGCCACACGGGAGTGCACCGGTCAGGTGCGATGATGTTATGTGGCCGCATATTCCCTATCTGGAAGCAGTGGATTATTTAACGGGGTCCTCCGGTATTTTCTCATCAATATCCTCGCCTAATTCTGGATCGAGACGCATTTCCAAAGTTATATTTCGGAACGGTATTCGTTCTAATTTAATTGGATATTAGTTGAGGTGTCTTGGGCTTAATCTAATGAAATTGGACTCTTGGGCCTAAGCTTGTGTTTTGGGTCACATTTCTCTATAAATAGAGGTCCTAAGGCATTGAGAGGGGGTTGGATCCTTTTCGCATCTCCCAAGGCAAGACTTTCACTCGAAATCGCGAGATTTCAACACTGCTGCTCCTTATCGCGAGATTTCGTACCAAATCTCGCGGCCAGCCCCTTCTCGCGAGAAATCAGACCAAACGTCGCGACCAAGACAAGCCTTAGCCCAGACCCGCGACATCTCGCACCAAACCTCGCGACTGGCCTCCTCTCGCGAGTTTCTAAACCATTTATCGCGACCAGGCTTGCCACAGCCCTGTCCCGCGACATTTCGTTATATTTGGCCTTTTGGAGTATATTTGATCGTCTTTCGATCCGTTTTCATCTGTATTATCGTTATAATCTCGATGTAATTGTATTACTTGACTATTATAGTGAAAACCAAGGTACAGCTTCGCTCTCCCGAGGACGTAAGCCCACACATTGTGGGCCCAACCTCGTACATCGCTTGTGTCCCCACAACAATTTAATTTCGAGTAAATTATTAATTGACTGATCTAAAAATAAATACCCAAAATATTTTTAGACTAGATCAGTTTGGCGCCGTCCGTGGGGAACGAGATTTTTATCCCATTGAGGGCTTTATTGCTGTGTGTGGATTTCTACTATCATGACTACTCGGATTTCTAATGAAGATACTTTTGACGAAGAATTTGAGGAGGATCGTATTCCTCAAATTAATGATGATTTTGCTGTGTTACCGGGGGCTCGGTCGTCAGTTCTGGAGGAGCCCCCTGCTCATAACGTGACTATCCGGCCCTCCCGGAGTGGGTTTTCATCCGGGGAGGGACCAAGTTTTTATCCTCGATCACGCGAATGCCTGTCCAAATGTTATGAATTCGCACGAGTTGGCCGAGTTGCGGTCCGTAACACCGCCCACCTACCGCCACCTGCACGCTCTAGATCTGCGGATCAGACAGAAATCGATGAGGATTTGGAAGAGCGAAGGCGTACTTTAATCGCCCAGCTAGAGCAAGTTGAGGCTCAAAGGAGAGCTCGAAGGAGCAATGCCACCCCGGAACCGGTTATTAATGTGGCCTCAGAGGATGATATCGATCGTGTCCCGGAACCGCGGGCAAATGCCGCAGCGGTCGAAGAGCAAAGCAACACTTTGCAAAAGATTGGAGAATTGATTGAATCGAAATTTAAAGAGATGAGCGGGAAGCTGGAACAAAGCGAGGCTAGNCATCGTATACTAATAGTGCATTCGATACACGAATGTGATAATATTTCCTCCAGGTACTCCTCCAAGATCTGTAGTTTAAGCATTGCTACTGTTCTAGAATTCATTCGTATTATTAGTTTACCATAACATCAAACAAAAAGCACTACCAACTCACTTACCCATTAGATCTACTTTCATCATATCATAGTGAGTTCACTCAAATGTATGGGCTATCTCATTTTTATTTCCTTCTAAAAGCATGTTTCTTCATTAGTCATATCCATTGTAAATTCATGTTGTTAGAAATCCCCATCCAAAACTTCTCAAATGTTCACATAACAAGCAATTTGAGCACATAAAAATAATGAAATAGTAGTCTAACATTTCCTCTTACCATATAAAATTTGAGACTTGAAATAATATCATAAATTATTATAAAATTCTCAATTAAATTGAACACATGAAGTACATAATGCAAAATGAATCATATCATTTAGAGCTCTCAATTATCCTGTATATTCTTTCAATACAACACAAACCTTCTCCCGCATAGAGTGAAACATATTTTCGACACAAAAAAGGACACATAACATTAATAAAAACTAACGGTTGATTTGAGTGAGGCATGCCACCGGACATGTTCAACTCGACTACAGTAAGAATTAAATATATAAAGGAAAGAGTAACCGAAAACAAAAGAATTAAAGAACTAGAGGGAAAAGCGAAAAGAAAACGTAAGATAAAAGGGAAATGCTAGAGAAAAAGGGAAATGTGTTTTCATTGTTTAGATAGGAAGTTTACTGTAATAGAATTGGATAGCTTTACTGATTTTGTAGGTGATGAAACAAAGATGTAGACATGAAGGGAAGAGGCCATCGGTCGTCCGCACTCAAAGTCTTGTAGTTTATTTTGAATTCAACAAACTTGTATTTGTCTATTATAAGCTTCTGGACCTCGTTTTAAATTGAATGTTTTTTGTTAATTATGTTTTCATCCCAAGTTCCAGCTATGTCGGTTTTACCGAAGTTATAGGTGAGGCTAAACAATTGCTCGAGTCAACGAGTTCTTCTTCAAGTCTAGGATGTGTCATAGATAATAACACTTCACCCACAATTCCCCAAACTTATTTAGGGTTATATATCATTTCTAATTATTCATTGTAAGTGTCATAATCATTCTTCGGGATTATGACACTAAACTGATATTGTCAAAAAATATTTAATATATATCTAACTAGTCAATTTAATTATTTCTTTAATGTACTCGTTATTTGATTTGAGTTGATTAGAAAGAATTACGAAATTTGACCCATAATGTGTAAGTCCTCGATAGAGCAAAACTCTACTTAGGTGTTCACTATAATTAAGTTAAAATGATATAGAGGTTACATCTTGAAAGATATATCGAATGTGTTGAGCAAGTGAATAAGCTTGAATACTAAAGCATGAGATTAAATCTCCAAATTTGGGGGCAAAGGCAAATTTCACGATGAGTTTAACCTTAGTTGCGACGATTTGTTCAAATTCATTGCGAGCAGTGTAGAGTTTCTCTCGAATTTCCCTTATAGTGTTATTTACCAAAAATTGCAAATTCCTCGTGACTATAATACAATTCATCTCGAATTAAAGACTAGAGACACATTCCTCGTGAGGTGTATACACTTCCTCGTGATGGCCAATATTTCGAGGCTATTATGTAATCGTCATGAATTCTTAACTTAGTACTTTTTCTAAAGACTTGTGACAAAAAATACGAATCATTTTTTGTCTCAAGAGACGGTATTTTTAGAAAACGAAGCCTAGTAGTCTAATACAGGCCCAAAACCCATTTGCCCCTAAAAACACAATTTGATCCCTATAGAATGTCTCATACACTCTAGAATGTGTCTCGACTTCCATTGGTCCTACAAAAATTTACAAAAATACACATAATTCCACATCACATTAAATTATATTATCAAACTCAAATATCTTGGGTCTAGAAGAATCCAAATTTAAAAAATACCCTCAAGCAATATTAATATATAATGCAATTACAAGACATTAACCCGAGATTTTGCGGACCCAATTTGATAGAAGATCCACACCTATCCATATTAAGTTTATATACCCGAGTAAACATGTACCAACACAAATTTCGTGTATATTGGAAATTTAAACAATTGGTATGATTTTTTAAAGCTATTGAAGATTATGAATTGTGTGTTTTTTATCTCTATAGAACTCAACTGGTTCAGTTCAGTATCGAAGCATAGGCTTTCTACATGAAGCATTTACACACAGAAAATCTTTAGGTTCAAAGTAATGAATTGCATGATCATCTGCAGCCAGTTTCCTTCAAATCTCAATTGCACTTCAAATCCTGAATAAAACACAATGATTTCTTGACTGTTCTCCCAGGCTGAGTAAAATATCCATTCTTTTCAATATTAACAACCTGTTCATCTTGCCGTAGGCACCGTGGAGTCTCTAGTGTAATATTTGAGTGCAGATTCTCATCCTCAAAGCACTTTTCATTACTGAAATGTAAAGAAGAAAATGATGATTCTTGGAAGTGTTCCTGTTCCTCTTCAACTATGTCACTCCAGCTTTTCTTGTAATGTGAAATGTCAGTTTTAATGGTTAAATCCCCTCTGTTTGCAGGTGCAGAAATGGAGGATTCTGAAGGGAACTCACTTTCCTCTGATGAAGTAACATAACCTAAAGAACGCATTGTATCTTTATCCATCTTCAATGATTTGAAACTTCTGCCTTTTGTATAATCAGCTGATGAAATATCACTTTGGTTAAATGATCCAAAACACAGTTTCCTGCAAGGGTTTTTGCTCATTTGTCTTCCCTTTCTATGATTCACACATCTTGTGAATCTCTGCGGCTGTGTGTATTGAGCTTTAGGAAAATAATTCAATTCTTGTGACTTCACTTCTCCCTGACCTGCCTTAATCTTGTGATCTCTTGATCTCCAATATAACTCTGTTCTGTAATCGTAGAATAATCCTGAAAATGCTCCATTAATCATTTTTCTGTTTCCAGTACTGCATTTCCTCAAACTTTGGTGATCATCATCTTCCCACTTTCCATCTCTTTTAGCTAAATAAAGTACCCGTTTTGCTTCAATTGGATCAAACTCAGCAAGAGTTTCGCAAGCACGCTCATAAGATTTCACATATGGTTCATCACTTAAATGAACATTCTTTGAGGAACCACTCACTGCTTGAAGTAAGAACCTTGCTTCAGCTAACCTGTTCATTTGCATCAAACATACTGCTAAATTGCATTGCTTGTTCTTATCAGGTTCAAATGTCAATGCCTTCCTGTAATATTAACATACACATGAGCTCATAGACATCATTTCTTTGGATGTTTTTTAGTCAAATATTGTTAAGTACCTGTAGTGTTCTTCAGCAAACTTGTACTCTTTTGCTTGCATATAAGCCCAAGCTAAGTTCCCCAACAACCTGCAGTGCATTTTCAATCATTAAATACAGAATTACCAACAAGATTTCCATTGTTGATGAAGTTACAGACCTTGAATACTCTTTTTCAAGAGTGATTATAATCCTCTTTCCTTGTGATCTTGCCATTTTTGTTCTCTTCCCACCGAACGCCATTCCATCCTCGACTCGCTTCAGTTTCTCTTGAAGCACTTTTATCTCTTCATCAATCCTTCCTGATTGCTGCACCAAAACATAATTGTGTTTCTTTGAGCAAATGATGAATTCTGGAAGAGTTGTGAGTTACCTTGAAAAGTTCAACAGATATGTTTTCAAGAGATTCTTGAGATTCAGGAGGACAGAGATGTCGAAAAGACTTAATGGCTTCAATCGCCTCATTTGATCTATTCAACTGCTTCATAACAACGGCCATGTCTTTCAAGGCACTATCAACTCGATCCCCTGAGTTGATTGCTGCCCAGAAGAGGGAAATTGAACGACTAGGATCTTTATCGATCAACTGTCGAAGAAAAAGTCTTAACATTTTGAATGACAAATTGGAACTAAGGCTAATTGTAAGTAAAACCTATGAGAAAGGGAAATGCCTACCTGAACATATTTTGCTCTGCAATAGGGCGAATTCCCTGAAGGAATCTTGTGAACGACATGGAAATTATCGGCGGATTCTGAAATATTTGGTCTTAATAGCTTCTGATCAGACACAGGAACAGGAACCACTGATAAACACTGCCTCGTCTTATACATCGACTGCGGCGTCAGGAAATCTCTCCGCTGATAACAGAAATCGCCGCTTCGATCATCCACTGAACTGACAATCGACATTTCGAAACTCTTCGTTAAGCAGTTTAGATTCCGATCAATTCTTCACATAAACCTTTCTCCGATCAAGAAAGGTGTCGTTTCTTCCCAAGGAGAAGAAATCAAGCGAAAGAAATTCTGGATTCCTGAGAAATTTTAAGATGAACAAAAATACAAAATAGCCGTTAAGTTAACGCCAAAGTAGCCGTTGGTATATATCTTTTTTGCATTTCATTTATATATTAAACTTAGAGAAAAATCAACACTATCATTAATTTTATTGATGTTTAATCAATTTTCTGTACATTTTTTCTGTCATTAACTATTAAAAGTATTTTAAAATTGTCGAAAAGTTTAAAAAAGAAATACCTTATAATTTTTATATATTCATTTTTTATTTTTTTATCTATTAACCACTAAAATTATTGAAAGATTCATAAAATTAAGCTAGGTTGCACGATTCGCTCGGATTCGTGCAATCCATCTGTTGAGAACCCTTAAACCGGGTACCAAGTATGTGTTCTTGTTAAGAACCATTAAATCAGGACCAATGATGAGTTCTAAACCAAGATGAATGTGGTCAGACTCAAATAAGGATTCTACAGCTGAAATTACCAAGTATAGGATCGGGCCCGGCAGACAGCTTAGGGTTCGACAGGCTGCTTCGGTCCCGGAGGACACCTTAGGGCCAAACAGGCAGCTTCGGTCGCGACGGACAGCTTAGGGCCAAGTATACAGCTTAGGTCTCAAAAGACAGGATCGGTCCCGACAGACTGCTTAGGTCCCGGAAGACAGCTTAGGAACCGGAAGACAGCTTAGGGCCAAGCAGATAGCTTCGGTCCCAACAGACAGCTTAGGGCCCGGCAGACTAGATGTTGACCCATCAGCATGCGTTCCACGCCTCAGGCTCAACCACGTTTTCCATCATGTGAAAACAACATCCAACAGCCTTATCATAGGTGGTTACAGGGCGTGGATTACACGCATCTCTCCCTCTATAAATGCTGAGCAAAAAGATAAGCTCAAGAGAACCCTTTGGAGGGCAATTTCGACGAACCCTAGCCGTTGTAATTTCATTTTCGCTGCTCTTATTCCCTTTGTACATTTTCATTGGTTTATTAATGAATTTGACGTAGAGGTTCTCCTCTCGGCAACGTGGTTTTTTTCCCCTTTCTTAAGGGGTTTTTCCACGCTAAAATCGCTTGTGTTCTTTCCATTTCTATATTTCAAATTGTCTCCACAAACAACAAATAAAACCGGTTTTCAGAATCCGGTGACTGTTGGTACCCCCTAAAAAGGAACCACAACAATTTGGCGCCGTCCGTGGGGAACGATTTGTGGATTTACCCATTGAGGTCTCTATCCCGACGAGGAATATGCAGGCGACAAATCTCGCAATCGGTAACGAATTCTCAACAGATAATGGTGTATGCTTTTATAGGAACTATATTCTTTCACACAGGGATATGAGTTAGTCTTGGACGGCGGGGGTTTTGGACGGGTTTGGACTAGTGATAACTCTGACTAAGTCGAGAAAGTCCTAGAACTTACCAAGAACTTAATTCCCCGCAAAAACTCGTTGGCCAAATCGAAAGTGTGAGAAATGTTATTTTCCGAGGTATTCGTTCTATCGACATGCTGAGAAAAGGGAATATAAATGAGATGCTCATCCAAAAAAAAAATTAGGAGCCTACATTGGGACTTATAAAAGAACCGGGGCTCCCAAAACCGCAGCCTATCTTTGGTGTAACGACCCTAATTTGGGCCTAGTTGTTTTGTTAAAACATGATAATTAAAACGGAAATATTCGGAAGCAAATTTAAAACATAGTTCAAAACATTAAAGTACGACTGCATAATTTAGAGTGTTCTCCGAAGGACCGGACTCTATCACCGGACAACCGACGACCTCCTTCCCCGTCCCTATCATATCTCACCTGCGTCACCTACAAAATCTGAAAAGCGGTCACAATCTATTAAAGGAAACTTCACACACACTACACATTATCTTTCTTACTTCTTAGTTACATCTTACACACACACATGAACCATTTCAATTAACCGTTTTCTTATTCCCTCTTCTTTTACCCTTATCATTTCCATCATTCATTAACTTTTCTGTTGCCGANAAATTCATATTTGAACTATCTATTATTACCAAATATTTTTGTTTAAAATAAATGTATATACTTTATTCCATATTAATTTTAAAACTAGATTAAATAGGTGTGAAGGATACCATCATATTTACTTGTTTAAATAGTTTAAGGTGTTACTCCTCTACTTATATCTCATTTATAACTTTAATAATATGTACCGTTATATAATACAAGAAAATGATATTTTCATTCTATCAATTTGGTTATGTGTTACATAATTTGTAATGATATATTTAATTCTCAAAATTTAAAATTTTGATTTTTAAATTTGTAACATTCGGCAAATTATTTTCCCAAATAGATAAATTTAATTTTGATCTAGTATCTTAATTTTGAGTATGGATTTACCATCTTCATAATTTAAAAATCACAATTATGAATTATCCCAATTATAAAATTTAAAGAATCTATCAAATAATATAATATTATATTAAAAGATTTTAATCGAAAAAAAAGAGGGGACCAGGGCAGGGAATTGGGTTTGGGCGCAGATCCCAAAGAGCAAACCCTAACCTTTAGAGACATCTGACCCGTAAGAATAGCTAAAATCCTTGGTGTCTGCCCTAACACAGAACAAGATCTCACCTTCCTTCAAAACTGGTCCTAATCCACGTCGCTATTTGCCGCCGCCCACCTAATTTAATTATAACCTTTAGCCCACAAAGATTCTCACCGTTAAAACCCGTAGCAAATCATTATCAAAATCTCCAGCTTTCCTTATTAACTCCGATCATCCACCCATACCCTCACCGCCAAACTGGGTAATCTCCTTTTTCAAATATTTTAAAATATATATTTGTATTTCTGGTTGAAGCTTTAAACTTGGATCCTTTTGTTCTGTTCAGATAAGACAGTAGCGAAATCCCAGTTCCAGATTTTGTTAAATGAAATCTGTACCGTCCGTAAGGCAGACGACCACGATTTATTTATACAATTGGGTGGTTATTGTGTCCCTTAGCAAGATAGTACACTTTCTCAACTGCCTTTTTTTGTGTAAACTGACTACACTGCCCCTCTGCCCTTTTTTTGTACATAACAAATCCGCGAGAGCCAGACCAGACCGCTGATTTAATGTATTTCATTGACTCAATTTTTAAAAAATGAGTTTTGAAATATAATGATAGTAAATTTATAAATGTATTTATACAATTAAGGTATATAAAAATATTAATATATTATTATATATATAAAGAATAATAAATTAAACATATTATAATTAATAGTAAATTAGTCATTTTTAAAATCACTGCATTTAGCCACTGTGATCAATAATATTTTTTTAGCGATTCATATAATGCATTTTGATTTTGTTTTTTGCAAAATACTATTTAAAATTTCAGTGAAATTCACCAAACAAACCCAATATTTAATACTACGTAATAGAGTAAATACATATTTTGATTAAATAAACCCAAGAAGGCTGTAGTTTACAATATGATTTATATCGTATGTATCATTCTTGCTGTATTTTGAATTTTCAAGTTAATAAAAATATAAATCATATTGTAAACTATAAATTCAATTATTTGTGATATTATTAGTTTATAAGTTATATTGCACACATATTTTCAATGTGGTAGTGATATTCGTTTAATGTTTATGTATATTTCCTAGTTTTTGAGTAACAGGCTGATTTGCTTTTTAGTCCAAGTGTGATATATTTATGTATATACTATCAAAGTTTTTATATTTAGATCCAGATGGAAAATATAATAATTTTATAAACAATTGTGATTTGTATAGCATGATTTCTTTTACTTATGCAAAGGATTATACGCATACTCTTTCAACTTATTTAATCACGAAGTTCAGCATGATATTAGAGCTCCAAGCTAGGTTTTGAGTTAATCAGTAATAAGGAAGACATAGATCAAATGCGATCCGAGAACATTTTTGATGATATGATCCGATTGAGGATGATCATCAAAATGTAGATTGTGGTTTTTGGATCGTATAGCGCTTCGATTGTTCGGGATTGAATATGTGTGCGAACAATCTCGATAGATTAAGTAGAACCTTAGAATTAAAGCAAAGAGAAAACAACGACATAAGAAATTTAACGTGGAAACCCGAAATGGGAAAACCACGTGACCGACGGAAACAACCAAATTCACTATCATTTGAAAAGATTACAACACACTCACGAATAGAAAAACTGGAATACAAGAGTATTAAAGTACATGACAATAAACTATAAAACCTCTTTACATAGATGAGGTAGTTGAGATATTAAGGTAACTAACAAATATTTATAATATTTTATCATATCTCCATATATGATTATCCATAATCAAATCATATATATGCGTCCAAATATATTGATTTGATATGATTTTGTTTTCTTCAATAACTCTTTCCATAACTGCCGATATCTTACACCAGTGTGCCCCACCATATCTCAGTTTAGTCCTAAATCGATTGCCTCCATCTCATAACTTCGGATCACGTGCTTTGGTCCCTTTGTCACCCTCGGTATTGCGTACTTCGGTCCTCAATCGATCGGTACCATACCGACCATCCCGTATTCCATGTGTGCCCCGATCGACCACATTACCGATCTCATCCAAGTGTGATCGATCGATAACAATATCGATCTCCACACTTAACATCGATTTGCGGATATCCTAAAATTTAAAAAAATTTATGATTAACCATCGACACTATAAGATTAATTTTAAAAATAAATATTTTATGTGTTGAACATTATTTGTTTTTATCATTTTGATATTCGGTATTTGGTATTCAATTTCATATTTGATTTTATGAAATTTGGTTTTGTATTCGGTAAAAAGAAATGAAAATTCGGAGTGCCTTGCATAATTCTTACCTCGGATTGGGTGGATCTTCCCTCATCATCCATTTTTCCAAAAATCCCTACTTCTTCACCTTCCTCTGAATATCAGATGATTTAATAAAATATAAATAAATGATATATGTGTAATAATGTTCAAATAATAAAATATTAAACAAAATATATCTTTATTTATAATGTACAAATTCTCATAAATTTGATTCAATCCATATGGATTATGGAATCGGAAATATAAACATAAAAACTTAGAAGAATGCATTTGGTATTGAATTTTTAATATAATATATTATATTGATTGTATCCGATCCGAAATGGAAAGTGATCCGCTCCAATCAAATATCAACAGTTCAGATATTATGTTGGGCCGAAGCTTCTGGCTATTGCCGCTTCCACTTCAGAAACGTGCCGAATCACATAGGAATCTACAAAGTTTCCAAGAAGCACTTCATTTCATAAAACATCATTGAAAATTTATTTTTAAATGGTGTTGGTTATTAATAGATAATAGTTTTTATAAACTTAAGATTGATGAGGTTTCCAATGTCATGTTTCAATTTTTAAGTTTAAAATAATAATTATCATTATAATTTATATAATTATATATATAAAATAGTGGGTTAGGAGCCGCTTCGAAAATCTGATTCTTTTAAAATTTTCGCTTCGGAGTTTCGACGAATCCGCTTCGACGAATCCAAACATCATAGTTCATATATTTGAAAAAACGGTTTGAATAAAATTCAAATACATCGGATTTTCTCGCACACGTTTCGACTACAATTCAAAATAGATCGGCATATTTCTCGGGCACTACCGAATTTATTGAAGCAAGCATGCATTAGACCATTGCGGTTTGACTTAAGAATGTCGATAATATTATATCTCACATCTTTGATAGAAATTGAATTGTTCTATTTTATAAAATTTTGATCTCACAATTAGTTAGTTAGGGTTGTCGTATCATTATCCATTTTATTCATTCTTATTCATCGAGTTACATGAATAATCTTCAAACGCATTGAATCTTAAATTTTAAAATAACTAACCCGAAGCCATCCTCTAATTTCAATACCATATTAAAATTCCTGAAGTAATGAATCGTGTTTAAGACTATGTTATGTATGCATTCTCAAATAACATTTTGATGTTAGAATGCATTATTGCAGTTTTTACAGAATACTATAGCATTTACATTCTGATTATAAATATAATGCATTTTGAAATTGTTATTTGAATGCAGAATTGGGTATGAGGCTAGATTTGGAAATTAGAATACATTCTCGTTATTTAAATTATAAATATATCTTTTAAAAAATCATATTTTCTTTCACATTCAATAATATCACATTTACAATGTCGTTGGACATATTTGTAAGTTGTCCATTCTCATGTATATTTAACGTGCAATTATAATCATATATAATGTCTTTCGTCATGTAAATACTAGCGACGATGAATCTAATTTGGATAAATCAAATTTTATACAGAACATTATTCTTGTTCTGTAATTCAATTTATCAATTACATAACACTCAATGTATTCTTGATTTATAATCATATTCTGAAAACACATTATCAAACTATATTCTAATTTTCAAAACGCATGCAAAACATAGCGTAAGTTATATACAATAATTTATAGAAGGTTATATTTTTATTTAATATTTTAATTCATATATTTTTCTTGATTTAAACAAATTATTAATATTAAAAAAAATGCGGAACAGAGCAGCAAAATCTGTCTAATTTCATGGTTCATCGGAAAAGTAAAACTATGGGGGTACCCGGAAAATACCCGTGGTTTAGTGGCCTCCGGTTTTACCGCCCCATTGATTTACGGTCACTGGTCCAGTCCAGTCCTTCCATTTATATACCCATTCATTCCTCTCGACCTAACAATATTCTTATTTCTCACATTACACAGATGTGGGCGGCGGGCACGAGTATTGCAGTTGTGGAAGCCATGAAAGACCAACTGGGATTTTGCCGCTGGAACTATCCAATGAGGTGCATCCGAAGATTGGTCTCAACTCAGCTCTCGGCTGAAACCGCAGCTTCTGTGGTGGAAAACTCCGGTGACAAGATCACCGGCGATAGAACTCGGAAGACGGAAGGGTATTTTCGGAAAGTTGTGGAGTTGAGCTGCTGGGGTCCCACCACCGTTAGATTCTGAGAAAAATGCATCCACCGTGTACGCAGTTCCGTTGTACATTTTTAATTTGATTTTCTATTTATTTAATATATTAAAAATAAATAATTAATATTTTTTAATAAAAGAATATTACCATGATTTTTCATAAGGTGATTATTCCAAAAATTTCATATTCGAAATATATTCGACTCATAAATAATTATGTTATGTTATTTCGAATATAAATATAATGTTTGTTTATATTTGTTTATAATTTCTCTGGTTATCTATTGATTATTTCTTTTATTAAATTATTATATAATAATATATATATATTTTTTAATATTTAATCTCAATAATGGATTTTTAGTATATTAAATTAAAAAAAATTAGAACACATCATTTGACCATGTTGGAATGGTAGTACAAATAAATCATTCGAGCAAAGATAGATATATTTTATTCCAACGAAAGAGCGATCATATAACTATTGAATATTATTCTAATAAAATATAAAAGAATATTAATATAAGTATTTATTCATTCGCATCAAATAATTGCCGTCATATTAAATGAATTTGTATGAGTCATCTACTACATTATAATTTGGCCACGTACATTTAAACGGTCAGAATAGCTTCCTTGTATGACCATACGTGTCACTTTCATATGTTACATATAACCTTATAATCATGTTTTCATATAGATTCATAAGATGAAAACCGAATGGTACCGTTATTTCGTTGGGTACAGAGTTTATGGGTCGAAACCTATGTTTTTTCAAGTCGATCCGGAATTTTTAATTTTTAAAAATAAAAAATAATTTTTTTTCATACCGGTCCCAACTGAAATAGTACTCCGTACCAGTTTTACCGATCCAAACTGAAACGATACTCCGAAATAGTATGAAAACATTGCTTATTTAATTTAGATATATTTTTAGATTACTTTTTCAATTTTTATTTTGTTCATATTAAATTTGTTGATTGGTAGATTCACATCCTTTATTTAGGGTTAAATTTATGAATATTCGAGTTAATTACAATAAAACGCTTAAGTTGATATATTCAAATTTAATTTCACAATCGATAATAAAAGTATTTGTATCTATCATTTGTGTATTCTTTATTTTTGCGCAATTAAATGAATTGGATATCACGATCGGATATATGTATCAATATTTGATCGTTCATAAGATATTATAATCATTTTAATACAAACAAAATTTAAATTTCTTTATGAGTTCAAAATATAGGATATTTAACTTAAGAATGAGATATTTTAAATATTGTTAATCTTTCATTAAATGTTTTTAAAATAAATTAAATGTTATTTATTAATCTTAAGATGATTCAATTCAACTTCAAATTTTGTTAATATATATGATAATCCAAATATCGATACATGTATCCGTGAATCGCGATATCCAATTCATATAATAGAGTTATATATCACAAATTTTCGTATTCAAATCGATGTATCCTTAATTGGACACACCCGTATCCTAACATCATAGATTGGTATAAAATAATCCATAATAAAAATAAATATCAAACCAATTACTTCTCATTTCAACGATTTTATACATTATAAAATTCTAATTTGATATCTTTGATACCATTGTTAAAGTAAGAATACAATTATGAGAATGTTTGTATACCTCAAACCTCAATTTTGGGAAATTTGTTTTACCTAAAATATAAATAGTTGGTTAATAATGTGATTTCTACAAAATATAATTGTGGAAGTAAATTGAATTAAATTATAAAGAAGGAATACTAATCAATAGGATCATCTCCAAATTAATATAAGTCATATTTAATACTAAGTAACATATAGTAACTAACCACCAAATTAAATCAACAATATTACCAAATATTTATGTATTTTATTACATTTAATCCAACTCAATTACGGTTTATGCATAATTGTGTAATTGATCATCTATAAGACTTGAGAATGGTGCCACAGACAATACAGACAATGGCTTTCCACGATTTCCAGAAGAACGGAATACCACAGAACCTCGTCACTGTTTTCAGATCGGCAACGACGGCGCTGCGTCGGCACCGTGAACAGATTCCGGCAACTGGCTTTCTTCTTCGCTCCACCGTCTTCTGATCCACCAGAAAACAGAAGCAAACCATAATTCTAAAGCTATTGAACTTGGAACTTTCTTTTCTTTGCAAGGAAACGTCACAGATGGGTAGAATATACAAAGAAAGGAGAAATGTAAACGGATGACACGTGTCCTATAATGATTAATAGCTAAGTTATTGAGAAAAGTTGGAACGAAATATTGGAATAATTAAAATATATTATAAAGTTTCAACTATCAAATATATATTCATTAAAAATAAAATAAAAACATCAAATTATTTATTGTATGTATTAATTTTTAAAAATAGAATAAATAGGAATGAGAAGATTTGAGAGAAAATTCATGGAATAAAGCATTTTGTCTCCATTGAAATGTGAAAATATTTAGTAAATATTAAGAGCTAATCTAAAAAAGGTCATTTGCTCCACATTATTATGAAAAAATCAATATCGTTTTGACTTGATGCTAAATTTTGAATTGGTATTCCTTTTTTATTTTTTAGTTTCAGTTCGATAAATTTATAAAATGTCAAATTTAACATTTAATTTAATAATACTATTTTTATTATATAATTATTCATAATTTAATTAAATTGAGATTTATAATTCGGATATCCATTTGATTGGAATTTAAAGTATGGTTTTGATTTAGTACAAGATGAGAATTAGTACACGTTATTCATATGGTACTGGGACCCATCTCAATTAATTAGGGTTTAGTTATTCTGCATTGATACGGTTGCCTTCTTTCCATGTATAAAGTCTTCCACAACGTTGTCCGCCACATCAAGGCGGTCAACGTGGTAAAATGATATATATCTAGCGGATACTATCTCTCCTCAAATTATAGAATAATTTTTTAGGTTGAACATAAGATTAACCATAGACACTATAAGATATGGTCATTTTTTTTTATTGTTTTATCTGTCCGGTCAAGGCGGCCAACCTAAGATTAAATGATATCACTCAACTCGGACGGGACATCCTTTTAAATTTTAAAAAATTTAAAAGAATTTTAAAAAATAATTATAAAATATAAAAAATTGTAATTATTTTATAAATAATATTATAATTTTATGTATTTGATGTGTACAAAAATAAATTTAAAAAATTATAAGTGTCCGGACATTGTTGTAGAGATAAAAGAAAAGTTATTTTTAAAATAAAAGAATGATTATGTGTACATATAGAAAACTGATGTGAAGAAGAGAATGAAGTTTTCAGATGAATATGGTTGTGGATGGCCTAATCATCTTACAAATATTATCTTTTGTTATTTTTAATATTAATATTAATATTTTAGAAATAACTTTTATTTCATCTCTATAAGAACATTATTAGCTTATAATTTTGTATATATTCATAGTATTCTAGGAGTAATATTCTACCAATATTTAAAAATTAAAATTTTGTATCGTATTAATTATAATTAATACTATCAATATAATTAGTATATCCACTGGAATATTCCTCCTTATGTATCACCAATTATAATATTATTGATAAAAATAATGATTATTTTTAAAGATAAAAATTACTTATTATTTTAAATTTATAATATTCTTTTATTTTTTATTAATCTTATTTGTGATCCATGGATGTCCTTATGACACGTACACTTTTAATAGATTCATGGACGTCCTTATGACACCTAACTAGAGAAAGATTGAAATTAGGTGAGGAAATGGGTGATTGAAGATCCTTCAAGAGTTGTCGGCATTGCAACTGATATTTTTAAAGTTTTAAGAGAAGAATGAGTTTACTTGATACTCAAATTAAAACTGCAGTGAGGTGCAGTGCGATATCCAGATCGTGATTTTCTTATGTTACACAAAACACAAGTTTAATTGCGATGTGATAATCGTTAAAAAATCACGTTATCATCACAGCTGTGGCCTCATCGTGATTTTGGAAAAGATTAATTTACCCTTAATTCTATTAATTATAATATAATTATATTTATTATTTTATATATATAAGGGTATATTAATATTTTTACGTAAATCGCAATCATAATATTACAATTTTACCAAACATATTTAAAAATTCACGTTTATCACATCTCAATACACCGTAATTTTAAAAAACTATATCAAACAAACACAATATATGATTAATGAAGACACGGACATTATTATATCACTTTTAATTATTTGCTTTCATTTTAAATTTATTTCTAAACCAAAATAACCACAAAGTTGACCCGTAATGGAAATGAGCAAGCAAGTTCGGGTTCCAATTCCTAGAAAAACATAATAATATTTTTTTAAAATTGCTCAAAGATCACACCATTATTTCAATATTTTGCACCTTTTCAAACTTCAAAATCAATCATGACCGGAACTTGAATTTCAATCAAACCTAACACCATATTAATCTATATATCGGATATAAATCAAAATAACAAAATAAATTAATTATTAATCTAGAAAAATACACACTTTTTAATTCTTTAATTTAATTCTTCAAAAAAACTAGAACAAATTTTTCATTACAGCCTAGAATACCATTTGTTTCAAGGCCGGTACAACCTATACAATCAATATAACATATCATATATCCATGGAACCAAATATATATATACTGTAGATATACCTTATGCTATAAATTATTATTTTAGGTTAAAACCTGAAAAATATTGAATTTTGACCCACTGAGCCTCCACCAGTCACAACATGACACTGATAGAAAAATAAGAACTCACTTAAAGTGAACTTAGTCAATTTCGGGTTGAATTCGAACCTTAAAAACCACTCCAGTTGTATTTGTTTCCTTACATAACACTGCACGGTTTGAAGAAGAACAAGGATACGAAACTTATCTCTATAAAATAAGATCTGAATTTAAAGAAATTGAGCATTCAAAAGAAAGCACAAAACTAAGACAAATTCATCTAATTCTGAACACAATACATGCCAAGCAACAAGGAGGAGAAACTAGCATTACCATAGTTGGCTACATAGCAACATCGGGATCCAATCTTCTCTGAATCGCAGCCGCAGCCTGTAAAACACCAAAAAATCTAGCTTGTTAAAAAATGGAATCACATAATATTCATTATTGCATTCACCTCCATCTTTCCGATCTTATAAAGATAAGCCATTTCTTCACGTAGTTGTGCTTGCTCTTTCATTGCTTGAGCCTATACAAGTATAAAGATACAATCAATGCTCAAAAGAAACCGGATTGAAAACGTGAAGCAGATTTGAAAACGAGATGCATCAAACCATACCATTCCTCCCTGCATTGTGCGTTTCAATGCATCCACCTGCTCTTCTTTTTGTCTTTCACGTTCATGCCGTAGTTCTAGCCTGTACAAGATGATACATAAATAATGGAATCTAGTCTAATATTCACATGACGGAAGAATACCTTCGCTGTTCTTCATCATTAAATAGGGTGCGTTCTGACTCCACGACTTTCCCGTGTCCCTTTTTTATTTCCCTTTCCATTTTACGTTGATAATAAGCATCCATATTGTAGTATCTGTAGCATGAAAAAAGTGTTATCCCATAATCTCTACGCATGACTACATAAACATTAACACTAACTTTTTAGATGGGAAGGTGGCAGTGTTATGATCTTCCATGAAGCTGCAACATATCGGATTAGATAAATACATAGACTAACCAGTGTTATGCAATTCAGGTAAAGCAGATAAATGTTTACTCTTTAAACAGCTGCTTCTCCTCCCAGTTAGGCACGGTTTCCAGATTCACCTTCACAAAGGAGATGCCACAAAATTCATTGTGAAAGCCGAGCAAAGGAGAAAATAGTAAATGGGGTAGATAACAACTTAACACCAATATCAATCAAGAAGCCATGCTATTTAAATCTAATCGTAAAATCCATGAGAAAGTACAGTCTACAGAAAATGCGAATTGTGAACACGTATCAAATACATTTCCCAGAATAATTACATGTTTCACTTCGGATAACCATGCAGTAAATTCTGGTCTTTTGTTCCTGCAAACAATAACGATAGATTAAGTATGATGAAAATGGATTTGCAGATTTGTAGCTGCAAGACTAGTTCAATTTCAGAAGCAAACTTCTCAGTATTTTTAAGCACTAAATAGTAAGAAGTTCAACAATCAATTCTTTTGCAAGAGTTATAAGAGTAAAATCATACCACATATCAGTTTCTTTGATAATTCCATACTTCCCCCATGAACCTGTAACTGCGCCTTTTGTCTCACTGTTTTTCTTTTTCTCCTTCTTCTTATCCCTTTTCTTCTTTTCATCCCTATCCTTCCTCTTTCTGTGCCTCTCTTTCTCCTTCCTCCGCTTTTCCTTTTCCTTCTTCTCCTCTCTTCGTTTCTTCTCCTTCCTCCGCCGTCTCCGCTCCTCCTCCGAATCTTCCGAACTCAATTGCGAATCTACAGAGTCACTATTGTACTCAGAAGAAGAAGAAGAAGAATACGAATCGCTTTCTCTAGATTTTCTTCTTTTGGAACCTAAACTCTCGGTCTTCTTCCTCTTGGTTCTGGAATGATGTCGACCGTATTTTGATTTCACAGACTTGTCTTCCTCCCCATCGGAATCATAATCTGGATCTGGTTCAGACTCCGACATGGATTTACCCCGTTTGCGGGTTGGCGCAGAAACCCCAGTCCCATCTTTCCCACCGCTAGCCATTTTGTTCGATTGAAAAAAACGGCCCTAATTCCACAAATAACGCAGAATCACGTTCACCTTCCGTTAGTCCGTTTACCGTAACTGGATTTCAGCGTCAGGATCGAAATTGCTTCCGTTTCCATGATTAACTGGTTCAGCCCAATTCAATATCTCAAGTTATTGGGCCTTCAATATTTGATTTAGCCCGATTTCAACCATTTAAAATGTTATTTTCAATTCAGAGACAAGCCGGTCCCAATTCAATATCTCAAGTAATTGGGCCTTCAATATTTTATTTAGCCCAATTTCAACCATTTAATAGAGTTCCTTTCAATTCAAGAGAACAAGTGTATTATTTTATTACACTATGATTTCATTGAAGTGTATATGTCAAAAGCGGAGTGAATTAAAATAATAATTATAAATCCGCTCATGTTTGATAATTACAAGTGTGACAAAAACTTGATTTTTTTATTGAGTTATTTAGGTAAAATGGGTTAATAATTTAAAAAAATAAGGATAACAAAATTGATTTAATAAAAATAAAAAACGACACGTGTTTCTTTAGCTGTATGGACTCGACACCCTGGCCTAGCCTTGGGTTCACTTGGCGTTAAGATCGAAGCTTTTCATTTCTCTCTAGTAGTCTCCGCCGTTGCCGGTGAGTTGTTGACGTTTTCGAAGCCTTAAATTCAGGTCATTGTCTAGTATTTAAACCTTTTGTAACTTCCCTCTTCACGCGATTTTTTTTTATATGCGAGCACCTTGTCGTATGGGGTAGAGAGGATCGATCCGGAATTTGTTTGTTTTATTTCATTAAAATTGAAATTATTTCAATGTATTTTGGGCAGGTTTTCTTTTATATGCATCTGCATGATTTTGCTTCTACGAATTTGAATTATATGGTCAAATTTGTAGCAGTTGATTCTTGGTTGATTGACATTGTGACTAAATGAAAAGAGAATCATTTGTTTTATTTCAGCCATTATCTATTCTGGGGATTTCGCATTTGATTTCTTTTAACTATGTAATCATTTTTTATTTGGAATGCTTGCTGTTGAATTTGGTGTCTTTTCAATACTCCTATTTACTAACTTTAAAAGTATGGCCTTTACAATGTCTGTGCAGTATGGATAATACTTAATTCAAAATTTATGTTTTGTCCCTTCTCTCCAGACTCCAGGTCTAGAGGTCTGCTTTTTTGAACTGACTCATCCTGAATCATGGGTATCGAAGTTGTAGATGCAACAGTGACTGTTATTCAACCTTTAACGGAAGCTAGCTTTTCAATGGTTAATAATGGAGTAAACATCAAATTTGGCTCTCATTGTACTGATAAACCATTAAATGGTGAAGTCAATGGAGTACCTGATTTTAATCTGCAAAAAAATGCAACTGATGAGTGGCCTCAACCCAAAAAGATACACTCATTTTATATTGTTAGATATCGATCGTTTGAGAACCAGAACCTGAAGGTCAAGATTGAGTTAGCTGAGAAAGAGCTGCAGAAAAAGAAGCAGGCTCGATTGCTGATTATTGAAAAAATAAAGGCTAAGAGGGTAAAATTTCTTATTTATTGTGCTATTACATGTTTGGTATGCTAAACTACCATATGCCTCTTTTTGATATGGATGTATAAGAAGATTCGTCTATATGTTTGTCAATCACTTTTCCAAAATCAATTTGGTTATGCTTTTTCCCTTTAATTTTCCATGGCTTTTTTTCATCTTCTTGTTTCAATTCTGTTTGTCTCAGCCATTATTCCTATTGTTTTTATCAATTTCAGCTCAATTTTATTGTGTTTATTCATCATTGTTCCACATAGTGTCTATCTAAGCGATCTAATGCATGATGAAAGGATGATAATGAGATGTGCCATGGTTCAGGCTGATCGAGCACAGGTGATAACTGAAATAAGGAACTTAAGTGTTGAGAACAAACAATATAGAACAATAATGGATGAGAAGAAAAAGGAATTGGAACCCCTACAACAGGCTCTGGGAAAGCTAAGGGGATCTTCTGGTGGTAGAGACAGGGGTTCAAGCTTATGTTCATCAGAGGAAGAACTCAATAAACTTGTAAGATTTTCATATTCAAATTGGTTTTATTTATGTTTGCCTACTCAAAACTAACTGCTTGAGCCATTAAATTCACCAGATCAAAAGTTTAGAGTATCGAATTCAACATGAAAGCATCACTCTTAATGAGGAGAAACATATTCTGAGGGAAATTAGACAGCTTGAAGGGACTAGAGAAAGAGTAACTGTGAATGCTACTGAGAGGGTGATGATTGAGGTTTCATTGGGTGAAAAAGAGGCGATTCAGGACCATGTCAAAGTGAGCAGCCAATTAGTTTGTATTATGCTCTTTGTTCAGTTTGTTTCGATTGTTAATATTGTAGCAACCTGATATCAGTTGATAGGGGTTGATCTCGATGGAGTACGGAAGGAAAAACAATTGATCAATGGCAAACTCAAGCGCCATGATGAAGAGAAGATAGCCATTGAAAAAGAGATTAATGCTCTAGAGGATGAACTTACATCCGTTACGCAGAACCGCGACAATATTTTCGAAACAATTAAAGATTTGAGAAAACAGCGAGAAGAAGCGGTATGTTATTTTTTTTAAATGAATAACATCGCCACGTTTCATATTCATCATATGAACTTGTGTTACTATTAAATTGAAGTGCTCTTATTACTCAATGATTTGTAGCCTTTCTATCCTTGCAGAATTCCTTGTTTTACCAGAACCGAGCATTACTAACGAAAGCTAAATCTCTTGCTGCTGACAAAAATATCGATGCGCTGATAGAACTCTGTAACACTCAGGTTCAGTGAATATTTATTTTTTTGTGCATTCTTATGAATATCTTGTTAAGTCTCTTTGAAACATGTTCTTCCTCGCAGGATGAAAAGTTCATGGTACTTTGGAACAGTAATAAGTCATTCAGGGATGACTATCTGCGCAGAATATTGCAGTCACTTGACATGAGGCAATTTAGTGGTGATGCTCGGTCGAGGAACCCGATCCCTGAAACTGACGTTCTCAAGGCAAGCGCTGAACAGGTAAAAGACGAGATTGATCCAAATGTCGTTGATTCGTCGAATAAAGCTTTGAAACTAAAGAGCTCTGAAAATCAAAAAGAGGGAAGCAAGAAACTAGAAACCACTATAGAAAAGTTTGCTGCACTTGAAGAAGAGGAAGATTTTTTTATCGAAACATTGCCGAAAAACTCTCTTCCGAAGGTTGAGATTGATCCAGTGAAGCTTAAAGAGGTGAAGCGGGAAGAAGATATAGCTAAGCGCATTAAAGCTGAAGAGAGAAAGAAGAAGCTAGCAGAGAAAGCTTCTGTGAAATCAACTCTTAAAGCTCAGAAGGAAGCTGAAAAGAAGCTCAAGGAAATTACTAATCACCCTATCAGCTATTTAAAACATGCTTTTGAAAGCTCATTGTTGTTCATATATTTCAGGAGCGTGAAAAGAGAGCCCGGAAGAAGGCTATGGCTTCTGCTATCACTTTTGAGACTGCAGAACCAACTGAGCCTGCTGTAGAGGAAGCTGAACCAAAAGAAGAATCAAATGAAATTCCAGTCCCACAAAAGAACAAGGAGATGAAAGAAAATCGAACACGCCATAAAAGACTAGAATCTCGTCCGAAATCTGTACTCAAACGCAAGAAATCTGTCAACTATTGGCTTTATGCTGTTCCAGCTGCATTGGCCGTTGTTCTTCTTGTCACATTAGGTTACATCTATATCCGTTGAGTTACAGTTCTAAGAGACCTTGTTTTTTATTGATTTTGAGACACTGTAACATGACATTTTGGATACATGAAAATTTACAAGTCTTGTGTACAAATTAAAGGAGGCAGCTAACCTTAAACCTCTATGTGTCATCAGCATCACTGGGAGCAAGATGACTGTCAATATAAAATTCTGAGTCCATGTCATCTACAATCCGACCCCTTTATTAAAACAAAGGATTTATATATAAGTAGAGAAAAAAGTCGGGTTCTTCAGTAAAAAGCAGATAATGTTACCGTTCAAGGACGTATTTCCCTTCTTTGTATTTCTGGCCTATTTCAGTAGCAGCAACCTGTGAACGGTAAAAAAGAAACCAAGTATAATGATGAATTTAGATCATTATAATGTTAACAAAAGATGGCTGGGAATGCTTAAGAGTTACGTATTTCCAGCCAACTATTTGACCACAACAACAGCAGAAACAATCTGCAACAGTATGCACTCCAGAAAGCATCATTCTCTCCTCATGAGCTCCAACAGTAAGATTAACTCTACACCACATTATAAAGCAAAAAATTCAAACTTCCATGCTGTTGGCGGTCAAGCTTGAAAAGCTTCTAATTCAGATTCGATTGTGCAAAGAATTGATGTATTTGAAGCTTTGTTTCATGGGGATTACAAATTCGGCTATTATCTACTAGAAGCAAATAATACTCACGTCTTATGAAACAGGTATGCTTTCCCCCGGCGGCAATGGAACTGCTGTGAGTGTCACAAAACATGAACGGTAAACGAAGGATTATCTAAAGAAAACAGTTCGTAATAGACAAGCTAAACAAAATTTAACTGCAGGAAAAGCAAGAAAAAGTGGCAGGAAAGCGGAAGGAAGAGAAAAAAAACAAACCCGTGAAACAATTTGTTCTGCGAGAGCCAAATGGGTTTTGCAGAATTTGCATCGATAACTTACTCCTTCTAGATCCACCACGAATATCCTCCCCATCATCTAAAGCTAAATTAATCACGTTACCCAAGAACGAAGGAAAGTGTTAAGTTATAACTGGAAACAAAATGAATGGGCCAAGTTATTGGGCCTGTAACTTAATTATGGGTTTTTTATAACAGATTTGTTGGCCCATTAACGAGGAAGATGGCTGGTTCATCATGGCCGGGATATGAAACGTTTTACTTCGTAATTGTTGAGATGAAATCCCGATTCAGGCTACTGTATCAGAATTTCACGGCTAACCCACTCCCAGAAACTCAACTGATCGTGAGGTTCTCGAAATTAAAGCGACATGAGAAGTAATTCGGACGGGACCTCCTTGAAATCGATATCTTGTTAACAGATGACGTGATTCTCAATATCCTTCAACGAAACCGATGGAAACCGTTGTGGTGTATCATCTTCAATGAAATTTTGGATATTCTTGGCCTAATCAGTTCGACAAAATGCGGAGGAGAAAAAAGTTTATGAAAGATTACTCGTATGGTATTGCTGTCGGCAGAATAACCGCTACCCACAATGTCGATGAATCAATTGCGTTGTGGGCTTAAGCGCAACTTATCTAAATTTCAGAGAGGGTTTCAAAGGATGTTGTTAGATCAGAACGGTTATCGACAGGTTATATTTCAAGTAGGGGATCCCTGAATCTCTACAGATAATTTAATGAAATGCACGACACGAATTGCCCCCTAATGTTGCTACATACATCTGGTAAGGTTCAGAGGATGGCTGATAAAGGAAATAGAGCATGGTGGCATATGTTTGACAAATGCTTTATCTAATTGCAGGTTGCCAAGGCGCCTAAGGAAGTGGCTAAACTTTGGAGAGGACGTAGAATAGCCAAGACAGGTACATTATGTCATTAATATTGTTTGTGTTCATAGCTTGGGGAGACAGGGAGAAGGTGATTTTTATTGGTAATGGCAATGGATTTTTATTGAGACATGACATGGAAAGGAATGTTTCCACAGCCTAGAACAATATATTGCTGATCTAAATTGACTCCTTGATGGCTAAATTAGTCTGAAAGTAATTGAATCTCAGTGCAGAATTGATTGATGATTGAAGGAACTTAACAATTGTACTTGTTACACGAGGGAAATTGATGCTAGAAAGCGATATGTGCCTGTTCTTCAGAACACAGGTGCTGTACCTCAATTCACAGCCGGTATTAGCAGCTTGCTCAAATGAAATCAGACGAATTAAAGTTACTGGTCTGAAGAAGGGGGGGGACCATCTATTCTCCTGCCACAAATTGCTCAAACACATCTTCCAAAGTACCAATATTTTTCCTTTGTCTAAATTTCAATTAAACTGTGATTGATCGGAGTTCTTTTTTTAGTTGCTTTCTCACGGTGGCCGGAGATAAAGCGATAAAGAGATAAAATCCAGGTTCATAAAGAAGACTACATAAGCAATACTTACTTCTACTACATAAACAGTAATCATAATCAAATTTTCAGAAGCCCCACATGCAGTCAAGCTGAGGAGCGCCCATTTTCAGATTCTCAGATGATATCCATTGGTTAACAGAGCCATGATCCGGAAGCTGATTAGCCATAGCGGGGAATGTGGCTGGAGTTATGACATTTGGAAGCTTAAGATTGTCTTGTAGTGATCTTAGGTTTGGGAATGCAGAAGTACCAACAAAAGTTTGCCTGTCGAAATGAGAAGCTACTGATGAAGAAGAAGGATCAAAGAACACAGGCGTGTTGAGAGAAGGAAGCGGCTGTAAAGGAGGAAGCTCAAAGAGAGAGTAATGGTTAAACACAGGCGCAGCAGCAGCAGCTATGGCAGTGGAGAAACAGGGCACGTGCTCCTTGGAATGGATGACAGTGCCATCAAAGGAGCAACTCTCTCTGTCATTAGAGGCGGTGGAGGGTTCAAGAAGAGCAGGAAGGGAAACAGAAGATGGAGAGCCAATTTCAGTTACAATATTGATATCTGCTGATGTTCTCTTCTTTCCACTACCGATAGCCGATGAACCACCGCCGCAGCCGGTTTTCTGAAACACACGGGAGATTACCCATTCTCCCTGAAAATCGAAAGGATCACACGTGTAAATTGTGTAATATCATGAAGATGAAATTAAGTAAACCCTTGTTGTATTTATTCACTGTGTAAATGGAAGGAGTTTTGTTGAGTACCTTAGGATTCCCAGAAAGACAGTGATAAGAAAATTTGCCGTCGAGGCGATACTCGTGCATAACCCAGTTGCTTTTCTCCCCTTTTGGAGCTCTACCTCTGTAAAAAACTAGGGTTTTTTTCATCCCAACGAGGGAGCAAGTTTTTGAACTGTAAATTTCACGATCTTTGCCCGTTGCTTTCCAGTAACCGGCTTCCGTCGCCCGATTCGTCCTGAGCCCAGTTGGGTATTTCCGGTCACGTAAACTGAAAAAGTACCATTCTTTCTCCCCCATCTTAGCTTTAGCTACAAAAACAACAGAAATTGAAAGAAGAAGCTACTTAGAAAATGTACAGTAAGCAATATTCTTACCAGGTAAATGCCATGGCTCACATTTGTTGAGATCAACTTCAGCAATTGCCCTACTAGTGAAGCTAGAGTCAAGAACTTTCTTCAAAAGGTAGTAAGTTATAAGTTCTTCATCTGTTGGGTGGAACCTGAACCCTGGTGGCAAAGCTTCATGCCTATCGTACCCGTGATGGTGATGATGATGATGATGGTTATCCATTCAAAAACAGAAAAAGTATGAACACACAGACAGACAAACTTGTTAAAGAAGAAAACAACTTTGTTATGAAACAAAACCCTTCATCAATCAGTTAAAACATAACGACCACGGAAGCAAACATCCCCAAACAAAACCAATGCAGCTATATATACACACAGAGAGAGAAAATCTGCAATTTGTAGTCTGTAAAAACGAGTTGGCTATGGCGTCTGTTACCATTTCGATATAGGTAGTGGTAGGGATGGGCACGAGTGTATCTATATGTACGTATATTCGTATGTATTGTATGGTATGCGTGTGCGTGAGAAAGTGTGCAGGTATTCCTCTGTCAGTGAAGAAAATGAAAGGGAGGAACAGATAGTTGTTTAGATAGAGAGAGAGAGATAGAGAGATTGCTGAATTCACCATGGATCGATTAAAGCTGATTCATATCTTGTCTGTCAGCACAGTACACCAAAGATTAAATAATATAATTAATCTTCCTTTTTCTGTACACAGAAAACTCTAAATCATCTTCTTCTCTCCTCCCACGCCTCCGTTGTAATCAAAATCAATTACGATTTACGATTTACGATTTACGATTTACGATTTACGATTTACGATTTACGATTTCATTTGATGGGTAAACATCTTTTCATCAAGACCCATCAAGGAATTAGTGAAAATTGCAGAAAAAAACACATCTTTAACCTCAATACAAAGGAATTGTCCATCCATCAACGGAACAGACTTCATTTAACGCATTGATTTTCATGGGGATCGAGTGGATTATAGCAATGTTCCTAGTAAGTGAGTGTGATTAGGAGGAGATAACACAATTCACTGAGGCAGAGATAACAATTCACTGCACAGAACAGAGAACAGAGAACAGAGAACAGAGAGCAGAGTCAGAAATTTTCACAGTTTTCACCAAAGTAGTGTTATAGACGTAATACAAAATCCCACACTCGTTGTTTCAGTTGCTAGAAATCCATTTCTTTTCTTGTCTTTTCATTAATAAACTAAAATAACCCTGCAAATTTTCTCACCTCGAGCCCATCAAAATCCCCCAGCCCAGCCATCAAATTATTGGAATCGTGTAGTAACAAAAGAAGCAGGGGGGGCCCCGTTTCCTTTGATCTGAATCAGACACAGACACTGTTGCCTGCTTTGCTTTGCTTGTTCATCTTTCATTTTTATTTTGTATGTGTCTTGTTATTATTCTTTATTACAATCTGTTTGTGACATGACATCAAGGACAATATGCTTCTTAATTTAATCATGTAATAAAAACTAATGTAATGTATGGATGGATTTGCATGCATGTATCCTGTCATACCCCTTTCACATCAAATCGTTCCAGCTACTCCCATCGCATCATCATTTTTTTAATAAACTTTCCACGGTAGCCGCCGGTGAATCTCCGGTGCGTTTTGGTGGAGGAGCTCTGGTATCGAGAAAATAAATAAAACTGGGAACTTGACGTATGAGAAGAGCAGGGCGCCGCCCCAAACCCGAAAATTTCACGAATTTGGGTCTGCCGTGGCTAGTTGGGTAATCCACCTGGTGCCCAGATCTCACATTACACTGTTAGTAGGACGGTTTGAGTTTACAGGTCGTCGGATTTCCCCACGAACGGGACCAGTTCCATTATTCAACTAACTCCGGCAAGGCTCCTTTTTTAGGGCTTTTTTAATAAAAATTATATTAAAGCCCATTCTTCATATTGTCATCATTTATAATTTGATTAAACTTTTGAATTTATTAAATAATAAATGATTTATTTGTGAATATTTAAAAGGGGTTGGCAATATTGAGATATTAATATTTTCTTATATATTAAAAGAGTAAATATACTAATATTACACTAGTCAAAGTTGTATTATAATATTATTTATTAATCATAAATACATTACAATTTTATGTTTGTTTTGTGTACTCCAAAACATAATGATTTATTAATTGATGAATCAAACACATTCATTCTATGATCGAAGAGGCTTATGATCGACATTATGAGATAGAGTTGTGAACAAAGATTTGTTTATCGATTTACGCTTTGTAGCAAGTGTGAATCTTATGCATATTGAAGTTGGTAGGAGAACATTTCGAATACAAAATTCGAATAAATCATATGATATATATATATATATATATTGTTTTATTTTGATTTTTTAGAGTGGTTTTTATCTACATTGGAACATTTTTTCAGGTCTAAATTGTATTTTATATTTGTAGGTGTATTGTAAAAAGTATTGATTTTGTTCCTACATAAAAAAGCTGAAAGTTTTATTTAATATTATTACAGTAAATGTTGTAAATAGAGACAAAATATACATGGCATGGGAATTGGGAAGACATAAAGTTAGCATGAGTTTTTTCAGCCATAACATAAAAATAATAATAAAATATTCACTTTCAATTATTTTAATATAATAATAGCATATATATTTGTTATCAATTGACATACTAACCTCTTAACACCGTGCCTTCTTTGTCAATCATGTTAGTAACACAAAAAATAAAACAATGAACTTATTAAAATATAATGTAAATCAATTACTATTTTTGCGCCATAAATATGAATGAATTAGCCAGAAACACACCCTAAAGTTGTGGTCCTATATAAATTGGATGTAAATATTGTTTAAGTTCAACAAATTATAAGAATTAATAAATTAATTTTAATTCTTTTTATATGTTGAAAATTTCTTAAAATATGTTTAATACTGGATAAATTGCTCTTATTTTACAAATCACTACTTTTTCGTTAAAATAACAATTTATTCTCAGTCATAATACTGGATATTTTGTGTAAGTCAAACATCTATTTTATTCTCTTGTATATGGATATTGTTATGGGCCCAGTTGAAGTTTCAACATAATTGGGCTTATGGTCCGGCCCATATTTAAAAGGTCATCCGGCAAATTTTATTTGCGATCATGTATCTTTAATTAATGCAATATGATCCTACATAGGTGTTGTTTGGAATTGTATTTTATCGTCCGGTGCGGTAAACGTACCGTATATTTTTTCATTTTAACCAAATATGTTTAACAAATACGTTTGTTTCATCTCTGAAAACTGCGGTGAGGTGACACTACATTTGAAGTAGTGGTGGGCAGAACGCAGTTATTTAATGACCATTATACCATTTCCGTTAAAATTAAGGTTTACAATTTATTTTTATCAAAATTAATTTAATATTAATTTAAATTCTTATCAATATTAATATTATTTTTATTACATATGTTTAAAATTTTTGTTCATATTAATTTATTAATATTAATTTGTTTAAGAGGCTCCGAACTTTGTAGAAATTGAACACGATCGGAATATGGAAGTATAAATTCTCAATGACCCATCACATATAAATGTTAAACTTATACACGACAACTACATAATTCGAGTTAAGAATGAAATATGTGATCGCATTGCACAAGCGATGATTGGTGAAGATCATCCATTTAGATCATTCATTTTTGTCAATATTTGTTTTTTTATACTTTTGATCAATAACTTATTATATTCTAGTAATTTATTAAATAACGAGTTTATCATAATCATTTTATGAAATCACAATTGTATCATTGTTTCAAAACAGTTTTTTAAAATCACCATCAGTTCACCTCACAACACAGTATAGTCATCGCACATCACCGATATTTGTCAAACAATGTTCCAAACGTACCCATAATTTCCTTCGTCATATAGATATTAGCAACGAAGTGTCTAACTTGGATACATCCAATAAAATTAAAAATGATAGAATTGATTGGAATATTGAAAGATTTGAAAAACCAAAAAATTATCATTCTAATATTAATATGGAGATAATAAGAGATATGTGAAATATTATGAAGAGCTCATTGTGGTGGTATCGAACAATCTAGACGACATGAATGATAAATTTATGTAATATCCTTTATTGTTTGTATTTATGCTATATTGATAATATTTCAAATTTAATTAAATTAAATCTAATCTTATTCATAACTAAAATCTAAAACGGTAATAATGTTATTTATTAACATTATTTTCATTATGCAATTCAATTTATAAATTACAAAAGATTGACTGGATTCTTGATATGTAATTACATTATCAAAACACACATGGAGAAACATAGTCTTAATGTCATAAAGTAAGCAGGAACTAGAGAGGAACAACTATATGTTCCCTAGACATTGATTTGGGTGATTTTATAGACACCCCAACACTAAGCATCTAAACATTACAATGGGAAAGGGAAATTAACATACCGAAATCTAAGCATCATCGTCATCATCTTCCTCATCATCGACATTGTTGACAAGTTCACACTCATCGATCCATTCACTGTATCTGTAGACAATAATTTTCATGACATTCCGAAAAGCCAATATAAAATATACACAGAACTTACATGTCTATAGCCTCAGTGAGCGCTGATGACAAAACAAAAAAAACATGAATACTCAACATGGAAAGTCAAGTTGCAGAAAAAAGAGGAAGAAATATGAGTTTAGATACAATTCACAGTGGTGCTAAAGCTTTCTTGGCATATTTGACATGATGCAATCCCAATTTGGTTCTTCATGTCACTGAACAAAAAGAATTATATAGTTTTCTCGGTAACTGCTAACTGTACATCGATCATCTAGCAAATGTAGAACTTACATGCGGCATTCGACACTGGTAGCATGGCTACAGAAGGGGCAGCGGAATACAGTGTCAAGTTTGTCCATCTTCTTCTTAGGGAGTGGCTTTGCCTTTGCCTTTCTCTTGCCCATTCTAAGATTTCACTGCAGATCTCGATATAAGCACAAATTAATATCTAGCTGATGAATATTGAACACAAACTGTGATGCCATTTCTTTAAGATTCACAAATAAAACTGAAATGCTTATACAAGCAGATTTGAAAATATATCGCAATATTATCAAGCTATGTGATACTAGAATCAAAGTACTAAACTTGAGACGGAGAACAATAATAAAACCCAAAGTAGCACTATACGTATGGTTCTACTTCTCTATAACAATTTCATCAGTCTGGTTCATATATATCAAAATAGAAGGAAAACCATTATGATGGATAAGAACCCTAAATTCCCAAATGTTTAATTCGAACGTGATAAGGCGAAACGAATTAGGATACACAGACATACGAACACAATTTGAGATCTCAAAATTCCGAAACCCTCGACGAACCAAGATCGATTTAAACTAAACATAATCAATCGAACACATCAGGATTCTCATCGAAGAACAATACACCCAGCAAAATAAAGAGAAAACGAATCTTAAAGCAAAAAAACAACGCAGGAAAAAAAGCGACGGTCACCTTCGATTGCCCTCTCCAATCAAAAACGCTAA
Source organism: Utricularia reniformis (assembly GCA_009725065.1). Lineage (NCBI taxonomy): Eukaryota > Viridiplantae > Streptophyta > Magnoliopsida > Lamiales > Lentibulariaceae > Utricularia > Utricularia reniformis. Next base: position 838,002 of record RWGZ01001059.1, read on the forward strand.
GTTAGAAAGTTACTGAAAAATAAACACACCGCCTATTTATAATACGACCTATGGTGCCTACCTAGTATGTTTTCAAACAGTGGTTGAATTCGTTCGACCGTGAACCGCGTATTTCACGGTTCGGTTCGAACTGAATTGCTCTAGTTTTGCATTTTTTATTTTTGAACTGATAAAATATTTAAATATTATTTTATTATATATTTTTCAATATTTTTTATCTATTTCAATTTTAATTATTTACGTATATTCGTAATATATAAAATAATATCAATTATTTCTTACTAAATTCGTATAAATTTGTTTCCTTTTTTATATATTGATAAAATTATATCTTATATTTACATTATAAAGTAACACAATAATTTATTAATCTTATGAAAATTATGATATAATTAAATTTTTTCAAAGTTTTTACGATTCAAATCGGTTCGAACCACGGTTTGAACCGGTTCTTAGTGAACCAGACATTTTCCGATTCGATAAAAATGATCGGTTTAAAAACATAGCCTACCCCTATGTTTTGTCTAAAACACATATCTTCAAATTCAAAATTACAAATATAATAACTATTTAATCAAAAATCTAAATAGATCTCTATAAATTCAATTAACCGTAAGATACATAGTAAATCATCAATATAATTTATTATTGTTATTTAACACTCCAATAAAATATAAATATAACCATCAACTATTCAAAATGATAGTATATAACTCATATTTTTTGAAATGATATTATTTTACCCTTACGTATTCAAAAGTTTACGTAATTAACCGACAAAATATACATATTACGTCAACTAGACACTTGAATAACAATGTGTGTAATGGAGAATTGACTAGTAGGGAGAAGTTGGGAAAAAACTCAATCGAAATAAGATTGAGAAGCAATGCGATGATTGTTATATGGTGCACAGATGTGGACTTAAGAGAGATCGTGACGATAGAAAAAGTACATCTATATATGTATTTACGGTTCATCGTACAACTATAGTTGGAATTTAAAATTGCAATTGTGTGTCTCACTTTAGGAAGAGTACTTAGCAATATGAATTACTTTAGCTGTGGTTAGTTGGTGTTTTATAGATTTGCTCTTATTTAGGTTATGTTATGTATGTGTTTTGAGATTTAGAATGCAGTTTAATAATATGTTTTCATAATGTGATTACAGATCAAGAATGAATTGAGTGTTCTGTAAATTATATATTGAGTTGTAGAATGAAATTATGTTTTGTATGAATTAAAATTAATAATGCATTTGCAGAACACAGTCTTAGGCTGTGTTCTGCATAAATTATGAAAATGAATTATACATTATAGAATGTATAATCTGTTTTTTTATACAGAACAGTATTCATTTTAAATTCTGATTATAAATTATCATCATAATGCATTCTTCTATTTCAATTATAATGCATAATCAAGTTTAAACTTGATTCTAAAAATGCATTATGCATTCTGCTTATTATTTTTCACGAGAAAATTACTGCATTAGCCCACAATGTTTAAAATAATGTAAATACTATGCTCCCAAAGTTTGTAAATTTCATGAGAAGCTTTCGAAGTTTCAAAGTCATTCAAGAATGACTATCTAGTGAATAATATCAATTTTTCATCTTTTTCGTATAAATGATTTTGATAATTTATGCATTATTTTTAAATTTTTCAAAGATTAGAGATTTAGTCATTTCATATTTTTAAGGTTAATTGATCAATACAAACTATTGATTTGGGGGTCAACTTAAATATTAACGAGTATTAGAGTTCAATATAAACGGTTCTGAAAGTTTGAGAGTCAACCACACAATTCTTAAACTTTAAGGATATGATATTTACAACATTTAAAAGTTTATGGTTAACATCACGCATTATATCAACTTCGGAGGTTTGTATACTATTTACAAATTTTGGAACAATGTTTTTAAATTATTAAAAGTTTGGTGGTTAGTGACAAACAACACTTTATTTTTCACATATATATATATTTTTTTCAAATCAAATATTTATCTTTTTCATAATAATAAATTCTGTTTTTCTATAATTTAGTATTTATATATCATTTGTTTAGTTTCTTATTCGATAATATCGTTTTCAACATTTTTGTTTTATTTTTTATTATAAGATTTTTTAATAAAAAAATGTTATTAATTTATTTTGTATTTATAAATATTATTTCAGTTTAGAATTATAATTTCAGATATAATTATTTTTTATATTATAAGTCAATTCACATTATATATTTTTATAGAACGCTTTTATATTTTATAATTTATTATATGTTTACACAGAACACTATGCAGATTCTAATTATACATTCTGATTCTGCATTCTAATTATAAATTCTGATTATACATTATATAATTTGTGCAGAACACACACTAAAGTTTTTACCCTTATAGTTATAAGTATGATGAAAATATCATTTCACTGAAATTAAAATACAACAATATTGTTTGTATTCAAATACTTACTCATTATATTATCGACATCGACAAGATTACCGGTTTGGGTACCGTTTCTATCCGGACCGGTACGAAATATTTTTATTTTTTTGGGTCAACAAGGAAAACCCGGATTCCGACCCGTAAACCTAGTACCGGGAATATTGATCAAAATACTAGTGTCGTTCGCTTTTTATTATATCGGTCGGTATGAAAAAATCATGAATAAAAAAGTTTAAATAAAATTTAGTGTTTTAAGGGTATTATGGTAATTGTAAAAATAAAAATACATTATACAATCTCAATTCAACCAAAATTGATCATTTTGCATTCTAGTTGTTTTTCTTCATAATGCAATAATGCATTCTGTATGATGCATAATATAATCGGGTAAGTGTTCTATAAAATTACTTAAAACGTGTTTTAATAAATAAAATACATTATTAGATCAATTGCCCCAACATAGCTTAGTGGTAAAAGAAGGACATTTCATCTCAAGCTACAACGATGAAATAAAATTGAACAAAAGATCGCCTTCTGCTCATTTTAAACACAAAACCTTCTAAAGTTTAAGACTGAGATCAATGGCTTCACCCTCATCCTTCTTCTTCCTGTTGCTGGAGGAGGGTTGATTCACTACAAAAGGCTTCTTCTGCTTAATCTTAGAAGCTTTAAAAGCAGCAGCTTCTGTTGCTGGTGTAGCCAGTGTAAGAAAATCGCGATCAAGCGCTGGTTCCTCTCTGAACCAATTGCATTCTAATTACCACAATCAAACAAACTTGCAAATCTAATGAACAAAATATCACCTTATATAAGGGAACGATCTCTTAATGCCAACAATCTGCTTGAACCGGACTCTATCCGGGACTGAGAAATTGCGAATTTGGTTTGAAGGGGGCTCCTCTATATGGGAACAGAACAAAGGATCTGAATTTACCTGCAATTTCTTAACCAAATACATTATCAGAACGAAGGGTTAATCGAATAAAAATCTTTTCTTGTTCATCACTCACCATCGAAGAAGAAGTATGTCCCTGAAACTGGTATGATTTAAAAGGGATTCTTGATAAATTTGATTCAAACACAACGTTATCTACCCTTTGGTTATGTACTATTTCACGATTCATAACCTGAACTTGGGACAAAGGGGAAAGATTTAAACTTGGAGAAGAAGAAGAAGGATGAAACAAATTATTAGGTGATTGCAAATGCAAAGCCTCCCTTCTTTGTTCTTCAACTATTATCTTTTCAAGCTGTGCGACGCCTAGTCCACGTTGAGGTACTTTTTTCTGCTTACTGTTTCTCGACCTAGTAACAAAACCAGAAGCGGTGGTGCCACTATCACTCGCATGGCTGCTTACAATCTGTTGTTCTTCATTAGCCATTCTAACAGTGAATCTCGGAGACAAAGCTTTGCATATTAAGGCAAGTCATGCACCAAATCCTCACCATATTTTGACAATAAAACAGTAAATCTAACACATTGACCTAGATCACACTGAATCTAACAGTCTCCCAATTTCATAGTAGAACGAACACAACAGAACAAGAACAAAACCCATAAAAAAACACCGGGATTACAAAGTTCATCCAACGTAACAGAAAGAAAAAATGGGTAACGAGATTGAGTCTGTGAGATGGTGTGTAGAAGAAGAAAACAGTGAATTATTCTTACAAGTTCACAGATTTATGCCGCGAATCTAAAGCAACCTATTTGAGCGATTAGCCCTTTCTCTGTGAATCTAATTTGTCGCCTAAATCCTCGCTCTACTGCTCATTCTCTTCTTTCCCACTTTAGATTTCACTGAAACGCGTTGATGAATCAAGGCAAAACTTTATCTTCAATGTTAGATTCATCCGCATCACCATGGCTTGAATCTTCTTCATCCAACAACTTAAATTCAGAAACCCAAACTTAGATATGGACATGGCGACGTCACACATCCTTCTTCACTTTTCAAAATGTACACAGATCAAGTATCCCTTTACGCTTCGCTCCAATGACTTTTATTATTCGCCTGGGCCACTGTTTCTCCCTAAGTGAAACTTCACCTGTAAAATGAACAAGGTTTGATCTGGTTTCTCAACCATATTTTCAGCTTCTGTTCCTTGTTCCCGAAGTGGGTGAGAGAAATATATACGCACATTTTACCCATCACCCGACAAACTTCAAATACAAATGAACGAGCATTGAATCACCATGAAGGATAAAATTTACCCAAAACTGGCTAATATCTCCTTCATTAGTTTATTACCCGTGGACCAGAAGACGGCCGGCCTATCTGAGTTAGTAGATAAAAAGCCTCCGGCGAGGCTTGCTGCGGCTGCAGGGAATCCGGTTATTTATTTCCAACAGCAGTACATCAACAATAAAGATTTACCAACAACCTTGCAGCAATTGTCCCGATCTACATTTTTACCCTAAAATTTCACCACTACCACTTCCAGATTTGCAGGTCAGGGGGACCATAAGTTTTTGATGACCACAAAGTACAATGTTTTGCTACTCTATACTCATTATTCACCCTTAAAATCTACCCAATAAGCAAGAAACTGTGAAAACGAGGGTGGCTGTAAAAGATTCCAGATTGAAGGAGATTTGGGAAGTTAAAACAAAAACAGAGTCACGTGAATAATTAACCTGACTACTACAATGCAGATTGCAGACAAAAAATGGTTGATTCTAATAGACAATTGCTTCATAGGATTTAGAAATTGATTTAACAGAAGCAGCGGCCAGAAAGAGATGCAGTACAGCAATTCAAGGAAAGGAAAGAAGTTCAGACATTACATAACAGAGAGAGCAAAGTCTATGACAAAGTTGAGCTCAATTTTGCTCTTACATTCCCAAATAACAACATAAAGTAGAAAGCGTGGTAGCCAAATGAAAATTGAGTAGTAGTGGTAGTAACCTGAAACTGGTGATGAAGATTCTTGCCGCCGCGATGTGTAAATCACTCAAGCTTCTTCCTTGAACCATGGAAAGATGATAATTTTTCATTATACTGTTGTAAAAATGCAAATGTAACTTTTAAGACTTTAAAAAAAACTGGGAATGATACTAAGAAGTGAAAGTTATTACCTTTAGTGGAAGAAGAGAGGATTACTGCTTTTTGTGAGCTGGAATCTAGTGACGAGAATCAGAGGAAGCAGAGGATGGTTTGTCGGAATAGCCATCGTGCTCCTCTTCTTCACCTTGAATTCGTGCTGGAATATGAAAACCAGGAAACCCACCAACTCCTGAGGCAAATCCAATACCTTGCATTGAGGATGGATAGATAGGAAAAACTGTTGGAAGAAGGTGGTGTTGCTGGTTAGGATCTGCAGAGGCAATGGATACGCCTGATGCGTCCATCCAAGCACGAATTGAAGGTGTAATACTGGACTGAAGGGGTCCCCTCTGTGATGAAAACTGGGTATGGCCTAAAAGCTGTTGCAAAGTTTGCTGTGTTGCTACCGGCGAATTGAACAGAAAACTTGCAGCTGCTCCGCCACTCCCAATGTTGGTGTCTCCGCCATTCCCACCGGAATTCCAAGCTGTAAGTCTATGGAATCGGCTGAGTTCTGCCGCTTGTTGATACTCGGCCCAACTTGCGGTTCCGTCGAAACCCAGCGGAGTGCCACTCAGTAGAATTTGAGCTTGAACATTTCCTTGTTGGTGAGCTTGATCTGAATGATGAGTGATGTTCTGGTGCTGTTGAGGCTGGTGGTGTAGCAAAATTGGATCTTGAAAAGATTGAAGAGAAAGCCTCAAATCTTGGTTATTGCCACTGTTTCTTGATAGCAAATCTGGAGTTGGGAAGTTCTGAAACTGCATAGATGACGAGCTAGCTTCTGCTGAAGCACCCATTGGAAAGAAGGACTTGATAGTATCAGCAATGGCGTCGGAATCTAAAGATGGAGGCAAAAAGCTCATGTTCTGCGAACAAGGATTATTGATCCCGCCACTCTGGTGATGCAAACCTTGCTGCTCATCTCCCCCTCCATGGATCATCATGGGCCTTTTACTTGAAGAACCAGAACCAGAACCAGAACCAGAAATATCACTGTTCATCATCAATTTGGAATGATGCATAACAAGCAGCTGCTGCTCTTGCTGATTCTCCTCCTCAAGCTTCGTCACGCCTTCTTCCTGCTCAAAATTTACATTTTGAGCAGACGAACAAGAAGTGGGATGCCAAGGAGGTAACTGAGCAAGCTCATCAATGGCAGATTTAGCTTTCTTAATAAGCCAATCAACCGCTTTACTGGGGCGGTCATACCCAAGCCGATCTTGAACATCATAGAACTGAATAGCAGTATGAGCAGCGAGACGAACACGACGATCTCTAGGACCTTTAGCAGTACAAACTTTGCTATGGCGGTCTTTTCTTCCAGTTGACCTCACAATGTGACCGCCTTGTACCTCTACAATCTCGCCACAACTACTTCTCGGACCTAACCGCGACGGTGGTATCGTGTGGCGATAGCTGCTACTTTCTCCCATATTTCCTCCCAATCTCGCATATTCGTTACTCCCCTCCAGCGATGAAGACGGCGTCTCAAAGTAAGACCTCTTCTTTGGGGGTTGCGGCGGAAGTCTTCCGTAAACAAGCTGACTTTGTGTAGTAATTTCAATTTCCTGCCGGTCGTCTTCCTCCTCCTCAACGTTTGAAGAAGGAGCCTGGTTTTGTTCTTGAGAAAGCTGAAGATTCTGCGGATTCCTCTGTGGATCCAGAGTCAGACCCTTATTATTCTCTTCTCGGTCCAGCTTCTGATTCAATCAATGTCCCCTTCAGCTTCTTGCTGAGCAAAAATCTGCACAATCCAGAAACCCCCCACCCATTTTCAATCCCAAAAACCTAACCCATCTCTTTCCTTATGAAAACGCACTCCGGTGACCCCCCAAGAACAACAAAGAAACTAGCGAAAAGTATCAAGAGAAAACAGCAAAATATACCAGTAGACCCCCCCGCCCCACTTCCCCTAAACGACGCAGCAAGGAGCAGTAATCAAGAAATTTCCATGGCAAAAAAACTCTCTCTCATCGTATTCCTATACTGAACACAGACAACAGGAGACAGGTTAAAGATAGGGGAGGAGCATTAAAAAAACACAATAAAGAAAAAAAGGAATTAGGTTCACATCTCTCACAACACCATTGGCCCCGCTGATCTCACTGTAACTTCAAACATAAACCCTCAAAATTGAAAGATCAAAACAGAATCAGATCCCTAGCTCCCTCCCCAAAAAGAAAAAAAAAAGACTCATCTTCATCTAAATCTACGATACAAATACAAGCTACGCCTGCATCCATCACTCTTGCCTTTTTGTATAGTCAAGTCCCTTTCAAGGGCTCCGTCTTCTCCTGCCCCTTTACAATAATACACTTTAAACCATACATTCTTCACTGCTGACACACTTAAAAAAAATTAAAAATCAAAACTTTTTTCCCCTCTTCATAAAATTCCCAATTTCAGTTCCTCCCCAAAATCTCAAACACATGGAGGAAAAGTTATGATTCATGTTTCAGTATCTGTAAGTCTTTACAGAGATAGATTGAATTGAAAGCAAAGAGTATTAAATGGGAAACTAGTAATGACAAGTCAAGTTCATAGTTTATATGCATATCTGTACATTTATTTATCAATATATTTTTCCAGTAAGATTGAAGATGAAAGACTAACAAGTAACAACTACCCCCCTTCAATAATTGAATTAAAATAGCAAGACAAAGGGAATAATAATCTACCAGCCCACGTCCCCGTAGACTTGTTCAAATTTGAGTTGCAAAACAAGATCACCTAACTGTTTCTTATTAGTTATCAGTTTTGATAAAATTTGCAAATCTATTTATTTAAAAATCAGAAAATAACGTCTTTATTCTTCAAACTTTAATAATTCTAATAGGGTAATGTTTGTCCACGTCCCCCAACTTATCGACTGTGTAAAAGGTATGCTCTCAAAGTTACGAAATTGTAAATATGATATAATTTTTGAATAAAAATATACATTTGTAACTATCAAACTTCAATTAAATGCAAATAAAACACCTCAAGTTTCTAATACTGTTTATCATTGACACTTTAATAAACTGGTAAAGTTTTAATATTTCATGCATAATTCTCCAACATCAATGATAATTTTTCTATAATTTTTCAAACGGATTTTATTTGCGTACTTTGTGATGAGTTTTCAAATAATTTTAAACTTACGAAAAACCGAGCGTTAGAATGTCAGGGGTAATTTTTTCAATTCTAATAAATTATATTCTCATAATTTACAATAATATATTTAATATTCAAACCTAAATGTTTTGATAAATATAATTTTTAAAATTTGCAACATTTGGTAAATTATATTCCCAAATTAACAAAATCGATCTATGAAATTTGATTTTACTGAGAAATTCAATTATTAAAATTAAAAACTTTAGATATCAATTATAATATGAGACTAAACTTTGCGTATTGGTTTTTCAAAACATACAAAGTAAGGAGATCATTTTTGTCATCTCATATTTTCGTATCACATTTACCATAATCATAAAATTTTGAAGGACCAAAATTGTAAAAGTATTAAACTATGAGTATATAGCAGTTATTATTGTATATATTCTCATCAAAATTATAAAACATATTACGGTATATATTCTCATCAAAATTAATATATTTAAACTCAATATATATATATATANCAAAAAGAAAAAAAAAAGACTCATCTTCATCTAAATCTCGATACAAATACAAGCTACGCCTGCATCCATCACTCTTGCCTTTTTGTATAGTCAAGTCCCTTTCAAGGGCTCCGTCTTCTCCTGCCCCTTTACAATAATACACTTTCAACCATACATTCTTCACTGCTGACACTCTTAAAAAAAATTAAAAATCAAAACTTTTTTCCCCTCTTCATAAAATTCCCAATTTCAGTTCCTCCCCAAAATCTCAAACACAGGGAGAAAAAGTTATGATTCATGTTTCAGTATCTTTAAGTCTTTACAGAGATAGATTGAATTGAAAGCAAAGAGTATTAAATGGGAAACTAGTAATGACAAGTCAAGTTCATAGTTTATATGCATATCTGTACATTTATTTATCAATATATTTTTCCAGTAAGATTGAAGATGAAAGACTAACAAGTAACAACTACCCCCTTCAATAATTGAATTAAAATAGCAAGACAAAGGGAATAATAATCTACCAGCCCACGTCCCCGTAGACCGTTTCAAATTTGAGTTGCAAAACAAGATCACCTAACTGTTTCTTATTAGTTATCAGTTATGATAAAATTTGCAAATCTATTTATTTAAAAATCAGAAAATAACGTCTTTATTCTTCAAACTTTAATAATTCTTATAGGGTAATGTTTGTCAACGTCCCCCAACTTATCGACTGTGTAAAATGTATGCTCTCAAAGTTACGAAATTGCAAATATGATACAATTTTTGAATAAAAATATATATTTTTAGTCATCAAACTTCAATTAAATATAAATAAAAATCTCAAGTTTCTAATATTGTTTATCATTAACACTTTAATGAACTGGTAAATTTTTAATATTTCATGCATAATTCTCCAATATCAATGATAATTTTTCTATAATTTTTCAAACGGGTCTTATTTGCGTACTTTGTGATGAGTTTTCAAATGATTTTAAACTTACGGAAAACTGAGTGCTAGAATGCCAGTGATAAAAAACCAACGGTATTGATAACTTTAAATGTTATTCTTGCAATTTCATAGGTTAGATTGCATGTCATTTACGTAACTAGTAAGTTGGAGGATAATTATGTAATTTTTTCAATTATAATAAATTATATTCTCATAATTTACAATAATATATTTAATATTCAAACCTGAATGTTTTGATAAATACAATTTTAAAAATTTGCAACATTTGGTAAATTATATTCCCAAATTAACAAAATCGATCTATGAAATTTGATTTTAACTGAGAAATTCAATTATTAAAATTAAAAACTTTAGATATCAATTATATTATGAGACTAAACTTTGGGTATTGGTTTTTCAAAACATACAAAGTAAGGAGATCATTTTTGTCATCTCATATTTTCGTATCACATTTACCATAATCATAAAATTTTGAAGGACCAAAATTGTAAAAGTATTAAACTATGAGTATATAACAGTTATTATTGCATATATTCTCATCAAAATTATAAAACATATTACGGTATATATTCTCATCAAAATTAATATATTTAAACTCAATATATATATATATATATATATTATCCCATCCAAGCATCATCGAATATATTATTATAAAAAATAACAAGATTTAGTATAAAATAGTATAATATAAGATAGAAATAACAATAATAAAATTTATAAATTTATTATTATTTAATTCATTCGGTTTTGAAGTTAGTTTGAGATGAGTTTCATCATCTTCATACTCAACGTATAGAACATGGAATCTCAATTTATATGCTCAAATATGAATTGACAACTATGTTAAAAGGACTCTTCTCCGGGGAAGCCGAATCCGAGTCGGATTCTTTTCGGACACCGACACTATTCGAACATTTATTGGATACGAGTACGTTTTTTATATTTAAATTTATTATTATTTATTTTGAAATAGTCATTATTTTAATTTATTATTATTTATATATATTAATATAATTCGTTAATATTTAAAAAATTAACCGTATATTGGTATTATTGAGAGATAATATAGTCTATACCAACTATTTCAGTATTTTACCGGTTTTAAACATTATTTATCATATATATTTGTAGTGTTAATTGATTTATTATCAATTAAAAAATAATTGATAATATTAGCGAGTCGGACTCTTTAACAAATCCGAGACAACAAATCCGAATTCCCGAATCCCCGTGACACCGTGGCGGTGTCCGTTTAACATAGATTGACAAAATTAGGTCTATATATATTTTTTTATTAAGTTAATATTAATAATACTTTATTGTATATCAATGAATTGGGTCCAAGGACAGAATAGATAAGAGATTAACCCCACATTAGCTAGTGTCTAACATCAGACAAGATTGTGATTATTGATTAAGAGGACACTAATCAATTACTCAATTTTGTACATTTGTGGCGCGTACAGCCGCCGCTTTAATTTCCTATTATTATTATTTACTCAATTCATATCTATCAATTCTATAAGATCATTATTTAACTTATTAATTTATTATTTATGTAGATCATACAAAATATGTTATTCAGCGTATTTAGATCATTGTTTAAGTAAATAATATATTATGTCAATATAAATTTCATATTGATTTTATTTTTAATCTTTCAAAATATTAAAAATCAAGTAATTTAATCTAGTTTGCTATGAATTGATCATAAGATATGAAATTACCCATAATATTTATCATTGTTATNTTTGTCATCTCATATTTTCGTATCACATTTACCATAATCATAAAATTTTGAAGGACCAAAATTGTAAAAGTATTAAACTATGAGTATATAGCAGTTATTATTGTATATATTCTCATCAAAATTATAAAACATATTACGGTATATATTCTCATCAAAATTAATATATTTAAACTCAATATATATATATATATATATATTATCCCATCCAAGCATCATCGAATATATTATTATAAAAAATAACAAGATTTAGTATAAAATAGTATAATATAAGATAGAAATAACAATAATAAAATTTATAAATTTATTATTATTTAATTCATTCGGTTTTGAAGTTAGTTTGAGATGAGTTTCATCATCTTCATACTCAACGTATAGAACATGGAATCTCAATTTATATGCTCAAATATGAATTGACAACTATGTTAAACGGACTCTTCTTCGGGGAAGTTGAATTCGAGTCGGATTCTTTTCGGACACCGACACTACTCGGACATTCGTTGGACACAAATACATTTTTTATATTTAAATTTATTATTATTTATTTTGAAATAATCATGATTTTAATTTATTATTATTTATATATATTAATATAATTCGTTAATGTTTAAAAAATTATCAGTATATCGGTATTATTGAGAGATAATATAGTCTATACCAACTATTTCAGCATTTTACCGGTTTTAAACATTATTTATCATATATATTTGTAGTGTTAATTGACTTATTATCAATTAAAAATAATTGATAATATTAGCGAGTCGAACTCTTTAACAAATCCGAGTCAACGAGTCCGAATTCCCGAATCCCCGTGGTGCCGTGACGGTGTCCGTTTAACATAGATGGACAAAATTAGGTCTATATATAATTTTTTATTAAGTTAATATTAATAATACTTTATTGTATATCAATGAATTGGGTCCAAGGACAGAATAGATAAGAGATTAACCCCACATTAGCTAGTGTCTAACATCAGACAAGATTGTGATTATTGATTAAGAGGACACTAATCAATTACTCAATTTTGTACATTTGTGGCGCGTACAGCCGCCGCTTTAATTTCCTATTATTATTATTTACTCAATTCATATCTATCAATTCTATAAGATCATTATTTAACTTATTAATTTATTATTTATGTAGATCATACAAAATATGTTATTCAGCGTATTTAGATCATTGTTTAAGTAAATAATATATTATGTCAATATAAATTTCATATTGATTTTATTTTTAATCTTTCAAAATATTAAAAATCAAGTAATTTAATCTAGTTTGCTATGAATTGATCATAAGATATGAAATTACCCATAATATTTATCATTGTTATGTTATGTCTTATATTCAACATAATTCTTAAAGGATAAAATTCGTATTTTGTTTTTCAAATTTTTGAGATTAGTGTCTTTCATCTCAAAACAATAGTAATAAAATATATTAAATTAAAATAGTTATTTTCTACAATTATAACACAAAACTATGCATTAATAATCAAATAAAGAAATTTATTTAATGAGTGATCATAGTTTAAAATACCTTATAAATTATATTAATGAAAAAATCAATGTTGTCAAAGACTAACCATGGTTATAATTAAGAATGATCACAAATTCAATTTAAAATTTTAAAAATTCTAGTGAAAGATAGATGTAAAATTGACAACTTAGTCTAATTAATCTTCATCATATCAAACCATAACAACCAAAATTGAGAGTAAAACTAATTTGTAATGAGAAAATGGCTAGCTTAGTTAGTCCCTACAGTTTAGTGATTTTGACAAATTTGGTCCCCAAATTTCTATTTGACATTTATAGTCCACATATTTTGATATTTTTGACAAATTTGATCCCCATGTGCCAAAATTAGTCCCCAAAATTTGAGGACCAATTTCACCGTATATATAAAACTTTGAGGACTAGATTTACCAAAAGTTACAAAATATGATGACTAATTATGCCAAAAATACAAAGTTATATGATTTGTTTTGCTTCCACAAGATTTTGAGGATTAAATTTATCAAAATGAAGAAAATTTAGGGATTAAATTTGCTAAATTATACAAACTTTGGGGACTTAAATGCCAATTTGTAATATTTTTAGTTTAATATGTATATTATCAATCGATACAACTTGAAAATATAAAACTAAAGAACCATTTATAAATATAAATAAATTAAATGGGGATTATATAATTCATATTTTAATTAAAATTATCACGACTTTAAAAAATTAGGCCAGAGTGGGTGGGTCGTCGGTCAGTAATTACGGAAGGACGTCGCCTTCGCGTGCGCTGTAAATGAAAAAGGAAAAGGAGAAATCTGATTCTTGATCTGCTCTCGTCTCGCCACGTGTCGGTCCCTCCCTTGACTGGGCTTTATCCGGCCCAACCCGGCCCATTAAATTCCCAATTAGTATTATTATATTAATAAAATGGGTAGCAAAATCTTGGGGATTTATTCATCCCGGATTCTATCAATGAAAATATGTATATAGACTTCAATTTGATGTTCATATTTTGTTTGACTAAAACTTTACCTAAATCAAACAAATATTATTATTTTTTGTCTAAAGTCTTTTACGTGATGTCATTATTCAAGAGTAATCTATATATCGATTTATCCGTTGCAAATTTCTTGATAAATATAGTAATTTATCTTTAATGAGTGAGTATTGAAAATTAAAACACAATTAGAGATTGTTGACAATGCTTTAGAATCTGTGTTTTGTTATAATGATAATAGAGTCATTTACAAACACATTAATATTATATTATATTTCAATAAGAAATAAATATTAACAGTGTTTCAAATCTCAATATACTGATCCTATATACCAATAAGAGGGACCTAATATTTGCCATATAACAGTGTTTCAAATCTCAAATCTCAAAATTATTCTTCACTTCGAAAACTATATTTGCCATATATATAAAATTTGAAGTACCTAATTTGTCAAATGTGGCAAAGTGGAATGACTAATTTTGCAACACATAAAGTTAATGGACTTAATCTGTTATAATTGTCAAAGTAGAAGGACCAAAATTGCCAAAATCGGAAACTACGAAGATCAAATTTGTGCGTCGCCCATTTGTTTTTAATCCTTTAAGCCCAATAAGAGGCCCATATCAAGGCTCACCCAACTGAGATTTTGTTACTAAATTAGATATCTATTGCTCTTGAAGTATAGATATGGCTGCTTTCGGGTTTAAAATTGTCAAAATCGGAAATTACGGGGATCAAATTTGTGCATCGTCCATTTGTTTTTAGTCCTTTAAGCCCAATAAAAGGCCCATATCAAGGCTCACCCAACTGAGATTTTGTTACTAAATTAGATATCTATTGCTCTTGAAGTATAGATATGGCTACTTTTAGGTTTAAAATTGTCAAAATCGAAATTACGGGGATCAAATTTGTGCATCGCCCATTTATTTTTAGTCCTTTAAGCCCAATAAGAGGCCCATATCAAGGCTCACCCAACTGAGATTTTGTTACTAAATTAGATATCTATTGCTATTGAAATATAGATATGGCTGCTTTCAGGTTCCATTTGATATTAAATTAAGCACATTGACTTAATTAAAATAGTTCATTGTTTAATAAACCAATTTATTATATATTATATTTAAATAAATTCCGTACAACTACCTACATTGTTTCATAAAATAATTAATTACAATATAGTGCATCTAGTTTCCAATCGCTACACGCGCATGTTCATCATCTAGTTATATCCCGTTGTTAGTTTTTATCCGGTTCCGGGTTGATCGAATTACTTGAAAGGATCACCCGATTAAATATTTATTTATTTTAAAAATATAATTATATAAAATAAAAAAATTGAAATATAATCACATTTGTAATTAAGTTCTTATTGTTGTAAAAGAACTAGTAAGTCAATTAAATATTATCTAAGGTGTATTTACGAGTTGTATAAAGACCATTGTATACATTGTTCTCAATTTAAGAATTGTATAAAGACGATGCACAACCTATGAAATTATAGGAATGATATCTCAAGTTATTTATGTTGTTTGTTTTTTTATCTGCAACACGATAGTAATTGATTTTCTGGTGCCCAAAATAAAACTCATATAAGTTGAAATTTGTGAAATTGAGCGATTGAATTGGGTTTTGTCAATCGAATTTGTTGTAATCTGAAAACCGGGGTATCAACAGTCGTCCGGTTCGTTGCAAGACGAACTCGGTTTTAATTTGTTATGTAGTGGGGAAACGATTTAGAATCAAATGGAAAAAGACAGAACAATTTTAGAGTGAAAAATCCCTGGAAAATGGAAAAAACCACTTAATTAAGAGCTAAAAATGCTCTTAGTCGATCCAATAACAAAGTTGTTCATTACACAAGCCATATTTGTTCTTTAGATACAACAAATGAAGGGAAACGTAAGGGAAGCAAAAGAAAAACGAAGAAGATATTTGTTTTCGCTCTCAAACATCCCTTTTATAGGCATTTCCTACTGTGTGAACAGTAGGGTGTCGTTTTGTGCTTGTCCCATGCGACTAGGTCGGCTCGTGTCGGGCGGGACAACCGCCGACCGTAGCTCTAGCTGGCTGCGCGGCGCCATGTCTTTCGACGCTACTAGTCGGCTGTCTCCAGATTAAGGGAGGCTCGTACAACTCTGTCAGACATGTCTCTGACAAGATTATCATATGTTATTGTCGCATGCTAAAGAGTGCGGATGGCTCGAAGCGTAGTATGTGCGTCTTGAACCGATCCGTCCCGATTAGGAGGAGAACACGTGATTCAATCGATCAGTCCCGACTGTTCTCACCGGGCCGTCCATTCGCATGGGTTGGATCTGAGCCTCCAAGTTCGGTTTATATCATTTGGGTTGGTCTGGTTAAACCTAGGCCTAACCAAGTTCGGGGTACCGGGTTCTGAGGGTCTTATAATAATTTATTTATTATTTTATTAATGGGGAGCAACATAATATTATTTAAAAAGCTAAAGGTCAAAATACAATTATTTCAAAAGTTGAAGGGTCATACTTAAATAACAACAAGATTAAAGGGTTAGTAAACAATATTGATAAATTGAGATATCGACAAAAAATTTAATTAAAGTTTTAGAGTAACAAATACAAAATTTTGCTCAAATAATATATCATATTTACAATTTCGTAATTTTAATCCATATGGATTGAAATTAAAAATCTCCGTATATAATATCGGTATAGATGTAATATGATTTCATTGACTTTATGAATTTTTAATAAACACACAAGCTTCCTAAACTAAAATTTACATTTTTTTGAATAAATAACTGGACGGAGAGATAATGGGCCAGTTATTGACATTTATAAGCCCATTTGTAAGAAAACATTTGGGCTTTGAATATTAGTGTGACGGCCTTTTATTGTCTTTCTATCTGCATCTGGAAGGGTTGCAATGTCGCGAAGTTTCTCCCATCCGGCAACCTTAAACCCTGGAATTGGCTTATCTTCATTGTCATCTAGGGTTTCCAATCCATTATTGAAATTCTCACCGCGGGTTCATGTTTTTGATGGATTTCGGAGACTTTTAACTGTCGAATCATATGTCCATGGTTTGAACAAGAGGCCGGACTTCCGGTGTTTGGCGGGTCGGAACAAAGGAACTTCGCCCATACGCATTGAGGGTATAGATGAGCTTCGTCGCGAGGTTAGACGGAATCTGCAAAAGAAAGCTAGGAAATATGAGGAAAGCTTCTTCTATAGGCTGAAGAATCCCCACAAGAATTATCCTGATAATTTCACAGAGGATGAGCTTCAAATGATTGGTCTTGGATATGACAGGTTCGTAAGGTTCATGGATAAGGATGACCCAAATTTAAAGCATCCGCACGATTGGTATAAGTATGGTGATTTCGGGCCTTACTCTTGGCGTGGGGTGGTGCTGGGTGACCCAGTTCGTGGGAGTTTGACAGACGAAAATGTTTCATTGATTGGCACTGTTAGAGATCTAGAGGAATGGGAGAAAATTGAACAGCATGATATGGCTATTGATTACCAGGAAAAATTGGATGCTATGGATAATAACAGGAGAAAAAGATACTTCTGGGTTTTCGTTCGACATCCCAAATGGAGAATTGCAGATTTGCCTTGGGAACAATGGACTCTAGTTTGTGAGGTAGCTCTTGAGGCTGGTGAACAAAGGCTGGATAAATGGAATTTGATGGGGCGGCTTGGGACTAAGGCTCGATCTTTAATCACCCAATGTGCGGCTTGGATGAGGCCCGATATAATATATGTCAAGAGACCAGTGTTTCAATGCAGGTTTGAGCCTCAAGATGACTTTTTTGCGGCATTAGCCCCAATGCTAGACCCAGAAACAGAGAAAGAGTACATGTGTGAGCTTGAGAACGATGATGGAACAATGGAGCTATGCACTTACTTTAGCGGGCTCTGTAAGATTGTGAAGGTGAATCCCAAAGCATTTGTTGATGATGTAGTGAATGGCTTTGAGAAACTGAGCGATGAGAAGAAGTCTAAATGCTTGGAGTTTTTACTCACTAATCATCCAGTTATGTTGTTGCATCCTTTCACTAAAGAGTGGAAATCAAAGTTGGAAGAAATGGAGTTGGGTTGTGATGCTCCTGATGATGACCATGATCATGATGGATTTGAAAGCGATGGAGAGATTTTAGATTGGGTTGAAGATAATGGTGCAGAAACAGATAAAAACGAAGACGCATACGAAGATAACGAGGATATTACTGTTCTAGATGATGCAGATGTGAAAGATGACGAATTAGGAATCCAGGAGGACGAAGAAGACGATGAAGATGATGATGAAAAGCCTGTACAAGATGCAAAGTATTGGAACGAAGAGTTCAAGAAGGCAATGAAAACCATGGAAGGTATGGAGAAGCTTATAGAGAGAAGTGCAGATGCAGCTGATAAGTACAATGCAAATGTGTTGAAGTCAATGCAGAAAGAAGAAACATCACAAGGTAACGAAGAGGAGTTGCAAATGCAGAAAGAAGAAACATCACAAGGTAACGAAGAGGAGTTGCAGATTCGAGGTAAACGAGCGAAAATTAGTCGTAAAGAGTGGAAGCTTCTCGGGTATGGTCCTTTTAGAAGGAGGGTTCAGAAGAGTATGATCCCTCCTCGCTTATTCTTACGTGCAGCTGTTAGACCTTTCACTTACAGAAAATTTGTGAAGGAGATTGTTCTTACCAGACATGCTATTGTCGATGGAGACCTCCATCCTTGACAAAACGATGTTTCTTATCATTGTAAGTCAATGAAAATGTTCTCTTTATTGAAGGTAAACATGACACTGAAGAACAGTTTCACCGACTCTAAATCCAGGGAAAACTGAGAAGGCCACTTTTGGATCAGTTTCGTTTATGCTGTTGTGTGATACAGAATTCAAGCTATCCATCCAAACTTGAGAAAAAAGGCTTCCTTTTTGTACATGAAAAATGGTGGCTTGTTGATGAAAGGAGAAGGCTAAACAGTGAAGAAGCCATATCTGTTTAGCCATTTCACTGAATGCTGAGAAAAAGGGTGTTCTTGGGTAATCACCAGAATGCACCAAATGCCTCTGCTCTAAATTACCAAATAGCGAAGACTCCATATTTTGATGCACAACTCTCAAGTATTTCTTCCTACAAAATGCAGCAAAATCTGACTTGCTCTTCGTGGCAAGATAATCCGATAACTTCATGGATTTCATCTCTAAAAAGCCTTCAAAATACTGAGATCTACTCTCTTCCTTATCAGAGAATACATTATCTTTGTCGAGATAATCGAAACCATCGAACATTTCTCTACATACAAATGATTCAAATGCATAGCATTTATCAGAAAGGTTCAAGAACGCAACCCCTGGTTCAATTGCATCAACAGCAGCATCAATATCCCAGTTTTCAGCTTGCATCCCTCTAATCATCAATCCCACAAAGGTACGTATAGATTTCAAAGCTTTTTTACAGTATATACTGAAATGACATGGCTTTAAGGTGGATAATGAGATATTCATATAGCTGCTAAGTCTCTTTTTGAGTAACTTGTTTCCCATTCGAACTTCTGCTAATTTCTCTATATAAAATGCTAACTTTGAGTGTTTGAGCTTGAGCTGAATATCCATCTTCTTAACTGTTACTTCATATGTTTGAATCACTCCCTTTAGCTCTTGAATCTGACAAGATAAAATAATAGATTCTGGAGATGTTTCATTAAACTGTTTCTTCTGAAAAGTTTGTCTTAATCCAGACAAATTATTTAACTCAGCTACAATTACATCATCAGCAGCATGAATTTCCCCCGTATCTGAATTACACTGTGCCATTTGCAACTGTGCATATGCAGCTTTAATTGTCGAAACACAGGCAAATATTCCTGCCATAAAAGCTTCTTTAACTAACCTTTTCTTTTGTTCCTCATTTTCATCATCAATAGCAGGAATTTGGGATAACTTTGACGCATTTTTACTCTTCATCTTCTTCTTCCCATCACCTGTTCTTGAATCTAAATGTAAAATCTTCGCTAAACTGCGGTTTTTGTTACGCTTATCCATCTGCTCAAGCAACAACCTAAAAAATATGCAGAAAAACCAGAAGGTTAAGAACACAACGAGATATTAAATTCTCAGAAGCAGATATTTGACTTTCACATAAAATATCTTCAATATACAAATCTTCAACAGCTAAAGTCAGCAAAATAAAACCACATTAAATATATTTGACCACAACCGATGTAATTACCAAAGAAAGATGCTCTTGAGAAGAGAATCATTACAGAAATTTGATCATGAAATACAACATATTCAAAAGTTCCCTTTAGGAAAAGCTTGAGACAATGAACTGTTAAGTTTTTGAGCTGTAATCTTTCCACGTTAGCGTTACCCAGTCACCGAGAGAACCCGAAATTTGTCTTCTTTGAAGTAAACCCAATGAGGAGAAAACAAGTGTTGATAAATGAAATGGTTATAATATAAAAATGAAGAGAAAGCAGCTTGCTTTTAGCTGATATGATCTGTAAAAAATCCTTAAAGAAGAAACAGTTTGAGAGAAGATCGGGTCAAATCATGGCCCGAATCAGATACTGTTACAACTTACATGGACCAAATCAACAACCTCAAGATTTTGGAAAGTAGATTTTGCTAGAAATAAATAAATATAATAAAATGAATTAATATTAACGAATGAAATGATCAGATACTTTCCAATGATTTTACTATAAAGTATGTGTTCCAATAGTGCGTTGTATCATGATTTAAAATTAATAATATCATAATTATTTTGACTAAATCTATATTTTATCTCAATTTCTAATTTAAAATATTCTCGTTATTTTAAACTCATGATTCATTTTTTCAAATTCTCGTTATTTTTCATTTTTAATGAAAACTATATAAGAACAAAAATGTGTGCATGTATTTTAACAAAATTGATCTACAATATTTGATGTAACAATTTCAATTCCCTAACTTTGCATCTTTGGACTTCGAGTTTCGCAAATAAGTTAAATGTGATTCCCGAAGTAAAAAATCCCCAAAATTTTATTTTTCACGAAGATTTCATTTATCAAAATTAAAAATATTACGAATTAATTTTACACACATATTCATATGACTGGTTTTGTCAAATATTATAAAATATGAAACATGATTTGATCAACAAAGTCATTCAGGTGGTATATTGTCCGATATACAAATCATACTTGTAAATATCGATTGTGACTGGTACACCGGTATTCCGATATATCACCGGCATACCAACAGTATATCGAAAAAACCGTTCGTACTGATCACAACCGGTATAAGCGGTACCGATCGGTATGACTACCTTGGATTTGAGTATAATATGCTTTGTGAACTACAATTACAACAAATATAAAACTTTGAGGGACAAATTGTCAAATAGAGAAAAAAATATTATTTTTGCACATGCCCGTATATAAGATTTAAAATAATTATTTTATCAAAAGTTACCATAGTTTTCTTAAATAGTTTTCTAAAATTCGATTATAATTAATATGATCGTCTCATGCAAGTTTCGTTTAGCATATTGCAGTTTGCGACGCTATTTCGAAAAGTTGAACAATTACATATTGCACCATTTTATAATTTATTCCGTAGAGATTTGATATTTAAGTAATACTAGAATTTATTTATTTATTAACAAAAATTATTTTACTTTCGGTGGGATAAATCAGAAATCTGGACTAACTGCTCCTTTCCTTTTTACACAGAAGTCAACAGTGAGATGGGCCTGTAAATTGGGCCATTTATAGCATATGATGAATTCTATACTGACGTGCTTCCGAAACATCATTTATGGGCCCCCAAAAATACCAGATTAGCCCAAATTGTTTGGTTAGTCCAGATAGGTTATTCGTGGGACCCAAAAGCAGTTTACCCGCGTTCACACGGAGTCATGAAGCCGAGTAACGGAGTAAGCATGGGATAGCTTGGCTCGTAGTCACAGTCTAGACTCTACACTCTACAGTATTCAAGAATTTTCATTCCTCGATCCTCGATAACAAAGAAATACCAAAAAGCTTTTAAGAGAAAAGCCTCAGAAATGAAAATGGCGAAAGCTTGCTTTTTACTGAGTAGTGTAGGGAATCTGTGAGGGAGTGGGAGAGCGCGTAAGTTCACATTTTTATGTTCTTGTTTTTCACATTTCGCGTTTTTTAATTTCAAGTGGATTATTGTTTCAGCAGTTTTGTGATCTGGGCACGCTAATTTTACGAAGTTTTTGTTGGGACTTTGGCGAATGAGGTCCACCGGTTTTCTCTTAGTTTTGGTAGCTTCCTTGCTTGGAGGTGTGCTGGAATGTCAAGCAGAAGCCGTTTCTGCTGGTACTTGTATTTATCCTTTGTTTTGTGAGGTGATTTTGTGGGTTGAAGTTTTTTCTAAATGCGTATGCTGGAAATGTGGTCGCGATGGCTTAGGCCGTCCTATAATTTTGCTTGTCTTGCTTTCATTTGCCAATTATTTTTCCAGGGTTGTTGATAAAGCATTTTTCATCTTTCGTGAAATGGACTAAGCCGTCCTCCAAAGCACATAATCATCTGGGTAAACTTTTTTAGGTTTGACATCGCCAGATTTTCTCAAATCTCATCGATTTATGCCCCTATATTTGTTTTCTTACTTAGCTTTCTTGCAGAGGGAAATGTGCTGCAGTTTGAAGATGGGTATCTAGTAGAGACTGTGGTTGAAGGAAATGATCTAGGTGTAGTTCCTTACGCAATCCGTGCATCACGGGATGGAGAGCTCTTTGCTGTTGATGCTGTTAATAGTAACATTGTTCGAATTACCCCTCCACTGTCTCGATGTAAGTGTTTCTCTTCTTCTTTAGCTAACTTATTGTCTCTTTATTATATAATTGCTTCATGTCTTACTCATAATTTGGCTACATATTTAAGCAGACAGTAGAGCAAGATTGGTTGCTGGTTCATTTCAGGGCCACACTGGCCATGTTGATGGAAAACCGAGTGATGCTCGTTTTAATCGTCCGAAAGGGGTTACAATTGATGATAAAGGCAATGTTTATGTAGCTGATACATCAAATCTAGCCATTCGAAAGATAGGAGAAGCAGGTTTGTGCAATAGCATGATTCAGCTCAGCGTAAAATCTTGAACTATTGGGATTTTATTTACAGGTGTGACGACAATTGCTGGAGGAAAATTAAATGTCGCAGGATACAAAGATGGTCCGAGTGAAGGCGCAATGTTCTCCAATGATTTTGATGTTGTATACATTAGAAGCACCTGTTCATTATTAGTTATTGACAGAGGCAATGCTGCTCTTCGTAAAATAGCACTGAACCGAGAAGACTGCGATTACGATAGTCACTCAATCGTACCTACAGGTTTCAAGATTTACATTTCTTGTTAATAAATGTGTTCATTTAGATCTATTGTTTTACATACAGATGTATTGTTGGTTGCTGGCGCTATCTTAATGGGGTATATTTCATGCAAAGTTCAACAAGGTTTCGGTTCTTATTTTTCGTCTAGAATGGTACATCATCATCCATCTCTATATCTTCGTATTTTTCATCACCGATTTGATATATTCGAATTCCAGGAAGGTCATGATGATACGAAGATGGAAGAGGAATTATCGAGCAAAGTGATGAATGATTCTCCGAAGGAAGAACAAGAAGCTGGTTGGCCTTCGTTTGGTCGACTACTCTTGGATGTTGTAAAGCTCGCACCGGAAGCTATAACTGGAGTTGTTTCTCAGTTTATACCGTCTCGTTTCAAAGGAAACATATACAAAGAAGGTCTAACGCCACTCAAAGATTCATTAGTCTTGCCTGAAGATGAACCTGTGCCTTTAAAGCAGAGGACTCAAGCTCCACTTACTGAAACAAGGCAGAGTCATGTTCCAACAGATAGATTTTCTGAAGCTAAAACTCCAAAAGTGAGGTCTAATAGCTTAAAAGAACGTGCTTCATCGAGTAAGCATAGATCATCGTCAAGACGACCAGAATATTCAGAGTTTTACGGGTCAGGCGAGATACCACCTCAGCATGGACAAGTGAGATCTAAGAGTCACAAAGAAAGATCAAGGCATAGAGATTCTTCTTATGGTTTGGAGACAAAGCCAGTTGAAATCAAGGGAGCGAGCTTCGACAAAACCAAGTATGAGTCGTATAATTTTCGGAGCAAATATGCTGGCGACTCGTACCACTTTGGATAAATAGCGCATCGGGTTTAGATATGAACCAATGTAGTATTTTTCTGTGCAATCTCTGTTGGCAGTGAAACTAGCATTTGAACTACTGATGTTACACAATTTCCAAGCTCTCTGAAAGATTTATTTAGCAGGATTTCTACAGTTGCTTTACGCAAGGCTACAAAATAGTAAAAAATCAGTCTGTGAGAAGCCTGGCGTGACCATCATCTTTGCTGGAAGCTGTCACCGAAGAATCAATCCATCCTGCCATGGAAGTGTCCATTTGGTCCCGGCTCTCTTGAGACAGAGCAGAGGCTCGTGTGTGACTGTCCTGTGACACGACTTCGAGCGCCTTAAACCTGCCTTCTTCATTCTGTGAGTTGAGCTTGATGACCGGAGGTTGAACCGGAATCTTCCCTTCGAGCATCTTAACAGCAGATGACATAGAGGGTCGTAAAGTAGGCGATGGATTGGCGCACAAAAGAGCCAAGTCGAGCATTCGTTTGACCTCTTTTTTCGAGTAGTTTGAACCAAGACATGGATCCACAAGCTCCAGCAAATTCCCTTGCTCGTGCAGAACATAAGCCTGGTTTATACACAAATTCACTCATTCAATCAATCAAGATGAAATTCAACTCGAGAATAGCAAAATTTACATACCCAATCAAGAAGAAAGACAAACTCCTCCCTTGGCCTGTAATTTGTATTGCTTTTACCACTAACAATTTCTAATGCAACAATCCCAAAGCTGTACACATCAGCTTTTTCAGTCAAATAGCCTCTCATTGCATATTCAGGAGCCATATAACCTCTGAGAAAAACAAGCTTATCATGAGGAAAAACAAGCAAGAGATCTGAGAGGAATAAGCAAATTTACATGGTTCCAGCAATTCTAGTGCTGATATGTGTATTTTCTTCTTCATCAAGTTTAGCCAAACCAAAGTCGGATATCTTAGCATTCAAATGCTTATCGAGAAGAACATTTGTAGCCTTAATGTCTCTGTGAACAATTTTCAATCTCGACTCTTCATGAAGATAAGCAAGACCACTAGCTATTCCTATGCATATCTTCATTCTCGTTGGCCAGTCGAGGTTCAATAGTTGGTCCGAACGGCCTAATAAGTGCAAGAATATCGTAAACACAGCACTGAGAGCAATATTAATGGATACAGAGAGTCGCTTACCGAATAAGGCACGAGCAAGACAATTGTTTTCCAGATATTCATATATCAATAGAAGCTGTTTTGATTCTATACAACAGCCGTAAAGCCTTACAAGATTGGGATGCTGCACGGCCGAGATCATGCCAATCTCGTTCAAAAATTCTCGATTTCCTTGCTTCGACTTCGAAGATAGCTGCTTCACTGCAATTAGTGTTCCATCAGACAGCACACCCTGAAACAGAAATAGTAATGCTCGTTGGTTCGGATTTTAAGTACAACAATACAATGATCACAACACATACCTTAAAGACAGGTCCAAATCCACCCTCACCAATTTTGTTGGTAATATCAAAGTTATTCGTGGCGGTTTTAATATGTTTCAATGTGAAGTAACCTGTCTGTATATCAGGTGGTCTAAGATCTGTATCAAGGAGTGAAACTCTAATATGCAAAACGACTTTTATGCAACAAGTACAGTTAGCTTCAACCTAAAAAAATAATACCGTTATCCTCAGAAGCTTTTCGTCCTAGAAATCCTGTTTTCCAGAGAATAAGTAAAATAAGAACAACGAGCACACAAGCAGAAACGACGATGCCAATTATAGCTCCAACAGGGAGCCCTGTGTTAACATTAAAGTCTACAAGGAAACGGAAAATCTCGCGATTAGATGCATGAAGAAAACTTCAAGAGTAAAAAATAGTAAGCAAAAGTACTTGGTGTCACAGCAATGGCAGAAATCAGGGGTCCATGTACCCCTCTATCTGGAATAGCAGTTGTCCCTTGTCCTCTCCAGAATAAATGGATCTCAAGTGTACTGCTATTTACAAGCACGTTAAAGTCCCGGAATATGCCTCTTCTTACTCCGCCAGCTTCCCTTACAATGTCGAAATCCGACAAAACAACAGCCCCCTGTAATGTATTTATTAGCAAGGAAAAGATTCAGATTCAATGTATCTTGCTAACATAAGCTATGAATCAACTTACTTGGATTTCCACATCAAAAATCCTTCTCCCGAGGCTGCTGAAGTTAGCAGTATCGGTAAATATAACTTCTGAAAAATGGAGACGCACTCTGTAGCTACCTCTACGCAAACAAAGTCCATAAAAACGTAGAGAAGAAGGGGCGAGACGAGCAGTTTGGTAAAATTCAGCATTTGCAGATATCATGGAGGAGTCATTTACTGCAATATATCTTCCGCTATCAGTTCCCAAGTACACACCGGTGCTGCTATACGCCCATCTATTATTGCTTTCAAAATGTGATGGACCTTCACCACTCAAGTTCTCATCATATACATTATTTTCAAAGGTTGTTCTTCCTCCTCCACAGTTTATGAAAAAAGAATACCCTGCAAATGGAAATAAATCAAGCACATTTTATTGAGATGTGAAGAAACTTCCAATCATAATGGTAAGATAAATTACGGTTCGCATTCCCGGGGCAAGGGAGATTTGGCCTCAAGCACCAATCATTTCTACAATATGAAAGTTTTATGTCATGAAAACAAATAGGGACAAGTCCATGGATCATAAGCTCATCGAATTATAAAAACGAATTATAAAAACTCACGAGTGTGATGAGCTTGCAATACTGGACACCAAATTTCTGCAAAAATACATGAAAAATGAAGCAGGTTCAAAAAAAGGTTTTGTC
This sequence comes from Utricularia reniformis, assembly GCA_009725065.1. Lineage (NCBI taxonomy): Eukaryota > Viridiplantae > Streptophyta > Magnoliopsida > Lamiales > Lentibulariaceae > Utricularia > Utricularia reniformis. Next base: position 865,255 of record RWGZ01001059.1, read on the forward strand.
AAATGGAGGGGTTTAGGAGACTTACATATTGGTAGATTGGCAGCCGACTGCTCGGGACTGCGTGAAGTTATTGTATGAGATATCCCTGGAGTTAAAAATAGCCATGAATTCCCGAAGCAATTAGGAATCGAAAACAAGATAGAAGCATTATCTAAATCCTCACATGTTCCTTCTGCTATCCAAAATCCAGTTAGGTACCTCGCCGGTTAATAAATTATGAGACAAGAACCTGCAGAATAAACAAAATATTGAGCCGCTTTTCACTGTCTGAGACATTAATGAAACTCTTAAGAACCAGGCACACACTTAACAGACTAAAGTTGTGGTACATACAAGAAATCAACCCTCTGAAGCCCTTGAAGTGTGCTGGGAATTTCACCATTCAAATTGTTGAAACTGAGGTCCCTATAGAAAAAAAATATGCATATAATTAACAAAAGAACAGAAGACATATCCTTAGAATGAAACATAGGGAAAAATATTATATGTCAAAATCCTTACAAATTTGTCAAATGAATCATGTTTCCCAAGTAAGGAGGAATTGGACCAGTGATTGAACAATTTCTTAATATCCTGCATTGAAAAATAAACTACATTTCATTTTGGAGAATTTATGGCAGTGGAATGCTTGACTCAATCCCACTTACAACTCCTCCATGCTTGCGAAATCCTGCAGATTTGGGAAGCTCTGGCTCGGTCCACTCAGATCCGTAATCCTCCTGTCAGCCAAATCCATCATAATTTCAATGTTTTTTGTCTACTTAAACTAAGCATGAACACAAAATCTATGCATGGATTTATGGAAAAATGGAGATTTCTCGTACAAATCAGTCAAGTTTCGTAATTGAGCAAACGTGCTAGGAATAGGACCTTCCATCAAAGTGCCTTGCATATCACTGAGACACATTTAATCCACACTTCACAAGAATATCATATCACAAAACTTAAAATATTAAATGAGATGTATGTGACTCACAGCCTTCTAAGATTGCTCCAGTTTCCTATAAAATCAGGAATTCTCCCAGTAATCGGCATCCCATCTATCCGACTGCATTTAAAACAATAAAGCTAACATCTATGTAAAACTTATTGCCAAATTTTGGCCTAACTCATGCTGTAGCACTACTAAGAGATATCATGTAATATGTGAAAATATGTTCTGCTTACAAATCAATCAAGCTCCTCAGTTGAGCAAACCTGCTTGGTATTGTCCTACTTAGAAAATTTGCGCTAAGCAATCTGTAGATTTTTTAGCATAAGCATTCTTAGCAACAAAATATTTCATTTGTTCATAGCATGTAAGAAACATCAGCAAGGGGAAGACAAAAATTAGCAAATTGCTCGTACAATCTCCTTAAATTCCTCAAATTTCCCAGGCTTGGTGGTATATTTCCTTCAATCAAATTATCTTCCAAAACCCTGCATTTTGTACAGTGAAAAATCAAATGTGAAGTTATATTGATCCAAACTGATGTACCATTCATCACTCACAGTTCTTCGAGATTAGCAATGCTGCCAATTTCATCCGGGATTGGACCACTAATACGGTTTCCAACCAAGGACCTGGAAGATAAATGTTGAAATTATAGAATTTGGCAGAAATAACGACGGGAGAGCACGAACGAACGGGATTAAGGGAATGAACCCACACATAATGACTTGTTCAAGCCTTTTAAATGTGTGGGTTACTTCCCTTAATCCCGTTCGTTCACGCTCTCCCGTCACTACATTAGAAAAATGATTTTCTTCAACATTTTTCATGTTTATAGGGTTCCTCAACGAGCTTACAATATTCGAACACCTAGCCGGCCATATGCTCTAGGAATCGTTCCATTCAGATAATTACGAGAGAGATCACTGGAAATATGGAGTAAAAAATCATGTTTTGTTAATCTTTTTGCTATTTAACTTCATCACATTTCAAAGACCAGCACAACAACAAAATAACAAAGTAGATAGGATGCTTACATCTCTTGTAAATAGGCGAGGTTGAGAAATTCCAAAGGTAAAGTTCCAGTCATGTTCAGACCCCTCAACTGGCTAAACAAACATTAAAAATAAAAAAAGGGTTCAAGAATAAAGAGCTTTGCAACAACAAAAATAAGATGATACATACATATTCGTAACATGGCAGACGGTATTGTTGTTGAACGTGCAGTTACAGATAAGAGTACTCTGTATTCTACGTGCAAATGTGATGTTAACACTGGGATCAATGCAAGAATTGCTGGAAATAGTCCAGTAATTGTTTTGCAGCGTTGAAGATATCCTTCGAAGAGCTCCAACTGTTCGAAACAGTCATAGCTTAGTACATATTTACAACTTTGAAAGAAATCAATGCAAATGTAGTGAATCTGCTATTCTCTTGCGCATTTATAATTGTTGAAGCGGTTACTTGGAAAGCTTTAAATTTTCACAAATGATTTAAACATCATTAATTACATCTAAATCTTTAAATAAGAGAGTTCAAAACCTTAAAGATGTTTTTATTAGAGAGTGATTTTCCTGAAATAGTATAGTAATCTTCCAACTTTATGCAGCATGACGCCGCTGGTAAAACTAAAGAAATCTTCAACAGCCATGGCGGCTTCGTAGACAGGGTTCCAAGAATTTAACAGAAAACCAAAAAAAGATTTTTTTTCCATACCCATTTGAGCAATTAATTAACAAAAGAAACTATTTCTTCAGGGAACCAAACCTTCATCCTCAGGAAGAACTTGCGCAGCGCAAGAGTAAAACAACAGTACAATAACAATGGCAAGAAGCATTCTTTTCGAAATGTTTGTGCAGCAGGATACCATTTTTGACTCCGGGAGAATGAAACTTCAAGAAACCGGCTGAATATGCGGTTGGTAGATGTACACACAATAAATACATTTTGCACTAAATATAACGCGGATAAGACCCAGTTGGCTCCTTGAGTTACCTCAGTGAAAAAACTACTCAGGCCTGAGGAAATGGAAGATGGGTATAGCTTTTAAATGTCATAAACAACCGACGTGTACGGATGTGACGGGATAATGAATGGATAAGTATCAAAAGCAAATCCTAAAGTAGATTGTTTGTTTGTTGACCAGTGGAACCATTAAAATCATCCAAGCAAAATACAATACATGCAAACAAGTTCCCATGGATCTTCTCATGTTTTTTATCACTCAAACAAATTTTAAGATTTGACAAATTTGATCTGTAAAAATTAATTTTTTTTTGCATCGATTGTATCTTACAAATTAAACATTGAAAAGTCATTTTATCAACTTACAAAATAGATCCTTTTGTCATCTTCTTATTTTGGATCATAATTGAAGAGTGAGACAACAGGCAATCAAATTGTATAACTATAAAATTATAAAGATTTAATTTAGTAACCCAATAAAGTATATAACAAAAATCAGGTCATCCTCAACTATATCCATCCGAAAACATCATTCTCTTATCCACATCAGTTTTCTCTCTATACATATCATTATTATTTAATTTTATAAATAATTTTTCTCTTATCTCTACAACAATATTTGGACATTTATAATTTTTAAATTTTATCTTTTTACACACCAAATACATAAAAATTATAATATTTTTTTTAAAAAAATATAAAATTATTATAATTCTTTTAAATTTAATTTTTAAAATTTTTAAATGTTTTTTTAAAATTAAAATCCAAGGAAAGAGAATGTCCAGAATATTCTGGATGAGTTTGTGCCACGTTCGCCATCCAGGATTGTCTCACGACAAAAGTTACAAATATGAAGGGAAAAGCAAAAATGGGTCCCCCAAGCAAGATGTCATGTGGGACCCACTATGTTTTGACACATGTGTTGTATTTTCCGATTTAGTGCATTTTCAAATAATTTAACTTCATCGCCAAAAAATTATAATTATTTTTCTTTATTGATTCTTTACTTTGGTACCAAATCGGACTGGATACTCGGTGCTGTGATATTGCTCTGCCAATTTTTCAAAGTTGATTGTATCGAAATTAAATATAAATAAATATATATATATATACCTAATTATACTTTTTTAGTGAGGATTTCCATAATTATGGTAATAATATACATTTCTCTTAAAAATATACAGTAGTCATAATATAGACTTAGGATTAATGTTTTCATACCGTTTCCGTTCGAATCAGTACGATCCGTACGATTCAGAAAAATCCGAGTTCCGACCTGGAAACTCGGTATCGAGCGGTAGCGGTCGAAATATCGGTGCCGTCTGATTTTCATCGTACCGGTCGGTATGAAAACATTGCTCAGGATACACGTTAGCACAAAAAAGGAAGAGGATATGATAGGAGTATTCACATCACTGTGAATTGCAATTGTTTGTGCTGAGTTTGCATTCACGGTTCTAATGAATAATAATCCAAAAGTGTATTTGAGAATGAATGATAAATAATATATCTCATATACATAAATTTTCACATTTTTTATTTACACGTTAAATTTATTGTGTTTTGGTTTTTTATTTATTCACTTTGTAGCTATGGCGAATAAATTTTATCACATTAAATTTTAAAAGCTTTCACGGTATTAAAACGATAAAAAATTGAACAATTCTATTTAAATTGAATAATCGAATTTATATAAGTCAAAAAACAATATTTAATTTCACAATATAAAGTGGTCCCTTTTGAAACCGACCCACGTGATTATCATCTATACAGCTCATCATGTCGAAAAGCACATGGCCTGGCTCAATCGGGTAATTTTTAATTGTAACATCATATATATTTTTATTTACACTTTTAGGACAGTACTTTGCAAGGATAGGTTGGGTATTTATTATGATAATATAAATGTATTTTCAGAATTGATTGTTAGAATGTATTTATAGAATATAAATATGTTTAAGTATTCTGGATAGTAAATAATGAATAATTAATTAAGAATTATGTTCGATAAAAAATGTTTATGAGAATGTATTATGAATATTAAAGTATTATTTTGCTCTTCCATTTATAGAAAAAAAGATTTATTTAATTCCGTACAGGATCGGTATGAACGGTACAATCGGTACCAAAATTTATTTATTTATTTTTTAAAAAATATAATATTATATTAGTTTTTAGGGTCGGACCCAAAAAAATACAGAAATCGACATTAATACTCGGTATCGAGCGGTACCAAAAAAATAACGTTACTGTCTAAAATTTGACGTATTGGTATATCATCGGGTATACAAACATTGGTAAGAGTATGCTTTATATTGGGGGAGGGTAGTTTGGTCAGAAAATTATTAGAATGTATTTCAACAATTCGAAATGCATGGAAATTGTCATTTTACGTTAAAGAGTAAAAAACATAACACATTTTGAGAAGGTAAAGTAAAATGAGAATGAAAAGATTTGAGTGTTCTGTAAACGAATCCAAAATGTATTTTAAGAATGACAATTCATTCTGATAATACAATAAGAACGTATACTAAATATATACAATTTTAACTCATTAGTTATTGATAGCAATAAATAGGATAAAAAATGATATGTTTGATGACAACTATTTACTTGGTATTTTTATCAAAAAATATTTTGATGCGAAAAATATGTCTTTCATCGAATAATATATAGTCAAATGTTGTGGTCAATCATTGATCATTTTGTTGTTTTAATGACTTATCTACTATCATACTAATATTATACACCAAAGGAGCATGACATCAAACTCTTCAAGTAAGCGTATGGAGCATACTCGAATGACATGTTTCATATTTGAAGATTCTTATTACATGATATAGGTGAGTTGACATGTCAAAAGTGTACATATAATTTATTAAAATTGATCTCATTTGATATAGGTGTGTTATAGTATGTTGATCGAAAATGATGTTTTATTTTATCGATAATTATTGTATTAACAAATATACATACGGATAATTAATTTTGTATCCCCAAAATCAAAGCTTTTGGTAAGAACAATCGATATTATGCAAAATATTTCGTTATTAATATTTTTTATTGAAAATATAGACAATAGGAAAATTAACATGCTCAACCTTAATATTTGCTTGTAAGTATTATGATATTTTCATAAATATGATGTATTTAGATGAGTTAGAAATTTCTATCATCATTATAGACTAATTTAATTATCTAACACAAGTCATTTTAAAATTAACTTCATTAAAAATTAAAAATTTAATTGTGATCAAAGTTTTCAGACAATGCTAAATTTTTATATATCTAAAAAGTACTACTAAGTTATAAATAAAAATTTCTACATGTTAATTGTCATAAAAAACTCCAATATGATAATATATCTCTTTTGTTTAGTTGAGGCTGTTCCCATAAATTCACGGCCCAAGTCATTTTAAGGCCCATAATTGGTTCTGGACTCATTGAAAAGCCCAATAATTAAAGCAAAATTTCTCCCAATATTCATTGTCCAATACCGGAAATAAAGATGTAATTTTTATTCCTTGAAATGTAAGTGCGAGGTAGAGAAGCAAAACCCAAAGTTTGAAGCGGGGGAAAAGACCGGAACCCGAACTGCCTTGACTATACCAACCGTTAGTTGAACAGCCGTCAGAACTTCCCACCGGAAAGAGCCGAGGAGACCAAGAACTCAAGAGGAAGGGGCAGATTGTTGGAAGTGTGCTGAAAATTGGGATGAACTCTAGTTGAAGAATTAGAATACATTTGTTTGCGATGAAAATCTGCAGAACCGGGTATTAGAACATGTTTTTGTTACGTTTCTGATCGATAAAGGTTTGTGAAGATGGGTAGTTTCGATGGAAGAGAAGATAAAGATAATGTTTTGTTGAAAAATCTTAGAGTGGATTTGACGGAAGTTTGTAGTGCGGGGGAGGGAAGTGGGTTTTTTTCTCTGTTCTTCTGGCTTTACATTGACAATTATGCTTCCCTCCCATCAGCCATTTTAGCTCAGGTGATTTATATGTTACCGTTTCTTCGTTTTCTAATGTGTATTGGCGTGTTTTTACTCAACCTTCGAATTTGGGCACAAAAAATCTTGAACCTTTGAGGTTTCTGTAGTAGAATTCCGATTATTCCTTATGAAAAGGAAGTTAGCATTCTTGTTAGGATAAATTATCAGATTCTTATGGGCTCCATCTTTTTTTGCCAAGGCCCTTATGGATTTTGTGAATGGAAAGTTTTTATAAGAAAAGCTTATGTTTGGTTGCCAATGTGGGTGTTATTCTATGTGTTATTAAGCTAATTCTTGCCCGATTTCATGCTTTTTAAATGGACAATTATCAGTTGATAACTGGCTGCGACTTCATTCTGTTTATATTCACTACTTCTGATCTGTTTAAATGCTTATATTTTAGAGACATGAAAATGCCACATCTTGGGTGCCTTTTCTTTGTTTGGATGAGAAGAAGAAAATGAAGCTTTTTCCATTACTCTTTTTGCACAATGAGGCTCCAGATCCGGATAAATATGTTTTTTGGTCTCCAGTCCCCGTTGCCTCCACAGAGGCTGAATTTCCTCTTAAGAAGTGGGTTCATATTGGATGTCAGGTACTTGCACTAGCAATCATTGCTCACTAAATCTCCTGAGCTCGTGGGCCCTCATATCCTTTTAAATTACAGGTTTTAAGGGATCTTGTTAGGCTTCATATTGATGGGGAAATGGTTGGAGAAATGAATCTGGTTTGTCTGTTTAACGAGGACTTGCATCGAGAAATTTTTAAAAGTTTACATTTGGGCTGTCCCAATGAGAATGAGGTTTTATTACAAGGCTATGTTCATGGACTTGATGTCATGCTTCCAACATCCCATGCAAAAAACCACCGTGCCCAGGTTCGTGCTGATTATTATTTCGACATTTTGAAAGCAAAGCTTTTTCATTCCCTTTACTCTCTTATTTCAGGACCCTCCACTTCAATTATATATTGATCATTCAAGTACATCTGAAATCGAATATGACTTCGGTGGTGTATGGAGCGTTGTTGGTGGAAAGGTTTAAATGATTCCCTTCTCATATATACTAATACAAGCATGGCTCTAGATTTTGTTTCTCTTGCCAAAATTCGATGAGTTCAATCAAGCCGTACATAACTAATACTCAATTATGACTAGTTTTTTTCTTCAAATGCAGGCATCTTGCCGCCGAATCTTCTCTCTAGATGTCACACTGGTAGATGCACTTGGTTGCCTTGTGAACAAAGAATTAGAGGTTTTCCTTCTCCTACGCTGTATAGCTGCTACTTTCGTTTACCGAGACTGCTTGTTGTTGCTTTCATCTTAAGGTTGTTGCTTCTCTCTTGTATGCTGACAATGATGGCCTTGTTGAGAAAAACTCAGATGGGGAGCCTCCTCTTCTTTCAAGTCGCGATGGTATCGAATATGCTTCATGGGATTGTCCTGCTAAATTAAGCAACGGTCGAGTTTCTTTTAAACTCAAGATTTCACAGGTATTATTCAGTTATTTCAATGCCATATCTCTTTTAGGTGCAATGTCGTGTCCTACTTTGATTTTTTATTTGGTTTCCATGTCGATTTTAGCTCTCTTCGAAGTGTGAAAACAGGCTATTCAAAATCAAATTCACCATCTTGGGATTGGGATCGTACCCTTTTCTTGAGACAGTTTCACCCCATATTCGTTGTGTTTCACGTAATAAGAACGCAAGACCATCTCTACCATTGCGAAAGTGTAATAGTAAATCTCATGGTGTGAATGGATGTCTCTCTGAACCAAAACCTAGTCCTTCGTCTAGACGGATCAAGTTAGGACATGAAGAACAAAGGCCAACTTACAAAAGACATGACACTCATGTTTTAGCAGCTAATGGGGTAGATTTCTTTCCTTTGCTCTCTATGTTTTCACTTTCTCACACACTTCGTTTTGATTTTCTTGAATTAGGAAACACGTAAGACAGTCGTGGAGAGGCGATTCGAAAATGTCATTGATAAAACCACAGTGAAATCTGATCAACTAGGCTTCTCTTTCGTTTCAAGTCCAGTTCTAGATTCAATAGTCTTTAAATACTGCTTGGGAGGAACAGAAGAAAGATTTCAGTTGCTCAAAGAACTTGCTTTATCAGCAAGTGAAGAACAAATATCACAATTTGCAAAGCAAGTTTCCGTCTTCTCCGGATGCTTGCATCATAGGTACATACACTCCTTCACATCTCCCTCACTTAATATTTTCGGTCGAATGATGAGAATTTGATAACTAGATGCAAATTTTTGTTCCAGTCATCAAATAAAACTTTCAAAGAGGTTGGTTGAAGAAGGCATACAAGCTTGGACTTCTCTATCAGATAAAAACAACCAAATTATATGGGAGAATGCAGCTATCAAGCTAAACGAGTGCTTCATGAAAATAGCCGGCTGTAATCGCCCTTTGTTGGACCGGGTACTCTAATCATCTTTCGATGCGTCACTTGGTTAATGAAAATTTATACGTTCTCAGGACTTGGAGTGCTTGAGGAGAATAGCAGGGCATCAAGAGATTGTGTCCCAACAAAATTTTGAGAAGATTTGGGCATGGTTATACCCTGTTGCATTCACACTATCTCGAAGTGCAGTTACTCCGATGTGGGATTCATTATCGCCTCTTTGGATAGAAGGATTCATCACTAAGGAGAAAGGTGAATCTATACTTGAGGGATCATATGGTCTACAAGAAGCTGGAACATTCATATTGAGATTTCCTACATCAAGAAGCTGGCCTCATCCAGATGCTGGTAATCTTGTTGTTACATATGTTGGAAGTGATTCCATCATTCACCACAAGCTTATTTCTTTTGATACCATTGAAAGGTTTCGTCTTTTGTCTCTCTTCTTTATCGTCTTTAACGAAGGTTAAAATCTAACTAGAATTGAGCATTTTTTTGACAGTTGTTCGGGAACAGTAAGGCTTCTACAAGATTTACTGCTTGAAGAGCCTGAGCTCTCACAGTTAGGAAGGTATGTAAATATAACAGAAGCTTCTGTTTCTCTTTTAAGCTTAATGAGAGTTTAATGGTTTCGTAGGATGATTAGAAGCCATTAGACAAGGTGAGCTTATAAGTTCCTTGATGATGCAAAATTACCTTTCAAGGTTAGTGTTTAACAATATGTTTTGATCCCGAGTATTAGAAAATGTAGTGTGTAGGATTAATCATTTCAAGAATACTATGCTTTGTAAATTCAAGATACCATTTATGGGAGAAAACTGTTCTCACTTTAGACTGAATGATCACTTTATGAAACAATGAATTCAAACACTGAGCGATGCAGCCAATCCATTGGAGACTGAAGCTTTGAGTGTAGGTGAAACTGGTTTGTTTCCAAGGAACACATCAAACAAGGCAAGTGTGACATTTGATGATTCGATCGTTGCATCGGGGGATGAAGGTTTACCGTCCGATGTGATGCATATCTGTAAGAACATCGAGTTTTCATGATTCAAAGCACAGAAAATAGGAAAACTTGGCTTTTGAGGGCTAGAGAGGTGCTTACAGTCATTTTTGTAGTGTCTAACCATGTCATGAATATACAAGTTCCTTTCTTTAGAGGGCGATGTTGAAAAATACTGCGAAATTTCGACATTGCAGATTCATCGACTGAACTTGGTGAAGCTATTCTTGGGGAGACAGCTTCATCTAAAGCATCCCAGAATGTTTTGCCATCTACATCTCTTACCAGAACAATATGAAGTGATTTGTCTGATGGAGCTGTGAGTTTTTTCATGGTGAAAGTGAGTTTAGTCTTCAATTATCTCAGTGTGAAGAAACATTAATCATGATTACCGTGAAAAATAGTGTTATAGAGTGATGAATCGTGGTGCAATTCAGAGGCTGAACGCCCTTTCCAGGCAAGTAATGAGGTGAAGATCGATGGATTTGCATAGAATCCAGCAGCGTAAACTTTAACTCCAATGATCGCGAAGACTTTTTCTCTGAAACCTGAACTAAACTTATGAGAACTTAAAAACCCTAATTGAAGATTTTAGCTTCTGAAACTGACCTGTTCCAAGCAAAAATAACGTTGAAGTGCAACCTGGAAGATTCAGTGTTGCTTGGAATTTCACTTTGGTTTCAGCTTCTTCTATATACTCCTCCTCTGTGACAAAAGGAAGAAACCCATGAAAACAAGCAATGCTACAATTTAGATGATAGGAAACCGCACCAGGTAAAGAAATGGAAGCTTTTGTTTTCAGGCGACTGTAATATCTTCTGCTCCACCAGAGAGAGACATCGGTAGCAGCAAATGTAGATACGAGCGAGCTAGAAACTTGCCATTTTGTAGTTAAATCAATAAAGCACTTTCTAGTGTTGATCTCATTAGCTCTCAAATGGCGAAGCGGAGTTACAATTCCTGCAACCGAAGCCATTCAGGAACTCGAAGAGCTTATCTTGAAGAGAACCCAATGAAATAGATCTATCCATTAGGGTTTTGTAAGCCAAGTTGGATTTCAGTGGGTCATCGTCAATCCGCAAATCAAGCACTATAAATATTTCTCAACTCCGAATCCATGTGAACAAAATTAAAGCTTCATCTACTTGTGTGAGCAAATCAGAATTCACAGCTTTAGTTCTATTAATACATATCTTCAAAACCTTCTCCTCACGGCGGCTGGCAACAATCCGGTACCGGAGTCGAAGCTGGTTTTTTCCGCACCAATGATAAGCTTGTGCCGAGCATTACGTCACCTCTATAGTTGCATTCCAGCTTCTTCAAGAGCAGCAGAGATAGAAGCAGATGCCTCTTCAAGAGTTCTCTTCTTCTGCACTGTGTTGAAGGCCTCAATAACATACCCCTCCTCCCAGTCATCGAATCCCTCGACTCCGATTCCGCACTCAAGTCCAGAGCTAACCTGATGAACGGTAAATATAGTTAAAACTGCATTATTGAATAATGCTCTATGTTTGTGAGATGCAAATCTAAAAGCTTTACCTCTTTAACCAACTCCTTTACACGTTTCAAGGAACTTAAAACTCCTACATGAACTTGTTTTCCTTTTTGTAGTATTCGAATTCCACAGTCTTTGACTACCTTCCCATCGATCACCATGCATCCAGCAACACGACCACTTCCACTACTAAACACAGCCCGTACTTCAGCCAAGCCAATCGGTATTCGTTCCTAACAAAATACGAATCTTAATGTTGGCTTTAAAACAAGCATCTGAATGCATGATTTACCTCAACAGGTTCCAATAGTCCCTCCATAGCTTTTCTTACATCATCAATGAGGTCGTAGATAACTTTGTAAAGCCGAATTTCAACTCCTCGGTTATCTGCATAGCTCTTGACAGAACCTGATGCTCTGATATTGAACCCAAATATGATGGCTTTGCTTGCAACAGCAAGATCAATATCACTTGTGCTTATTTCCCCAGTTGATTGCATTAGAAACTTTAGAGTTATGTTATCTTGTGGAAGAACCTGAAGTGCCTGTCTCACGGCTTCAATCGAACCCTGAACATCGATTAAAGATCATTTTTAAGTACAGCAATATAATAAAGTTCACTTGATTAGAAAAGTTTACCTGCACATCAACCTTCAGTATAATATTGAGTTGGTGCAAATCCAATCCTGAAATTTTGCCTGATGATATAGCAGAAGCAAAAGAAGAAAGGGTAATTTTTCCATCCCCGGCTTTCGCTGTTATACGTTCATTTCTCAAATACTCTGCTCGTTCCTCCGCTTTTTGTCGAGCTATATCAAGGGAACTCACAACCTCAAACTCATCTCCAGCAAGAGGAACATTATTCAATCCAATAACCTGGGCATAAAATGCAGTACTACATCAACAAGCTCAGTCTTATTTGCCGAAACATTTTGGGTCGACTTATACGAGGCACTTGTAATTAGGATAACGAAATCAGATAATATTTCTGCAAGATACCTGAACTGGGATTGAGGGGCCAGCTTTTTCAACCTTTTTACCACTATCATTAAATAGAGCTCGAACCTGAGATTCCGAAATTATGAAGCATATGAGATAGAATGAAAAATACGAAAAATATTGCATTTGATATACATGCCTTTCCAAAAGCTTCCCCACAAACTAGGATATTCCCTCTCTCAAGTGTTCCATTTTGAACAATGAACGTCGCTAAAGGTCCCTTTGATTTATCAAGACCAGCTTCTATAACTGTTCCCTTGGCATTCCTATGTGGATTGGCCTTTAGTTCTTGCAACTAAAATATAGTAATGTGATTACCAACATCGAAAAATAAGTTTGAATTACGTAAAATGCTTTGAATCAGAAATCAGATGAGTTAACAAATGACTCAGTAAAATTACCTCTGCAACGAGCATGATCGTCTCTAGCAAATCATCCACATTCTCACCTTTCAGCGCGCTAATCTGTTTTCGATATACATCAATGACTCAGTACTCGGAAAAAAGTACATTGATAAAAGGGCACATGTGAACCAGACTGTTTTCTAACCTTAACCATTGGAATGTCACCACCCCATTCTTCTGACATTAGTCCGACCGACGAAAGATCTTGTAAAACTCGATCTGGGTTAGCACCATCTTTATCTATCTATAGTGCCAGGAAAATGAAATAAATCCATACTCCCTCAAGACAATCATAGAGAGAAAATATTGACACAGTTCATCATCATGAAGTACCTTGTTTATCGCAACAATAATTGGTACCCCGGCTACTTTGGCATGTGCAATAGCCTCTCTTGTTTGAGGTTGTATTCCATCATCCGCAGCAACTACAATGACGACAATATCTGTAACTCTAGCTCCACGTGCTCTCATTGCTCCAAAAGCCTAATGTCTTACGCGAATGATAAAACTCCACAAGGAAAAAGTAATACAATTATGAAAATCACAATGGATGGAAGCTTCAACGATTCGATCAATGATATATAAACGCAAAATAAATAAATAAAAAATACCATTAAAACTAGGAGAATATTACCTCATGACCAGGAGTGTCAATAAAAACACAAGTTTGTATTTTCCCATCAAGAGGTGTTTCCACCTTATATGCCCCAATTCCTTGTGTGATCCCACCAGCTTCGGAAACTGCCACCTACGATAATTTAGCTGACTTAAAATTCTTTGGAAGGTATAATTAATAAACAGACAATTATGTAGGATATGTACCTTGCTTTTCCTTATGTAATCCAAAAGTGTTGTCTATACAAGGATAAGGAAAACAATCAGAGAGAGTTCCAAAGACAGATATTTTTAGAAGTTACATTAAAAAACAGCATCGTTCCTGACCTTTCCATGATCAACATGTCCCATTATTGTTAAAACAGGAGGTCTCTCTTCTAATTTATCCAAGTCATCTTCATCGAAAATTTCCTTCTTTTTCGCCATTTCTTCCACCTTAATTGATACTCCATCAATGACTTCTACCTCATACTCTTTGCATACCATTTTCACTATATCTTTGCTCAATTTTTGCACACCATCAGGCTTAATTCCCTTAGTGTACAATAAACCAAGGATTTCGCCTTCACTAATTGCCAAATTGTAAGCCAATTCTTCAGTTAACATTCCATCCTCATCCACTTCCATTATTTCCACTTTGATAGGTGCAGCATCTCGAGCGGCCTGAAGCCTAGCCGCTTTTCGGCTTGCTTTACTCCATTTTCTACCCTTACGTCCAGAACCAGCACTGGGAATAGAAACATCAAGTTCAGATGCATCATCATCCACAATACCATCTTCTTTTTCAAAGAGTCTCCTACGAGATCCTCCAAATGGGGAACTCTTCTTTCTTAATTCATCTTTAAACTTACCAGGAGGAGAACTCTTTACTGGTTTTGGTGGGGCTAAAACAGCTTGAGCAATAAGAGGATCAACAACAGGTTTCTTAGATGCAAAATTGTCTATTAAAATTGGTTTCTTTTTTTGAGCCTTCATTGCTAAATCAGTTGCATTGTCAACAGGTGTTCTAGCTCTAGCACCTGAATTTGCATCCTTCAATATTACAGGTTTCTTAACTGGAGGTAATGGAGTTGAGGGCTTTGACTGCAAAGTTGGCCTAAATATTCGAGGTGGCTGAGAAGATACAGAAGAAGCCACAGATTGATTTGTTTGCGAAGATCTCGGAGGCACAAAAGAATGAGGTCCATCCACCCCTTTTTCGCGCCTAACAGGTTCTTGATTTTGATGCTCCTTCACAACCTTCTGTACAGTTGCTACAGGATTTCCCTTCCTCCAAACACTCTTTAAAGTTTTAGTTCTACGACTTGAACTATCAACTGAATTAACCGGTGCACCATTCTTTTGGTCTGGTAACTCAGTGGAATAATACCTTTTATTCGGCTTCTTACTAGTTTCTAGCTTCTCTGCCTTCTCCAAAACCTCTCCTAACGATTCGATCATCCTACTTCTCTCCTCCATATCAATAATCTTTCCATTGCCTGATTTCTCCACAAGTTGGGCATCATCCCGTCGAGTGCTGATAAAAGGATCCAGCTTTGAATCCGATTTCAGAACTGGCTTAGGAGCAGCTCTGAGTAATGCATCAGCATTATCTTCCTCATGACCTCCATAAGTAGAACCAAGAGATACTGAGGCCCCTTTCTCCACAATGTAACTGGTTGTTAACGATAATCTACATACACTAACATACCTCCACTTTTGCCCAATCGAAAATCTTCTAATATTACTTACCTTTCTTTGGTAAGAAACTTTCCCCACTAAACAACCATCTAAATTACCCAAAGAAATCATATTTAAACTCCCCAAATTCAACAGGGAAGTTGCAGAAGCCATGCTTAAAACCTAAATATCATTCACCATTACAAAATACTCCGGTAACAGAACCTCATTCAACTTCCCACTAATAACAGAAAGAAAAAGGATTCAATTTTATCTACCCAATAAAATTTCTCAACAATCGAATAAAAACCTCACCAGATACGTCTCCGGAAACCAATACATAACATGCTTTCTGAGATACTCAATGAATCATACAACGGAGTGACAATCATACGTCTTTAAAATTTCAGAATTTGGTAATGATTAGGCAAGAAATAGAAGCCCTAGTAAAGTGAAATACCCTGGAAATAGTAAAAGGAAGTGCCTCCAGTTCTGGGTTATCCTTGTGTGGCTAGAACCCCTACGAAAATGTTGCTGATTTGCATGATAAGGTCTTCGTCAATGGCAGTATGAGCTTATAAAGGCCTTCTATTTTCCAGTTTCTTTTTTCTACTTAATAAAATTTGTTGTTTAAAAATATAGGGTTTAGAGTTTTATCCCAAATCCGAATATCAATTAATAATTATATTTTCATCTCATCAATTCATAATTTTATGATATCAATAGTATGAATATGTCAAAATTCGTCTTCATACTTTTTAATTTTTGACAACATTAATCGACTATGATGAAATAATTGGTTTACAAAATTTTCAATTTTGATAATTGATATCATTAACGGAAATAAACATTTGTGGATATGTTTTGTCCTTTAAAAAATTTGATTGACCAAATATTGTAAATTTAAAGAACCAATTTTACGAAAATCTTAAAATTCATGAATTAAATATTTCTTACAAACTATAAAATTAATTTGTCAAAATTTTATTTTATCACTTGATCTTACACGAAGTACATTTTGTTTGGGCTTAAAATAGTCCAACTATTAATAATTTGTAAGCCCAATACTGAGCCCAGAGTCATATCTTTAATTATTACTGGTACGAGGGAGGAATGATGGCATCCCTGAATGACGGCATGTTGTCCTAACGGCCGACGCCTTGAAACTCAGTATTCTCGCACTTAGTTTACCGTAGTAGTTGATTTTATTGTGTATCGGGTGTGTTAATTACATGGGTAAGTATTTTCTCGTCTTCACATTTTGTATTTGATGAATTTTGTAAATTGTAGACGAAATTTGTAGGGTTGAGGGAAATGATGAGCTATGACAGGTACTGATGATTGGGTGTTCCTGATTAATTGGATGTTTCTCCTGGTGCAGCCAATTGTACTTGTGCTCGTGCTGAGCTTCCAAGATTAGAAACTTCCCGTGATTGTCATCCACTCATTTTCTGATTCCCTCTGTTTTTGTTTTCATCATTCTTAAGCTTGCATAGATGAAGTGAGATTTTTTATAGTTTTGGATTTGATTTATTATGTTTTAACATATGGAGCCAATGCCCACATTGTTTTTTAAGTCTCTATTGCTGTAACTCGATCAATGCTGGAGCTTTGTAAGCAAAACTTCTTCTTTGTTGCATTATTAGTAAAGGAAATTGCTTCTGATAAGTAGTGGGATACTGCAATTAAATCTGCCATAGTTTCTTTTGAAAATGTGTGCTTTGCATTGAAGATTCTACAGAGCAAGATTTGTTTTACTGGCTACAGATTTCATGCACCTTTCTGTTCTTCAGTTTAATTAGACAAGTTTTTGAAGCATGAGGGCTTAGTTTCCATACGTTTTATTAGAGAGGAAATGTTGCAAAACAACGAGAGCATTCGATACTTACGCTTGCAAATTTAAATTTTCTACTGAAGAACAGAAAAACACCATAGATATTGCTACCTTTTTCATGTTGAGTTCATTTTAATGGTATATAAGTGATGTATTCTTCTTGTTTGAGTTGATTCATCGAGCTATTTGAATAACTAGATGTTTTTGTATTGAAAAAGAAGCGTTCAGCGATATAGATTGAGCTTCATTTATTTGGATACCATTAAATTCTCATAGTTGCATTCAGTTCAGATAAACGAGAAGCGCAACAATATAAACTATTCGAGGATGTAAGTTCACATATATGTGCCTTCATTGTCTTTGTTTTGTGATTAAAGCCAATGGATCTCCATTGTTTTGTTTCTAGGAGATAAAGCTTCATGAAGAAGGCAAACCAGAGATTCAAGCAATACGTATAAACCAGGTAACATAACATATTTTCTCTTGTCCTTGTTCCCTTTCATTACCATTACTTCTTCATTGAATTGCTAGTCCAATCGGTGTCATCGGATGTTGTCGTTATTAAATTAACGCGGAATCAAATATAGGAGTTGATTATAAGATTTGTAAATAAAAAAGGAGATTAAGAAATAAGAGAATCGAAGGCCGTCGGCACAACGGAATGACCAAAGTCTTTTTCCTTGAAGAATGGCCTTCTATATATAGAAAGTCACAAGGGCAAAATAGTAATTTCCAGTGTTGTGCAAAAATGTTGAATTATGGCTTCTCTTCTATTAAACCGAATCTCATCGAAATAATTGAGTAACATGTGAAGACTGCCATCCTAATGATTGCATCAACGTCAATTATAGTTACGTGTTCTTAAGTTTCCGAGAGTTGCACTTTGTATTTCAAACATTCGTGTCTCAATTCTTGAATTAGAATATGTTTGATTGAATTTGTGATCAAAATGTTTCAAAGTTCGATTTTTATGTTATATTCAAAATTTTGGATCCTAAAGATTAATCAATAATACATTGAACTAAGCTAGATTGTAGTCCATTATATTTGACGATATTGATTCTATATGTTAAAATAATATTTATTTGAATTATTTTAGGGTAGAGATCTAGGTTCTTGAATACGTAATACGTGGACATTTAAAAACGCCAAAAATGGGAATGGAGACACAATCTTCCTAAAATATCTATTAGAGCACGTTAATGACACGTAGTATTTAAAGATAAAAATTTAATAAAACATTAACGAAAACATAAATATGTATGGTGGAACCTCAATATTATGTCATAATTTTAATAAATAAAATAATCATATACTTAATTGTTTAAATTAAATACGCATAAACAAATAAAGTAATTAACAGTAAAATTATGAAATGAAAAATAATTTAAAAATATGATATATATATTAAATAATAAACATATGTATTATAAATCAGACACGTGAACGTGTATCCAATATATGAAAAAATGTGGACTTTTAAAGAAACGTGGTGTCCGTGTAACCTAAGTAGAGATCCAATAAAAACTAGGATATAAAAGGCTATTTAGACTTTTATAGTTTTATATTTGTAAAATATTTGTAGTTACAAATAATCGAATTCATGATATGTTATATTCCAAAGATCATTGAATATTAACTAAAGTATTAGAATTATATGTTATATATCAATAAATTTTACATAATATTTCATTCATGATTATTATTTTTATTATTTAAAGTTGAATAATATATTATCTAAATATTAATTTGACTTATATTTTAAAATATTATTTCCATGATAATAAAAATATTAGGTGGCATGCTATTGGTGTACGTGGGTCATACTAAAACAATAATGAGTTTTTTCTAACAATATTATATGATTTAAATAGCCTATAAAATAATAAAAGATAAAATATCATTTTTTCCTTAAATATACAATATTTTTGGTATGAAATCATTGTAGGAATAGTCCAAGCTAATTATATTGTTTTTCAACTTTCAAATTTCAATATCATATAAGAAGGGTAACATTGTCATGCGATGAAAGATTAATTGGTTTATAAATTAATGACGATAATTCTGAGCATATTTCAATTGTATATAATTTATAAGATATATACATTTAAAAAATAACATACAAAAAAATTAAATACTAGGTATCTTTAATTGCGATATATGAATGATATTTAATTAAAAATTGTCATTATGTAAATTAATGTATTTCAAAAATTGGAAACTAAATAAACGTATTATTAATTAAATTAAATAATTATAGTCAATAGAGGTATTTATAGCAGGAAATGAATATAAATTATAGGCGCTGGATTCTTGGAGATTAATAAGCTTATGAAAAGCAAATTATCCCGTTGTTCATGGTAACTACCGCGAGGTTTTCGCCATCTAATTATCTGCTGTTTCTGATATATATTTAACACTATTTTTTTCTCACTACCTTCAATGGTAAAACAAAAATGGCTTCCCACATCGCCGTTCTACTTATCTTCTTCTTCTCCGCGGTAGCTTTTCAAGTCGAAGCACGGTACGGTGACGGCGCCGCCTATTTCGACGTCACAAAGTACGGCGCCGTCGCTAATGGAAGAAACGATAACGCACAGGCATTTTTGAGAGCTTGGAGAGATGCATGCTCGTATTCTGGGAAAAGTAGGGTTTGGATCCCACAAGGTAGGTTTCTTCTAAGCCGAGTGGTGTTTGAAGGTCCATGCAATGGGCCAATCACGTTTCTGCTTAAAGGAACACTTTTAGCAACTACGGATCGTAATTATTTCTACGACGATACGTGGATTTCGTTTGAATACGTCGATAGACTTGCGGTTAAAGGTCATGGTATTATTGATGGCCAAGGAAGATTTGCTTGGCCTTATAATTACTGTAAAAGAACCTCACAATGCCGAGCTCTTCCGCCGGTTAGTTTAGTTTCGTCGCTTTCTCGTTTTATATGTTATATTCGTGTACAATGTAATCGTATTTTTTGCAGTCATTAACGTTTAGTTTTGTGACAAACTCGTATATTCAACACTTAACTTCAATGGATAGTAAGAGTGTTCATATAAACATGTATGAATGTCACAACTTCAACATTTCGAAAGTGAGATTGACGGCTCCGGCAGACAGCCCCAACACGGATGGCATTCGTATCGGTTCATCGTCAATGATCCACATTTCACGTGCAAATATCGCGACCGGAGATGATTGCATTGCATTACTAAAGGGAACGCGTTATATAGATATCTCTCGGGTTTCATGTGGACCTGGACATGGTATAAGTATTGGTAGCATTGGATTGAGTAATAACTACGAGTTTGTATATGGAGTTCGTGTACGGGACAGCATATTCTACGGTAGTGACAATGGAGTTCGGATCAAAACATGGGCGAAATCAGCTTATAGTGAAGCTTCGAATATCGTTTTTCGAAATCTCAAAATGATCAACGTTGCTAATCCAATCATCATCACTCAACGTTACTGTCCTAATGGATCAGGCTGCCATACTGTGAGTTATTACTGTCCTAATCTTGTTCTTATAACATCTTACGAAATTTGTTATTCGCAGGGCGAATCTTCGGTTCAGATTAAAGATGTCACTTTTTGGAACATCTATGGCACCTCTAGAACACAAGAAGCTGTACAGTTTCTTTGTAGTGCAACTTTGCCTTGTAAGAACATTAAACTCGTTGACATTAACTTGGCGTATACCGGCTCCAGTGGTAGATCGACATCAGTTTGTTCGAATGCTTTTGGTTCGCATTATGGCAAAGTCGTTCCGAATGGATGTTTCTAGATCTTTTCTTGAGTGTAATGTAGTTGTCATAAGCATTCCAGAGAGAGAGAGCCTGAGTTCTCTTCTTGTTTTGCTCATCACTTGTATTGAAGTAAATAATGACGATTAATTAACGTCGATTTTCTATAACTATTTACTACATAAGAGCATGATCAAAACATAGGTGTATTAAGCCATTCTATCTACTGTACAGTTTATAAAATCAAAACGCAAGTGTATTCAGACAAGACTTCACCGCCGTCAAAAAATAAGCAGCAGAAACCACTAGGACAAGAGCTAAAAACATCATCAGTCAATGTACAAAAATCCTCGTTGGTTAATCAGATAGCCACATTCCAGTTACCCGTCTTTTGGATAATCGAAAGAGTCTCCAGTGTAAGAGCCATCGTGTTGACGTGTGAATATATTCAGACTACCAGAAGGGAATGTTTCCTGAGTTCCCAGTAGTATCAATGAGATCATGTAAAGAATATCAAAATTTGAGAAAATGGGCATACCAGATCAGAAGTCTCTTGACCCTTGGATCGGAAGAGAATCGGACGGCACCGCTTGTCTTCGTTCATCAGACTTGAGTTCTGAAAATGTGAGATGAGAGCCATCTTCCCTTGTATTCTGGCATATGCTAATGAAGCTACTTTTTCACTGTTAAATTTCTCCCATTTCTTTCCATTGAATGCCTACAAGAGAATTCGATCGTAAGTAACCGACGCGTCTCGAATAGCAGGAAAACATACCTCATGGAAGGTGATGATGTGACGAGGGGAGACCATGTTGATGAAAGCATATCCAACATTGCACTTATTCTGGATATTACGAATCGATTAAACTCACACACTTAGAAGAGAAAAAAAGAACACTTTACCTTAAAGTCGATCGGCAAGTACAAAAAGTCGTATGTGTTGCTGTGAGTTTCATCTATAGCCGCAAGCAGCATCTTAGAAGTGTACCTTAAGAGATGGAGAAAACAAAAATGATCAGAATGTAACTACACAAAAAGAAAAGAAAAGAAAGTTTCATCAAGAGTAATTAGTTACTTGTTTGGAATGTTTTTTATCATCAACGTTGTCCGAGTATCTTCGCCATTTGCGATCTTTTCCAAATCAAGTTGATATTGCTTCTTAATATCCATCTGATTTCCCGTATCAATCCTTCGATAACGATCGAATATTCCATCATTTATAGTAGCTCCCATGCCGAAAAACGAGCCATTTCCATAATACATCGGCATGTTTCTTGGCATAGGCATCATTCGTGCACCAGGGGGGCCAATCTCACTGAAGTTTCCTGGAAAAGCACTTCCCATGTTCACACCCCTGCAAAGATTTGGAAATCCATATGATGCTTGGTTCATGTAGGATGTCTCGGGTGGCTCAGGGAAAAAACCAAAATGCCCTTGCAATGGAATCCCGGATGGAGCAGATCCGACAAGATGATGATGCGATGAGCCAAGCATCGAGTTATGGTGACCTGTGAGCGGGAAACGAACTCCTTGGTGTCCAGATGGAAATGGTCTACCCTTAACTGAAGATGGCCATGGAGAAGTTCCAATCTTCTCTGAATTAGTTGCTGGACTTCCCCAAAGAAACTCATGACTAGATACGGGTGCAGGACTTGAGCTTAGTTTAGTATCAGGAAGAGTAACGCGTTGTTGATAGGCTGATCCATGCGCAGCATTAACTATCGGAACAACTGCATTAACGTAGCTGTTTCTCGGGTGATCGTTCCCTATTGGTGAGTTCTTCAGAGGGGTTGATGCTTGCAAAGAGGAGGATAAACCAGCTAAGTTATTACTTACAACAGGGCTGAATCCTCTTAAATCAGTAGATTGATTGTAACCATGAGTCGAAAATTGGTTAACCGGACTCCCAAATGCACTCGGCCAGCTACCTGAAACCACATGAAAATTTGAGACTATACGCACGATGAAAAATGCTAAAATATGTATGCATCCATTGGGAACATGCCTGGAGGGGAATTAGCAATGGGGGAACCAACTGAATGCCGGAAAACCCGAGTTTCATCTTGCTCTTGGTCATGGTTCAGTTGCTGATTTATACTGTAAAATGGGATTATACAGTCATTCCTAGACTTGCAGAAACACACAAACATGAAGTAAACAATAATACTTTTGACGTGAACGGCTCGGTTCGAGATTTATGCGCTTCCCAGCTATATCACTTCTATTTAATGCATTCAGAGCTGCCTCAGCAGCTCGAACATCATAAAATTCGATGAATTTATGATTTTGTTTGTGAGGGGGTTCCCTTATCTGCATTACACACAAAAATTTGACACTGTCTGGGCACATAACTTTACACAACACAAACATTTTACCTCTTTCACTTCCCCATATGTTCCGAAAATCTTGATAAGGTCATCATTCGACACGGACGGATCTAAATTGAAGAGTACCAAAGTTCCCTGATTGATATCTTTATCAGATGGATTATCCTGTGCATTGAAATAATGAGACGAGCCATCAAATAAGTATACAAACAAGGATCTTCAAACCTTCGGGATGGAAAAATGAATGTCGAGTTTTCTTCGTCTCAAAGGCTTATTTTGTAATGCATGCATCGCAGTTCGAGCATCTCGTATGTCATAGTAGGATATCATTACAAATCCTCGATGCTTACATGCAGTATACAGAGTCCTTATGTCTCCAAAATGCTATTATTACCAGGATACAATAAGAAAGTTGAGCAACAAGTTAGTGTCCAGATCCTGAGAGTAACACCGGAATATATAGACCACAGAAACACTTCTCTGCTCAACGAGAGAATAGCACAAAGATTACCTCAAAAAGAGACTTCAGCTCAGAGTCATCAACATTACTGTTGATGTTCCTCACAAATAATGTCCTCGAAGGAAGCTCACCGTGTGGATGCTCACCGCTCACAGCTCCAATGCCATTTTCAAAACCGTAATGAGATAGTGTACCGACAGCATTATCAGGATCGATATCAAATCCACTTCCAAAAAAATCATCATCCAAGTCCTCAAGCTGAGTCGGCAAGCCAGTGAGATCAAAATCATCCATACCGTTAGCAAAAAGTTCATCTTCATCACTAGGAAGAAGATTCCCTATGATGCTTTGATCTTTTTCTTCAAACTGATCCTTTATTTCACCTGCTAGCTTTAGTTTATCAAGGCTAGGAAATTCATCATCTAATATACGAACACCTTTTTCGGATTCATTAAAATCAACTGTGAAAAAATAAGCATTAGTAAGGGAGTATTGAAGAATACGAACTTAAACTACTGACGTTGGAATCTCAAGTAACATCCTCACGTTTTCCATGAGACAATACAGGCAATGAAGTTGAGAACAAACTAGCATCAGCAGAACCATGATATGTTCTAGGTCCAATGGGAACTTTCCATGCAGGCTTTTCTCCCTCCGGAACAGCATTAGCAGTCGGTTTAGGAGGACCTAAAGGAAGAGAATGCGGTTCATAACATAGCACAAAGAAGTAGTGCACATATGGAAACTCATAAGTGCAGTAAGAAGTACTGACCATGAACGTAATTATTTAACGGAGGCTCCATTCAAATCAGTTTCTGTGAGAACAGAAAACCAAATTAAGAGCACGTCTTTGAGTATCCAATTCCATTAAAACGCATTCAATACAAGAAAAATAAGGGACACGAACAATTGAGAGAAGGATCATTATAAGAATTTAAAGCATACAGGAGAAAAAAAGTATGACGTATAGCAGAGCAGTTAATGACGTAGATGGCTAACTAATCAGATCTCTACTAGCCACGCAAGTTAGCGACTGGGGTTTGGGAAACCCCCTTACTCAAAACGACGACATTAACGAATTTTCACTCATCCCGCTCGATTTAAACCCTTAACCGAAATACAAGAAAAGTATCGAAACAAGGCGTTTCAAAAATCGATATGTTGCAACTTTTCCTGAAAATCATAACAATTCAAGATTTTATGAACCATACTCAATCTGGATCATAAATAAACAATGCAAAACGAACAAAACCCATATCAAGCATACAGCGGAAGGAGAATAAAAAAACCCCTTGGGAGAAACCATACCTCATTAGCAACACAGGAAATGCGATAACTGCACCAATAAAAAGGGAAATCTGGGCTCTGAAGAGCCAGGGATCAAAGCAAGTAAGAATTATTTTTCCCCAAAACAAAACAAACGTAAAAGCAGATAATTGTTTTCTTCTACACTTTCACTTCCTTCCCTTCTCCTGAAATACTAGTGAATGTTGGATGAAATTCAGAAGAAAGAAATAGCACATAGACAAAGAAAGCACTCACAGCAGAGGCCCACAACCCCAAAATGGTCCAAAGGCAACCCACTGCGAATCATTTGAGGAAGAGTATTACCATATACAATTATTGTCATCGGGTTGCATTATTAGATCATCTAGCCCAGTGACTGAATCCTCGGCTACAGAAAAAAAGGTTCTCATTAATTCTGAAAGCTGTTAAAGCCAAAGCCAAAACCAAATCCCACCTTCATCTTCATTTTATTCCAAACAAATTTGTTATTGATGCAATTTTATCAAAACATACTCCATATATGAAATTAACTTATTTTAAAAATTTAATATGATATCATAATGAGTTCAGAAATATGCTAAGTGATAATCTAATTTAATGAAATTGAATAATAATAAACTTGTTTGAATAATCAAATCTAACTAGTAAGTTTGTTTAGACTATGTTCTGTATGCGTTTTGAAAACTAGAATGCAATTTGAGAATGTATTTTTAGAATGTGATTATAAATCAAGAATGTATTGAGTGTTATGTAATTGATAAATTGAATTGCATAACAAGCATAATATTCTGTATAAAATTGGATTTATCTAAATTAGACTCATTGTCGCTAGTATCTATATGACGAAAAAAATTATGTATGGTTATATTTGCACGTTAAAGATACATGAGAATGAACAACTTACAAATATGTCGAACGACATTGTAAATGTGAGATTGTTGAAGGTGAAAGAAAATATGATTTTTTAGATAATATATTTATAATTTAAATAACAAAAATACATTCTAATTTCCAAATCCAACTTCCTACCACATTCTGCATTCAAATAACAATTTGAAAATGGATTCTGTTTATAATAAGAATGTAAATACTGTAGTGTTCTGTAAAAACTGTAATAATACATTTTAACATCAAAATACATTTTGAGAATGCATACAGAACATAGCCTTAGATTATTTGGTACACATATAATATATATTTATATTGAATTGTATAATATGAAAATACATATAAATATAGAATGTAAAGTTATTTAATGCAATAACACCACACAATTATAACTACTAATTATAAATACGAAAACTTATTTAAATGGGAAATAATACTTTAAATCGTTTTAAAAAAATACCAAAATTCCTAAACGGTGGCATTAAATACAACCAAATCAAAAGTAAACATAAAAATAAACTATATAATAACAAAAATCCATTATTGAATACGAAAAAGTCAAATAAAAATATAAAATAAACTAGAGAATAACAAAACTCCGCAGATGATGAATATTTGTTTGTATAAAAATGATATATATATATATATTTGTAGTAGAATGCATACGCACATTTTCATAATTAGATAGGTATTATTTTGAAAAAATCAAAATTTATTATGAATAATAATTTATAATGAGAATTTTAAATGAACATTGGACAATGCTATTTTTAAAACGCATTACATTCTAAAATGTATAGAGAACACAAAAAGAGCAAAACACATTATCTTGAATCATATCTGTTTTTCTATATTTTATATTAACTTTTGAAGGGAAATGTGCGAAGATTTTCCCTTTTTGATATTACGATTGGCTTCAAGCTTAGTTGGACTTGAAACTCGATAAATCTAATATAATTGTCTTCAAAATTCGGTTTTGTGTTCGATTATAGTTATTTTGTTGGTACGATATAATTACGTTGTGTTTGAGTTTATTTATAAACGATTCCAGACGTATAATCTCATCCATAAAACACATTTTATAGTAAATGAATTACAATATGTCATTTGACAATGCCCGATCACGCTTTAAATGCAAAATTGACAAATGCTTCTAAAAGTCAAGACGTTTCAGTAATTGGGCCAGACGTACAATAGGCCCAATTAAAATATTAAAATTAAAATTTATTATTTAATGAGAAATTGAATCATAAAAATATAAAGAAATGAAATCCTCTTTAATAAATAGTAGAAGACTACACAAAAATGCCTTAAAGCCGAGATTATTCCTTTAATAAAATAAGACTAAATTAATATTTTAAATATATACGGCGTCGTATTTAAGGGATGATAGTGAGATATCCCTTCCACTCCCAACCTGACACGTATACATTAAAGTGACGTCATCACAATTCTTAAAAACTTGACATGGGGCTAATCTATGCGGCACCGACTCGTCCGACCGACTCAGTGCGACTCGACACGATACGATTCGGCAAGAGTATAAGAGTCGTATTTTCGACTCGGCTATTATTTTTAAATAAAATAATATTAAATAATATTAAAATTTGTTGAAAGTTACATAAACTATATTTTTTAAACTACAAATAGTTTATCAATTTATTATACAAGATAATTCAACTTTATAAAAAATGAATATAATTGTTCTATTTCATGTCTCCCCAAAAACAACCATATTTCGGTCCATTATCGCTTACACGATTAATTTACAAGTAGATAAATTATATGACAAAGTCATAAATGCATATAAGTCATTTTTCTAATGAATAAAAAATATAATTAATGAAGAATCAAAACGACGTCGTTTTGTGTCAAGTGTCAAGAGTTGTAGCGAGTCGGAAAGTCGGACGCAATCCGACACGAATACGTAAAGAAAATTGGAGAATCGGTGTAGCAGAGGGGCTAATTGGATAAATATATGGTTCCCCTCGCTACACTTGTCATTAAAAAAAGCTAAAATATTAAATTATTACAAGATAATCAAATTGCTTATTGAAAATAAATAAATAATATATATTTATTTAATAATTGAAATTCATACTACACTGGTGGCCACATTTTAGCCACCTCCCATGAGCTCGCTGCTACAGTTAACAAAGCTGAAGTTAGGTTTGCGGTCAGCAATTAGGTATATTTTTTATATTATTTAAATTTAAAATAAAATATTATAATATAAATAGTGTAATAAAATAAAAATGTTTCATGTAAATTACATATATATGTGATTAAATATACAAATATTATATTTTTTTTAAAAAAAGAAAACCTAATATAAAAAATATAAAATAATATTTAAAAAGTATTCAGAGTGAAAGTGAAATAGAGAAACACCATCTACCCTTCACCTCAAAACAAGAAGCCTTTCATTTTCAAATTCTTACCCGTCACTTTCTTCTTTTTCTTAAGACTCATAGTAAATTACCAGAAAATCCTTTCCACTTCCATGTGGAGTGAAATTGTAATATAATATTTTATATGTTTGGTTCCCCAATTACAATACTTGAGTTGATGTGAGATATTGAAATTGTGATTTTCTTAAAATAAATAAAATAAAAACAAAATTATAGTCTATTTATTCTTAAAAAACCACAATTTCATCATCACAGTTAAAATCAATTATAATATCATCGTAATTTGAGAAACGATTAATTTATCTTTACTTCTAATAGTTATAATGTGATTATTACATAAGAATATATTAGTATATTTACATACCATAACATTACCACAAATATTAACAAATTATGATCAATCTCATCACATTTACATTTACTATCAATTTACTGTTTTTTTACTTCATATTGTTTATATACATTTACTAATTGTAACTAACAAGATAATAATTATTATTATTCTGTATCATATTTTCCTATGTTGCACCGGTGTAGGGTGCGTAAAATTTTACGAATCCAATTAAATGTGCGTTAATTTAAATTAATTAAAATATATATTAAATTATCCGGTAAAACCAATTTCTGGTGATACATGTGTATATGTAATATACAAATATCATCAAAACTCGAACATTTACATCATGTATAAAACTATGCAAAACTTTATAGAATACGACACACGAATATCAAAAGATAACATTCGAGCAAGATAATTTTTTATGTATTTAATGGATCAAAAGAATGTTTGTATAACTCAATACATAAAATCCTTCGCCAAATTAATTACTCATGATATCTCATATTCGATATGTGATACGTATTCTCAACAAAAACGACTAAAACACCATTTGTTAAAACTTAAATGAGAAAATGACAAACCTCTATACTTGATAACTTTAAGACATTTATTTCATTATTGCATAATGTTGAATATTCTAGTTTGATTTTCTACTTCACCGAATAAATTACATAGTCTTACGTAGAAATAAAAACAAATTTAAATAATGATTATTTCAAAATAAATAATAATAAATTTAAATATAAAAAACAGACTCGTGTCCAACAAATGTCTGAGAATAGTTGGTGTTTTAGAAGAGTCCGACTCGGATTCGGCTTCCCGGGAGAAGAGTCCGTTTAACATAGGTTGGAGGTGCGTTGCAAGACACTCACCCCCCACGACTCCGTGCAATACATATATTTTCCTTATCCTATGCCGGAATCATGTAGATGAAAAGATGGAGTATAATTAAGGTATTTTTATTTTGATTTTGGGAGTTTTTACTTAAAAGTGGAATGATTAGGGGTGAAGTAGCAATTAATTGTAATTAATAACCCTAAAAAGATAGCTTCTTTCCAACTACCCCATTGTTTGTAATAAGTTGTTTTCATGCCTAAATAATATAATGCTTTTAAATATAATTTTCTAATTTATTGTCAAATCTATTGTATTTAATTTCATATTACATTTTTCACAATTGACTAGAAATTCATTAATATTTCGTATATTTTAGATTTCACAAATCGTAATTAGTGAGGTTAATCAAGCTTTTAACAATCATATCCAACCTTAAAAAATGGCAGTTTGTATAAAAAAATTATTTTATTTTTGGAAACTTTATGGTATATCAAATCAGATATACTGGAAATTTTAATTATTATTGTTTTCTACGTTATATAATTTATCACTTATGAGTTTGACAACATTTTCTTATTGATTTTTTTTAATTATAAATAAAAATTATATATTGGAATTTGTTAAGAAAATAGTGTTTTTCTATGTTAACTCAATTTATATTATTATTCTAGTATATTGTTAGATATCAATTTTTAAAACATTGTTTATTTACATTGGTTGAGATTAGACTGAATTTGTAAGAACGTTTTCCTTAGGATTTATAGATTAAAATTAACTATTTATACGATTATGCTATAAATAATTACTTTCGCCGCAAAGCCGATTATTACTGGTCCATGCCTTGAATCGATCGACTAACTAGCTAAAGAATTACACATCAGATTAATTAATAAGTCTATAAATTTCCTAAATTTGACTTAACAAACATTTAAATTTTAGACTTCAAATAATTAATAACTCTCAATAGCATATTGAAAAATATAGTTCTTAGTATACATAACTATAGAATAATTATTTTTAAAACATTCTCTTGTTATGCTGATAATCATACAATAATTAAATTTTAAATTGCAAATACTAATGGTAAAAAAATATTATTATTAATATTTTGTTATTATTATAAGCTGTCCAAATTCGCAAAACCGGTACCCAAATGTTGATTTTGGCTAAGAACATCAATTGATAAAATTGAAATATTTGTTGATATAAATTAAATTTTGTGAATTAATTTAACAAAAATTACAAAGTATAGAGATCAGTTTTGATATTACAATAAAACTTTAAGAATTAAAATCGATAAAACCATGAAATTGTGAGGATTTGTATCTCATCCCGGTTTATTATATATTATATACTAAAAGTCAAATTGGACAGCAACATATGGTATACCAAACATCACACTCAGCAACAGTCATGTGGATGCAATAATTAGAATGAATTTAATATATATATAATAAAGATAAATAAAGTTTAATAACATATAAAAATATGTTCGTTAGGTAGAAATAAAATAACGGTCGTCTATCTTTGAGAGATAATTTGTAAACGTGCAAATTTGACTGGAGATTCATATTGTTTATTCTATCTAATTTATTCCAAAATAATAAATAAATAATTCATTTATTTAATTAACTCAAAATTAATTTTATACGTCAAGACATCCTTTTCACCAGTGGGTTCGAACGTAGGTTTCATCCACCCACCGGCCCACACACTGTACATTTATTGTAAGTATCCCTGTGAATTATAAAAATACATTTTTTATTCTTCGGAGATAATAATAATATTATTTTTTAAATACATATCCAACAATATTATAAAATAGAGCTATTATAGGATGCAAACAGTTTGTATTCGAAATATGCTCGACTCGTACATGATTGTGTTCGTTTGTTCCAATATAAATATGAACTTTATTCGAATATTTTTTTCATATTTGTTTATAATTTAAACGAACATGAACATTTTCGTGAATAAATAGGAACGTTCGTGAATAAATATATTATTTTTAATTTTATTTAATCTAAATATATTATTAAATATTAAAATTAAATAAACTCAAATGTATAATATTTCACATTATCTCTATATATTTTCTTAGTTTTTAAAGTATTATAGTTATTTTTATGTTTTCTTTTATTTTCTTATAAATATAAAATTATATTCTTTTAATTCTTAATCTAAAAATCAATTTTAGTATTTTTTTTAAACAGAGAAAGAAATTTTAGTAAATTGAATTTCAATATTAAATTCACAAAATTTCAATAGATTTTCGAACAAGTTATTCGAACTAACAGAGATAGTTCAAGTTATATAAACGAATATGAAAATATAAAATTTTGTTCGTTCGGATTTAATAATAACCATATAAGAAAACATTTTAGAAGAAATACTGTATTATTACAACAAAAATATTTAAAACTTATAAAAATGTTTTAATATATTTAATAAAATTGACTAGAAGAGAACAGTAACGTAACGTCTTAGGTAGTGGTCCTTGGCTCTCTAGGGATTGTTACGTTCTTAACGACTATTCCAAATTCAACTACAGTACATCATTTTCAATTAATTAATCAGTAAATATTGATTACTAAATTTAATAAATGAAATAATTAATTTAAAAGATTAGTTGGTCAAAAAGTTAAAGATTTACGCCCGGCCTAATAGAGTTTCTTCAGTAACATTTCGTTGACGATATTTATGTAAAATATCAAATATTTTATATTCCTAATTTAATAAATGAAGATTTATTGGATTTAAATGTAATATATTATAAATTTACGGTCTACGATGGTCAAAATATGATATAAAGCAGAAGAAAAAAGCTTGATTTTTGTTTACAGGCGTAGAGAGGGAGAAAAAAAGAGAGGGGTATACGTATTGTAGTTGTAGATAGAGGGAAGCTGGATTACCGATCTCCATTGTAAAACCCAAACCTTTCTCCATCTTCTTTCTGTCGGTGTGAGGTTCTCCCTTCGCCCACTTCCAACCCTCAGCCTAAACTGGTTTTTAAGATCTACATTTCTTGCGATTTCATTATGTCTTTAAATTTGGATGCTGAGGGTGAATGAATGAATAGAGAAGAGGGGCGTATTTTTTTTTTTGGTTTTCGATTTAGTGTTTATGTTTTTGTGTTGGGTTTTATTGTTATATGATTGCCGGTTATGGTGAAGAAGGGTTGAAGCGTTATATGAAGAATTGGTTTCCGTTTGTTCTCAACGTACGAAGTGAGATTGTTGGTTTGCTATCCGGAGGTGTGGTCGGTGTGGTAAATGCTGCTGAGTTATTGATGGGTAGTTTTTAGATTATTTCGAAGATTTGTTGTTGAGAATTGAGATTGCTTTGGG
This sequence comes from Utricularia reniformis, assembly GCA_009725065.1. Lineage (NCBI taxonomy): Eukaryota > Viridiplantae > Streptophyta > Magnoliopsida > Lamiales > Lentibulariaceae > Utricularia > Utricularia reniformis. The sequence goes on from RWGZ01001059.1 coordinate 898,208, forward strand.
AGAGAGCAATTTCTTGTATTTACAATGCAAGCAGATCACAGTAAGAAAGTGAGCTTCTTTTTCTTTGATCCCTTTCTCTTTTTTCACCCTTATCTATCTTTTATTCCTACATGAAGATGAGGAGTTGAATACAGAATGAATTTTGGATTTCTGGTATTTATGATTTCATAGATTTCTAAGTACCTTATGTTGTGTAAACGCGAAGGAAATATTCAGATATTCATGATCTTTAATGTTTCCATTTGACTGAACTGAATGTATGTGAAGTTAGAGATCTATGTTGGAAAAAGCTTGTAGTTTTTTTCTTCAATTTTCTTCTATTAGAAGGGATCAAGGTTCTTAAATTCTAAACAATACTTTTTTGGATTCTTTTAAGCGTTTTTGTTAAAGATCTTCAATTGTTATACTATGAGATTGCTAGGAAATGGGCATTTGATCTATTAGATGCTTTGGTTGATAGAAGCTTTAATGTTTTTTAGTTTCAACAAGTGTTTCTTCAGTCTACATGGATGGATTCTAATTTTTTGCTGCAGAATTCAGCAGAGGCTGATTTCTTCTCCGAATATGGAGACGCAAGCAGGTATAAAATCCTTGAGGTCATAGGTAAAGGTAGCTACGGTGTTGTTTGCTCTGCAATCGACACTCACACTGGTGAAAAAGTTGCTATAAAGAAAATACACGACATCTTTGAGCACATTTCTGATGCTGCTCGTATTCTCCGAGAGATCAAGCTTTTAAGGCTCCTACGTCACCCAGATATTGTAGAAATCAAGCACATTATGCTTCCTCCTTCAAGGAGAGAATTTAAAGATATCTATGTTGTTTTTGAGCTAATGGAATCAGACCTTCATCAAGTCATTAAGGCAAATGATGATTTGACTAGGGAGCATTATCAATTTTTTCTGTATCAATTACTCCGCGCTCTTAAGTATATTCACACAGGTAACTCTAACCTCTCCGAATATTTCCTTTTTCGTGTCTTGATAAATCTTGAACGTTCTGGTTCTCGTATTTGTTCTTATGAAAGAAGTTTGTGTTTCGATGCAGCTAATGTTTATCACCGAGATTTAAAGCCTAAAAATATTCTGGCAAATGCAAACTGTAAGCTGAAAATATGTGATTTCGGATTGGCTAGAGTTGCATTTAGTGACACTCCCACGACAATACTATGGACGGTATATATTCATTTATTACACGATCTTGATGCTTGATTCTTTGTGCTGAAATCTTCGGTACAGGATTACGTGGCTACAAGATGGTACAGAGCTCCTGAATTGTGCGGTTCGTTTTTCTCAAAGGTAATGAAAATCACTGATGCTTTTGATAACGAAGAAAGTTTTATTGATATGTGCGTATATTTTGTACAGTATACTCCGGCAATTGACATATGGAGTATAGGTTGTATCTTTGCCGAAGTATTAACCGGGAGGCCTCTTTTTCCCGGAAAGAATGTCGTGCACCAGCTTGATTTGATTACTGATCTTCTTGGAACGCCTTCAATGGATACTATTTCTCGAGTATGCATCGATTCTACGACGAATGCAATTTTTTTCAACTTCCAATCAAGCTTCGACGACTTATTGCTTTCGTTTTGCTTAATCGTATAGGTGCGGAATGATAAGGCAAGGCGTTATCTTACAAGCATGAGAAAGAAGCAGCCTGTTCCCTTCTCTCAGAAATTTCCAAATGCCGATCCGTTGTCCCTTCGTCTCTTAGAAAGGCTTCTTGCTTTTGATCCGAAGGATCGTCCAACTGCAGAAGAGGTGTGCCACCGAATGAGATGATCCTTTTTACTGCATAAAACTCGTAATTTACTTTTTCTTCACTTTCAGGCATTAGCAGATCCCTACTTCAAGGGGTTGGCGAAGGTCGTAAGGGAACCTTCGTGTCAACCAATTTCGAAGATGGAATTCGAATTCGAGAGACGAAGAGTCACGAAGGAGGATATTCAAGAGTTGATATTTCGTGAGATACTCGAATACCACCCTCAGCTTCTCAAGGATTACATCAACGGAGTCGAGAGAACTAATTTTCTGTATCCAAGGTTTGCAGATATTCTCCCTGATTTCCATTCATTCATACCCTCTAAATACAATTATTGTTCAGTGCTATTGATCAGTTCAAAAAGCAATTCGCACATCTCGAAGAAAACGGTGGCACCGGAGGATCAACCGTTCCGCTTGAACGAAAGCATGCTTCTCTTCCTAGGTATATTTACTTACCATTCTTCTCGTAATATTTCTTTCGAATCCGATGAACCACAAAACAATGCAGATCTACCATTGTATATTCTAATACAATTCCTCCCAAGGAGAGGCAGTATTCCGAGGAATCAGTGAGTGGTATTAATTTATCGACGAGGACCGCTCAGTCGCTGTATCGAATACCACACGGTAAATGTCATCTTCCCGAGTAGCTTCTTTTGTCCAGGCTATGAATTTGTGCAACTTTTTGTTCCCAGCTAAGCCAGGGAAAGTCATTGGCCCTGTGTTCCAATACGAGAATGCGAATGCGAATGCGTATGATCCAAGAACTCTAGTCAGAAACACGAACCTTCCTACATCGTACTGCTACAACCGTAACATCCCGGGAAAGATGCAGAAATCGGGAGATTTGGTTGCTGCTAACTCGAAGCAAATACCGAACTGTGGGTTGGCATCTAAGTTAGCACCAGATGTAGCGATAAATATGGAGGGGAATACAGGATTTTACGAGGTTGTTATTGATACGAATTTGCTGCAGGGGAAAGGTGGGTATGGAGGAATTGGGATGAGAGGAAATGGTGCAGCAAATATGTCTAGCCATAGAAAGATGGGTGCTGTGCAATATGGTGGAATTGGTGGATTGTACTAACTTAGTACACAACCAAGGAAAAACAAACATTTGATTCATTGTGGAGGTGTAAGAAAGTTGTGGGGTTTTACAGTTTTTATTGTTGGACTTTTTTTAGGGGTTTTTAATTTTAAATAAAGAATATACCTGATTGCTTTGTGTATTTTATTTTAGAAGATGACCTAAGCCCTAAACTTTCACATACGCACTAAACTTTCGCGTGCACCAAACGTCCTAGCATTTCTTCTCGTTGATTCTTCGGCTCAGTTTCCGGTATGCTTAGTGTAGTACGCTCTCATTTTTCTTGTTAAAGTTTGTATGGTTAACGGTGAGATGTCAGATGATTGGGTGGTGGAAATAACCGGGGTGATGGTTTTCAAAAAGTTCAGGTCTGGATGAAAAGATAGATTATCTTGAGCGTGAAAATGAAAAGATTGGAGGAGAAATGAGGGTTGTAAGCAGCAAGTTGAGGAACTGAATGTGGTTATCCACTATTTGAGATTGGATAACGAGGGTTTGAAGGTAGCATTACAAAAATTAGAATCGGATACGGATTGAAAGGGGTGGCAGCTCGTGGTGCAGATCTTGAATTCGAGTTTTTGGGGCTACGTCATTATTTTGGAATCGACTCCAGCTGATTTACATGAATCCACAACTGGACTGTCTGATTTGAAAGACTTGGAAATATCAAGCAAGAGGGAGAAGGAGAATGATGAAAATTTGAAGCATTTGAAAATGAGAGGGATATGTTATCATCAACAGTTGCTCAACTGGTAGCAACGGAGAGTGCTTTAAGGGATGAGATTCCAATTTTGAAGAAGAGTATTGTGGAATTACAGGGATATGTAGAAAGCAGCAATGGTTTGATGAATACAGAGTTGGAGAATAACCTAAAAGGAGAAATCAGTACTCTGGAAAATAATCTCAAGGACAAGGAGAAGTTGATCAATGGGTTTGGGGTGAAGCAAAGAACCCTTGGGAGTGAAGATGATGGTGAGGAAAAGGGACTAATTGGCTGTATACTGCATCCTCCTTGGAGGCTCATCCATTGCTGCCATTGCAGTTGAGTGTTGCATGCTACTTACATGCTACCAAGAAACATCACTAATGTGTGTTTTTCTTCAGGTTAGAATTTCTTCTAACAGGATCTAGAAAATTTTAAAATTTTGATAGATACTGTTTTGTTAATGTTCTTTTGGATTGTGCCTCTGTTTCAAGCTTGCTGTTTTGATTGAATTACACGTACAATGTGATAGGATAATTGCTTCCATTTTCTCAATCGTAGCGGTGCTTGTAATTTTCTCAATAGATAAATAAATTGCTTTATTTATCTATGCTAAGCTTGTTTTGTGAGTCATTTGCACTGGTCATTACATTTAGAATGATGGACTTTGTGAACTCTAAAACTGTTCATCAGACTGGCTTTGGCCGGAACACTATTAACATTCAAGAATACCTTGTGACGTATCTTTGATTTGAAAGAACTCATTGATTATGAAAGTGCCAAATGCAAGAATAACTTGTTTGATATAGAAAACATGCACATTTCAACAAATTTGATGATTTATGTAGCTGGAACTGCCCTTCTATATCACTGACAATAACAAGGGGATTTTTTTCTTCAACTGTGTTGCTCTAAAGCTACCAGAAATCAACGGTTTGGTGAGAAGAGATCCAGTAAACCACAGCAATTCACCCATGAAGAAGACCCTGCTGCCTTTGCAGTAGCAGGTGACTCTTTCTTGTTTCAACTCAAAAGTTTGCACTTTAATTGTTCAGGTTTTGAACCCTTTATTCAGAAACTAGATTGATTTTTGAATTGCTCATCATACATCAGAATCCAGGTTTCTTGGTCTTTCAGTCTCTTCGGGCTGCTTAGATGATTCGCTAGATGATGTAAAAGGAGGCCACTCTTGCCGGCAAAAAGTTACGGCTCCTCCATGAAGTGTATAACATGACGTTGCTATTCAAGAATTTCCCTTCTAAATGATCATCACAAATTTACAGCAACTTTTTCCCTTAAAGGTATCATCACTAATTTTATAGTGGCTACTGTGGCCTTCATAGCTTCGACTTTGAGTAGTCATATTTGCTCAATTTCCCGTTGGTCTGTACACCTGGAGAGTATTTCATCAGTAGTAATTGTTTCAACTGATGACTATTCTTTAAATGGTAGCCAAAAGATCAAGATTTTAAGTGAAGGTGAAGAATGGAGTCTGCAATTTGGTCCCAAAATCTGATACAAGAAGGCGAAGAAGGTTGAAAATGTTAAAGCAGAAGAAAGAAAATACAGGGAAGCAAGAATACTTAACTTTTTGTTTTTGCGTCGTCTGTCGCCTCTTTCCTTTGATTGTGCAGGTTGAGCGTAGATGGAGAATGTTAAAGTTGAACGAAGGAACGCAGTCGCAGAATGTCAAAGTTGAACGAAGGAACGCAGTCGCAAAAGGGAGCAACAATGCTGCCCTAGGAGAGAAAAAGGACGCAGAATGGGTCCTTTTTTCACTCAAGAGGGCAGATAGGCACAGATGGCAAAAGTCGCGTTAACGACTCTAATAAAACCGCTTTTGCAACTGCCCATAAAAACGTGTGTTTAAAAGACCGGCTGAGGCAGTGAAGAACACAGTGTGTGAAAAACAGAGAAAATCACAACTAGACTTCTGATTACAAATCAGAAATCAAGCACCAAAGGATCGTAGCGAGACATCAACCGGTATTGTGGGTGACAAACGCACTGATCGAAAGAGCCTTGAAGCAGCAAAGCAGGAAACAAAGGCACACAACAGGCAACAAGAGGATCAAGATCAGAGTTCATATCAAAATATGTAATCTGTTCTGATTCTTGTAACGGCAAAACAGAATATAGTGGATTGGATCGAGATATCGATCCCGAGGTTTTTCTCCGGGTTTACTCCGGTTTCCTCGTAAAAGAAGCAGTGTTCATAACAAGCAAAATACGACGAATTAAAGAAATCAAGGAGCACTTATCTGTTGGCTCTCAAATCTGTGAATAAAAGAATCAGAGATTCTCTTCAGCGAGGGTTTTATCCTCCAACAGAAAATACTCAGGCACAGACCGAATTGATACAGTTTCGGTGTGGGTACCACTTTCCAAATATACAAAGATTTGTTTTTTTTTCAGGAGTCTTATGAACTTCCATTCCACCTTTTCGGCTACTGCAAATCGAGCATTTCTTTAGGATTTTCTCTCTGGACGTGGAAGTTATTAGGGCTTCCGTTTCAACTTGGAACTTGTTTCCTCTTCTAGCCGTCATGGCATTTGGAAGCATGTCTTCTCCTTCCAAAAGGTAAGGGCAGATGGTGAACGTTTGATTCTTTTATGCATTTTTTCGTGTATTCTTTCAGTTTTAACTTTTGTTCCTTTGTCTTATTCTTTCTTCTTTTTTCGTCTTTGGACCAGGAATTTGCTTTTATTTTAGTGTGCTGGTGATTCGAAATTGCTTTATTCTCATGATAAGAAAATTTTGAATGTCTTTGTGCCCACTGTTTCACTTACCAAACATGTAATGATTTATTAAACAAATGCTTAAACATGACATGTTTCATTGGCCTGGAAAATTCCGGCCTTCTTCACTGATAAGCTTCTCTTCTCCTAGAAACTCAAGTGGCTGCAAAATCTCAACACCCAACTGCATTGTCTCTTGGATTAAAGATAAAGGTTGACAGATACTTGGATGTTGTAAAGGAATGAAGTCATTGGTCCGGAGCCAATATTGTTAGTTGTTTAGCATTTTTGAAATACATTTTAGAGGTAACTGTTTATGTCATCATTTGTCTTATGTTTCTGCAACTGTTGTTTTCTAAAGAACGACACATATCAAAGATTGGAAAAGAATAAAGAATTATACGTAACATATGTCTTCAGAATCGGGACTGCTTGCACTCAACAGGTATACCTTGTGGGAACCTCTTGGAATCAGTACAGTAATTGTAGATCATGAAATACTTCTGTGCCCATCTCAGTCTATTCCTTCCTTGAGCATCCAGGCCTTGGGTTTGCCATGCTCCGTTCTTGAATGAATCTGGACGGCATTGCCCTGGAGTACATGCGTTGATGTTGAAGTTCCTGTAAGAAGCAACGAAAGGTGCTAAGTTCCAGTCTGTTTTCACACGGCCACCTTGTGTTGCCCAATCATCGGCGTTCCATAAACTGCTGTACACTCTCATTGGTTGATTATTAGGAAATGGGATCCCCATTGCTTGGTTGTTTTTGAACACTCTCAGCGGTGTATTGTCTACTAAGAATCTGTAAACAGTAAGGATTTCAAGTTCAGTTCAGTTCAATCTAAATGCAAAGGAAAGATGAAGACACGTACATGATGCGCTGAGGATTCCAGGTGATAGAATAAGTGTGAAAGTTGACCGTTGGATCAAACCAGAGACGAAACTGTTGCTCCTTGTTACCTTTTCCCTGTGAGTAAACATTTGTATGAACAGTATAGGGTTGGCCTGAGGAATTTCCGAGGAATTCGAAGTCGATTTCATCGTGATTCGCTCCTTGAGAAGATAACTGCAAGAATCAAAGGAACCGAATTGGAATTCATGTTCAGTAAATGAAGAATTAAACGAGTTTCTTACGAAGAAAGTAGTGACGGTTCCGGCGGAGTTTCCAGGTACAAGCTTTAGTTGAACGTCGAATCTGCCGAACAAGTACTCATTCTTCGACTGGAATCCAGAACCGGAGTTCCTATCCAGCGACAGACTTAGCATCCTGCCGGAATCGAGAATGTTAGCTCGGCCATTGCCCCATGTTATCTCAGCATCTCTGTAGAAATCGGCGGCCACGGTGGATACAATAATGCAAAGAAACAGACCGGAGAGTTGGCCGGAAAGTGAGAATTTAGCCATTGTTGGAAATGGTTGAGATGAAGTTCGTGTGTGGAAGCAAATGACGGTTAGGCATTTATATATATAGTGGTGGAGCCGAAGGGTCGACGAAGGCGGAGGTGAGGTAAAGGCGGGAGGGGCCGGGCTCCGCCAGCTGTGAAGAAGCTGGCGTGAATGAGCTGGAAGATGGTGGCAGTGGCAGCTACGTTTTAATGTGGTTACTTTTAGATCGAACATTCAAACGACGTCGTGTTTCCAAATTCAAATTTCCTTATCAATCTTTGCTGTTTTGCTATGGACCTTCCGTGACACGTTTCTTTTTTCTCATATTAAATATACTATTTATTAATATATCTAATCTAACCAATAATAAACTTAAAAATTTATTTAGATGAATAATATTTTTACTATGTGAAGTATTCGTAGAAAAATAACTTATATATTAGATAAATAGAAACAATTAATCAGTGGTACATATTTAGAGATGTCGAAATAAAAAAATGCAAATCAAATTAATTGTGTATGTTTCTATTTAAAAAAAATATTTCAACCATTTATCTACTATAGTTAAATTATCAAACTATTAATTAAATGGAAAAATTATGTGTACTTACTTTTTTAATATAAAATATATATGCTCTTTATCTGTCATATTTTTCATAATCTTTTCTTGATTTTATAAAATATATTCACTTATTTCGATAAACACTCACCTGTATATTTATAATAATAATGTTACAATTTTTAATGTGATATAAAAAACCATAACGGGCCGAATCTGAATTTAAATATGGGCCGAGCCATATTTTTAATAATGGTCTCCACTTTTCAGTCCAGAACTGCTTATTCTGAATTTAACGGCCTAAAACATGGGAATGGAGAAAGAGGGGAAGATTCTCCATTGTCTGGTGAAGGGAGAAATGGTATCAGCCATGGCTTCTCGCTAAGGGCATTTCGGTTTGGTATTTCGCTGTTAACCTTCGATTCATATTTCTTGATGACTAAGAGAATTTTCTGATTTTGATTATGGAATCCACTTCATTCGCATTATGCTATTGTTACCCTTTTAATAACCGTGTTTCTTACCGCCATCTCCATGCTTATATTCCCAGAAAAGTTCCTCGTAATGTGAAGCTTCAATTCCCGAGTCGTTTTATTCTCAATTTTCATGCTTCCCAGTCCAGAGATACGAAACAGGCCAATCGAGAGAGGGGTGAATTGTTTCTAGGATTTACTTCTTCCACAGACACATTGGAATCACGGTTTCGTCAAGGGGAACAGGAGGGAGAATTTGGGTTGTTGGGCATTTCGTCGAACATGTGGCTGAGTGATCTCAAGGCGGTATTGGGTCAGAGGCTTAATCTTCAAGGGTTTGCTTATGCTATTAGGGTTCTTTATAAGGACAAAGCATTGGCAATACCTCATGTACGTGTGCCAGACATTACTTATGTTGATTGGGTCGAGTTGAAAAATAGGGGCTTTAAAGGTGTGGTATTTGATAAAGACAATACTATTACTGCTCCCTATTCGCTATCCTTGTGGCCGCCGCTTCAATCAACCATTCAGAATTGCAGATCTGTTTTTGGAAAGAATCTTGCGGTTTTCAGCAACTCTGCTGGTAATTTGGGTTTCCAAATATTTGCAATTTTGTTGTAGCTATTGCCTTGTCCCATATCTGTTCATATCGTGAAAGATACTACAGGTATGCATGAGTATGATCCAGATGGTGTAAAAGCTAGTGCTCTTGAGGATGCAATTGGAATCGATGTCATACGGCACAGTAAGTTTTCTTCAATCCTTTTTTTCCATTTATCATCTGGAACCTCTCCTTAATACTACAATTTGAAAAATCTAGAGGCAAAAAAGCCAGCTGGAGCTTCTGATGAAATTGAAAGGCACTTTGAATGTGAATCCTCTCAACTTATCATGGTATTGTTATTTCTATTTCGTTTTCTGGTTGTGTATTTCTCAGATCATTTGATCATTCATAGAATGTGAAATTACAGGTGGGGGATCGGTTGTTTACAGATATAGTTTATGGGAATAGAAATGGTTTCTTCACAATATTGACTGATCCGTTAAGTAAGGCAGAGGAGCCTCTTATTGTCAAACAGGTTCGCTTACTTCTCCTGCTTCTTTCTCCATATTGAGAATAATGTAAGATTTCCAATGAAATTTTCCCCTACGTTACAGAGAGTGTTTTCATGGCATTTACAGAGAACATGTCGATGTTTTTCTGATCATAGATTCAAAGGAATTAAAATAAAAAGAGTCTTTGAAACTTGGATAGTGAGTTCTGTTAAATAGCCTATAGCACAACTAGAAACGCAGTATTTGCTTAAAATATTTGTTTTGCTTTTATCTCGGATAGAAAGCTTTGTTTTATATTGCAGGTAAGGTTTCTTGAAATGGGAATTCTGAATCAGTGGTCAAAGGAAGGGTTAAGACCAACCCATCATAAACTTGTCTCAGATCCTCAAATATGCGTCAAAGATCGTCCTTTCCAGTGAATCACAAGTAAATAGAGTTCATTAAACCAAATTCCCACATCCTGTGATTTTTGTATGTATAATCTGAAATGGCTGTCTGAATTTAAATTTATGAAATCATATTAGCTAAATTTTCAAATGAACTTTGAATATTCATCACAGTAACTACTAACTAATCCATTTGTCTTGCCCCGGTGGTTCAGGAGATGGAAACAGCCAAACGGTCAATTACCCAGACTGAGAATTTGCAATGGTGTGGTAAATCCTTGGTTAAGCGAAAAAAGTCTTTTTTATTTTTGCTGTTAGTTCATTTACACCAGTAGTGGTGGAATATGATTGAAGATAAATCCCTCATTCAATGTTCTCCTCATCAATTGTGTGTGTATTCAACTACTCCTCTGTCACCACCATTACTTTCTTTTTCTCAATCCCGACACCTGGTCGTGATTTACTTTACCTTCTTACATCTCTACTCCCATACACACATTTATTAGGCTACCAATGTATGGACTACAATGAGTTCAAGCTCCTCATACCCAGTTCTAAGGTTCCCGAGGAATGAGTTTTTGGAGCCAAAATTTTGGTTTACTGTTTGAATGGAACATAACTTGAGTACCCAATATCTTGTGCATGCATTGTGTTACTAGTGAATGGAAATGTGTGGCATATAGAAGATGGTCATGTCATGCGATATGGTGTGATTGTTGATACATCTAATGTGCCTTGGAATCATTGATTCATGATATGCTTTACCATGACATAACTTTGAAGATATTATATTTGTACTGTTAGTAAATGAGGTTAAATGCATTGTTGCAGATTCAACTAACCATATACTTGCTCACCTGTTTCTATTTACTTCAATCCACTGCTTTAACTCTTTATATACTACCGCTTGCCTTGTTCATTTTAGTTGTATTTGCTCTTCTAAGCAGGATCCATGGAGATGAAGCTGCTATTCTTGGCTGCTTTCCTTTGCCAAAACCTTGCCATTTTTGCAGTATCTGCTAACAATGTTGAAGATGACAAGACTTACTACTCCCACCACCCTCATACACCTTCTTCACCAGGTGATTAAACTCTTGTTTTTACTTTGCATGTAAAGATTATTAACTTTCTGTTCTTGTGGTCACAGTTTCTGGGAATCCTCCACATGGTTCAGGAAGTGGTTATGGACATCCAAGTCCAAGACACTCTTATGGATCACCACCCACTAACTGCGGAACACCCCCAAAAAAGAGCAGCCCCTCCGGACACCACGGTGGCTATTACCGTTCTCCGCCTACTTCAACTCCTTCTTCACCTCCATATGTTCCAACGCCTGCAATTCCGACTCCGACTCCGACTCCGATCATTACCCCGATAACTCCTCCATTTGATCCAAACTCGCCCCCTTTCACTATAACCCCACCAAGTGGCACAACCCCAACTATTCCCATAATTAACCCAACTCCTCCTTTTGGTTTTAACCCAACTCCTCCTTTTGGTTTTAACCCAACTTCTCCCCCTTCCCCTTGCGTGTAAGTGTAAATAAGTAATGTATCTTGATATGGTGATGATATTTGACTACTTTTAACTGTTGAAAAATTTCAGGTTCTGGATGAATCATCCAACTCTGGTGTGGGGTTTAGTTGGGTGGCTTGGAACTCTTGGCAACGCATTTGGAGTTCCAAGCCTTCCTGGTTTAGGAGCTCATGCCAACGTGATGCAGGCTCTTTCCAATTCTCGTACTGATGGATATGGAGCACTATACAGGGAAGGAACAGCAGCTCTTCTTAACATCATGGCACACAGAAGTTTCCCTTACACGACGAACCAAGTTAGGGACAGCTTTGTCTCGGCTCTCCGTTCTAACCAGGCCGCCGGAGCTCAAGCCAAGATCTTCCAGATGGCGAACGAAGGCCGAATCAAAGCTTGAAACTGAATATGTAGCAGCAATGAGATGCAATTCTTTGTGTTTTCTTATTCAGTTTCATTTTAATGTTGCATTTTCTTCCCACTTGTTTAAGCTTCGCTACAAACTCCATTCTAATTGACTTGTTCTTGGTTTTTCTTTACAAAACTGTGCAAAACACCATAAAAGAAAGATAAAATTAGCCACAAAAATTAGTCACGAAAACACCATATTTTATGATTAATTTTGAGACAAATGTTAAACGTTGAAGATTAATTTTGTGACACGTATTTTATGGTGTCATCTCTATTCTTTAAACGGTATATCCGTGCACACTTTAGAATGATTTATAAGAGGAATAGGTATTAAATAATTGATTTGTTCAAGTCTTTTACGATATAGTCTTTTTTTCTTATAAGTTATATCCGTGCACATCCTCATCATTATTTCGACAAAACTCTATATTTACGGACTAAATTTACGAAATGATACAAAATTAGACCTTAAATATAATCCTGCCTAAAAAAAACATTAATCCTTCATCATAAAATCTCTGGTCTTGAGGAGTTTTCTTTTTATTTTTATCTACTGTTACAACATGTAGCAGAAGCATTGAATCCTTACAGCTGTATGGAAAAACAGGCAATTCTATACAAACATCGCCATTATTGTTCCTGCACGATCTTACACATTAACATTATGGTTCTTGTAAAATCTGCCTGCCACTTTAGTCTCAAGACTCACATGTAATAACTCAGACACGCAAACCATACCCACATTTCTTCTTCCCTATTCATTGTCTCATTTAACACAACTCAATCACTTCATGTGAAATTCAAACCAATCTAAAATTTGACCAAATGGGAAGCTTGTCATCTCATGATAACCAAAAGCAACGTTCATTTCCTCTTGAACATGATGATAAAGTGACTTGTTTAGATAAACAGAACCTTTTTTCTCTATAGCAGCCTTCCATGGCGTTGCACGTCCATCTTCTCTCATTAAACCGTTCTTATCAATGAATGAATTTTCCTTAAGAACATCAAATAGTTTCACAGACAAACTGTGATCAATACCTGGGATTCTGTCGGTAAATATCTCTGGTGTTAAAACGAACTCTTTACACTGAATCTCATCAACATCAATGCCTAAGTCTCGCATTCGAATTATGTACTTGTTTATAATCCTTTTTCTGTGTTGATCTTTAGGCATATGAACAAATATCGTTGGTGGGTAGTTTTTAGATATGTTTAGATGACTATAAACGCCTTCAGAAATCATTAAAGCGATTGCTTTGAATTGAAACTCCATAGCTAATGAGGAAACAAAGTACCCACCTGAAGAAGCGCCCATTGCGAAAACTGGTAGTTTTTTAAGATTTTGATTTGAAATCCACCATTCTAAGATCTCTTTTACTACAGAATTCTCTTCTTCAATAGACCAGCAAACCCCTTGACTTGATATAGTGATCACTGCGAATTTTCTAGCAAGGGAGTTTAATACGATGAGTCTTTCTTCGGGCAAACCGATGCAATTTGGACAAGCAGGAGATTTGTCCCAGAAATGGGTAGCGCTACCTCCACAACCGTGAGCTAAGAAGAGAACTGCTTTAGGAGAATTGGGTATCATCCAAATCAAATCAGTTCCGCTTCTGAATTGTACAGTCGCGTTCATTTGAACCAATTTGTCAAAGGTGTTCCATTTTTTTTCGTGAGATCGAACTTTGAATTGGGTTTCTCATTCTTGCCACCGTTCCCCAGTAGCAGCATAAAAAGAAAGACTATCAAAACTAGAATGATGGTTACAACTGGAAATCGAGCGACTCCCACATTTCTTGAATGCTTCCGCAATTCGCTTCTGATACTCAACATTTTTAATGAATCAGCACAAAAAACGAATCTTGAATCAGGAATGCTTCAACAGATCGACAATTTCGTCGATATAAATGAATCAAAAGGTTAAATCTTTGCAACTCAACGAAATTAATTCAGAATGAGCACTCGTGAAACAGAGTTTCGAAAGTATTGACAAATAATCTATCAATCTGATTTGTTAGTATGGGCTATTGCTCTGACTTTGAAATTTGAGCAAACCAAAAATTCCAATTTTTGCAGTTATTTTAAATGGAGTTTAATATACGCCGTCCTAAATCTAATCACCCTATCTAATTGTTTTGTGTCACTTATTTTATGAAAATCAAATATTTTTTAATATAATTATATTTAATTATTTTTTCATTTATAAGTCTAACTTATGGGACCCTCCACTCCAACCAAGTACAAGAAAGGCTCCATTGGCATTACGAGTTCACTGCAAGGATGCAATCCAAATCGAACAGGATGTGGTCAAATTCAAGAGAGTTCTTATTCCTTTTCCAGCAAAACTTAATAGATGTGTTTTCACCCTCGAATATGAACCAACAAATTGCATTTCACAAAATATACTTTTGAAAGTGATGTCACTATCCGATTCTGAAGTTTTTCTCAATTTAGTAACATAACTCCATAGTAAACAGATTACTTGTGATGAGACAACATCATCATTTACATCTTCTACATCTAAATCCATAAGTATATAATTTACAATACAAATATAAGATTGCATACTAAAATGGAGAAATAAAAGCAAAAGTCTTTTGTGAAACAAAGTTAATGTATTATGAAAATAATAATTTATCTTTACATTTTAAAAACAATTATATGGATTCCATATATCAATTTTTAAATTACAAAGAATTCCATCAACACTATACATTTTAAGCATAAACTCATGCGATTTTATCTCTTTCCAAACATAATTTCATATATGTTGTGGTTCGAAAATCGGGGGTGTCAACAGTCGACCGGTTCGTTGCAAGACGAACTCGGTTGTTATTGGTTTATGTGTGGAGAAGGTTGATGATTCAAAAGTAAAGGAGGCAAATGGATTTTTGAGTGGAAAACCTCGGAACGAGGAAAAAACCACTTAACTAAGGGCTAAAAGAAACACCCTCAGCCTGTTCAATAAACGAATCTATGATTATACAATACATGTTTGTTTGATCGACCATAAAGAGGGGGAAGATAATCGAAAATAAATCGAGAGTAATTTGTCAAGCTCAAGCCCTCTGGAGAAAACCGAAATCGAAGTCCTTTTCTCTTTCTCTCTGTGTCCTTTTTATCTACCGAGTCCCAGCTACATAGGTTATAAGAACAAGAGCACAACCCGCATTAGGAGTTCATTCTAAGGATGCATTCCAAATTGAAATGGATATGGCCTAGTGTTTTCAAACCCAGTCCAATTCATCTGGGTTAAGCGATTGACCCGTCACTCAGCCCATTCGGCGGGTGGGTTGTTGGGTCGTAATTTTTTTTGAAAAAATAATATTTTAAAATATATTTTTAATAAAAATAAAAAATTTAATAATATTTTCAACACCGGTTCGATAATAGTTTGACAACAACTCGACAACAGTTCGGTGATTCGTTAAAATTTCCGGTTTACAGACCGAATTGTATTTAAGAACAATGATGTAGCCAGATCCAAGAGAGTTTAATTGTTGAAATTACCAAGTGTTGGATCGATCATTTTATGACGTTGGAGTGGTCCCGACACTATAGATGATTCGCAAGTCTTAATGAAATATTTGATATTTATGGTAGACACGTTTCTTACAGGAAGTTTCCAACTTTGGTGGATCTAATAATAGAATGAATATAAAAAATGCATGAGAAAGGATGATAAACCATTATATAAATTAGAGATTTAAAATGAAAGAGAGACTTAATCGAAAGGATTAAATACTAATCGCAGTTTCATCAACTGATACTCCACAACCACCCTAAGCGTATGGAGAGGGATCATCCTACTTCTTTGATATGTTCTTTGTGATTGCATATTGTTGTATGTTTTATTCATTCATTGTAAGAGTTGATCCACAATATATCGAACAAGTTCTTTTTCCGATGCTGTTGATTTTTCCGTTTCCTTTGTGATTTTCTATTTAAAATTGCATGTGCCCCTTTTATTTAATGTTCTTAATTTGTCCCACAAACAACTACAAATCTAAAATTGAGTATTGATCGTTATTTCGATCATAGTTTAGTGATTATTGATGTTCCTTATAAAGAACCACAACACTAACTATGCTTTTTTTACCATAGGATTGAAAGTTTGATGAAGTCTTCGATATGACTATAACCCTTAGGAGCTAGTCATATTGAGTTTGTTTGGTACTCAAATTAAAACTACGGTGAGGTGCGATGCGATGTCCATATCGTGATTTTCTTATGTTACACAAAACATAAACTTAATCGAGATATGATAATCGTTAAAAAATTACGATATCATCACAGCTGTTAAAACTAGTTGTGGTCTCATCGTGATTTTGGAAAAAACTAATTTACCTTTAATTCTATTAATTATAATATAATTATATTTATTATTTTATATATATAAGGGTATATTAGTATTTTTACGTAAATCGCGATCATAATATTACAATTTTCCCAAACATATTTAAAAATTCACAATTATCATATCTCACCACACCACACCTCATCGCACCGTAATTTTAAAAAGTTATACGAAACAAACCAATTATGTGTCTATCAACTTCCGTTTGCATGAAGCTTTACTTTTTATTTGGGCTTTCCCTTTTTATATAACTGGGCCTTGGAGGTGTGAGCCAATTGCAACCTTTCCCCTAAACATTTGGGCTGGACTTATAGGATTTGTGTTTTATCCAATAATACTGAATTCCGCTGACGTTCTTTTTTTAAAAATTCATTATTATAACTAATTTTAAAATATTTAACAAAAATATATCTATAATTATATAAATAATAAAACCAAGATAAATCACATTAAATTAATTTGGTAATATAAATAACGTTTTTAAATATCACCACCACATGGTTGAATATCAGCTATAATCGTAATACAATTTTTAAACGTTAAATTACGTTAAACTCAATTTAATTCATCTAATTTACCTCATTTTATCAATACTATACTAAACAACCATGTGTTTGTAGAGATGTCTTTAGCATGAAATAATAAAGAACCTGCACTGCGCATCTCCATCTCCTAATATCAATTTGTCCTTGTGATTTGTGATTCACCAAAAATAGAAGTTTAGTCAAGAAAAATGCACCCTTTTCTCCATGAGCTCTATCCCAGCAAACAGAAGCTTATTCTGTTCAGAAATCTCTCAAAATCAATGACTTCATTACAATATTGAAGCGGATTCTGTGTATTTTCAGCCGCAGAATATCATACTCTTTTTATTGATGTCATCTGTTTTTTACTCTTTTTCACTCAATAGAAAAAGCCTTTCCAGATTAAACATTCACGTTTTACAACTAACTTGATGGCGGCGGAAAATTCAACAACCACATCACGCTCCCAAGAGTTGAAGCTCCTAGCGAACGAAGCTTTCAAAGGTATTGTGGTTTTCGGTTGTTTTTTTCAATGGGATGTCGTTATATTCATTCTTGCTATCTTCTTTGTTCTAAAAATCGATTTTTGTTGTTTCCCAGCGCATAAGTTTTCGCAGGCTGTTGATTTGTATTCGCAAGCGATTGCACTGAATGAGGGTAATGCTGTTTATTGGGCTAACCGTGCTTTTGCACAAGCTAAATTGGAGGCTTATGGATGTGCGATACTGGATAGTTCAAAAGCTATTGAAATCGACCCAAATTATTCAAAGGTTACTGCTCTTAATTTGATTTTTTTGTTCAAGTTACAGAAAAAAGCTCTTCTTTTTTAAGAACTTGAGACGGGTTTAAGCAATCAGCGAACATGTTTTGCTCGATAATTTTTGTACATGCAGGGCTATTACAGGAGAGGTGCTGCCTATTTGTCAATGGGAAAGTTTAAAGAAGCTCTCAAGGATTTCCAACAAGTGTGTTTCTTTAGCTTTCCCCTTACCTTTTTGGTGGCTCTGGTTTGCAATACTTTATCTTTTTCTTTCATTTAGGATCCTTTTTCACTTCTGTGCTTAGTTCTTATTCGTTAAGTCCTAAGTGATTTGATAGATATTTGAGCTGATGAAATACTTCTGTTATGTCTCACTGAGAAAATTTTCACTTCTAGTGATGAATGTTGTCAAGTTCACCTTTTGTAATCTTAGGTAAAAAAATTGTGCCCCAATGATCCTGATGCTGCTAAGAAGCTGAAGGAGTGTGAGAAGGCAGTAATGAAATTAAAATTTGAACAAGCCATTTCCGTAACTCAATCAGCCGACCGTTCTTTAGTCGATTCTATTGATTATCGCACCGTAGGTGAGTATATTCTCCATTAAATACTTCTTCCAGATACTGAATATTCTGTTCTGTAATAGCAAAAGGCATCAATTAGTTATGCTGCTGATATCCTTGTATGTATTCCTGAATTAGTGGAGAGTACTGATTTTTTTTATTCACTTCTTTCGTCTCTAGAGGTCGAACCACAGTATTGTGGTGCGAGAATAGAGGGAGATATTGTGAATCTTGAGTTTGTCCAAAAAATGATAGAGGATTTCAAGAACCAGAAGACACTCCACAAGCGGTATGTTCAACAAAATAATGTACGCAGTCATATTAAGCTGTGTATCTTGAGTCATACGTGATTTTTATCGGTTTTCATTTCTCAGATATGCATATCAAATTGTACTTCAAATGAGAGACTTGCTACGAGAATTGCCGTCTCTTGTCGATATTAATGTAGCGTATGGCAAGCATTTCACCGTTTGTGGTGATGTACACGGTCAAGTAAGACGTGCATTCTCCACCATCTCAATGTCGCATAATAAGTCACTCTTTATGATTCGTTTCCACTTTCAGTTCTATGATTTGTTAAACATATTTAAAATCAACGGACTTCCATCCGATGATAATCCTTACCTATTCAACGGAGACTTCGTAGATAGAGGTTCTTTTTCCGTAGAGGTGATACTCACACTATTTGCCTTCAAGTGCATGTCCCCATCAGGTGATTCATGAATAATTTAAATGTTCCAGAATACTTTGATCGATAATTACGACGTATATTTTGTTTTATAGCGATTTATCTTGCTCGAGGGAACCATGAAAGCAAGAGCATGAATAAAATATACGGTTTTGAGGGTGAAGTCAGGTCCAAACTGAATGAAACATTCATCGAATTGTTTGCCGAAGTTTTTTGCTGTCTACCTCTTGCTCATGTTATAAATGAGAAAGTATTTGTAGTTCATGGAGGGCTTTTTAGTGTTGATGGTGTGAAACTCTCCGACATTAAAGAAATTGATCGATTTCATGAACCACCCGAAGAGGGTAGTATAATCTCTCTGTTTTTGAGTTATTTTTCAGTTTTTGAGATTTTTATTTTACAGGGCTAATGTGTGAATTACTGTGGAGTGATCCACAGCCTGAGGTTGGACGAGGTCCAAGCAAGCGAGGCGTTGGTCTTTCGTTCGGTTCAGACGTAACACAAAAGTTTTTGCAAGAAAACAACTTAGGTTTATTTCTTTGTTCTATTTCAATATCTCCAGCAGCTGCATCATATCAAAATTGTGTTATTGTTATACAGAATTAATAGTTAGATCACATGAAGTTAAAGATGAAGGTTATGAGATTGAGCATGATGGTCAACTTATCACCGTATTTTCTGCTCCAAACTACTGTGATCAGGTAGTTTTCCAAGAAAAAACAGTGAACAAAAAGTGGAAAATAAATGACTCATTTGATATGATGATATATTCTGGTGCAGATGGGAAACAAAGGTGCCTTCATTCGGTTCGAAGCTCCAGAAATGAAACCGAAAATCGTGACATTTTCATCTGTGGTTAGTCACTCTCTTCGTTCATTTATTTAACTTGTGAAACCAATGATGCTTCACCTTCTATTTGTTTGTGTATTTGAATCTGCAACTGCAGCCTCACCCTGACGTGAAGCCTATGGCGTATGCTAACAATTTCCTCAGCCTCTTCTCTTGATTCATTTTGTAGCTCGACTCCGTTTGGTATTCATATCTCAAATTTAATCTTTGTATTAGTCAATGTTTTCTTAGTTTAATACAATAATTAATTTATCGTGCAAATGAATTTATTGTCCTTAATTACACTCCCGTCATAATTTTGGTCAAAATTTATAATTCAAACTGAATATAAAAAGATATAACACCAAAATCCCATCACATTGTTCATATTACAGCACCAAAACCTGTACAACTAACTCTTAGTAAAGTGAACTTAACAAATCTGCAACTCTCCGAATGCGTTTTCGACTCGGAGTTCACTGCATATTTCCAAACTTCCCTAAATAAACCAAAGAATCTTAAGTAATGTACTTCACTCACTGAATGTGAAAAAAAGATCATAAAAAGGTAAAAGCTTGATCAATTTGGCTGTTGGTTTCATCATCAGTTGAGGTAGGAGCTTCAACAAGGGACTCAAGCATCTGTATAACTTCAACTGTATCATCCAAATAATACTTAGCCTTGCTTGGCTTTTGCCCAACAGTACACCCGAATACTTGCGTTTTATACGAAAGAATGTTTCGAGACATTGCACTCCCAATAACTTCAAACATATCCTCATCCGATCTGTCATCGCCAACGCATAACACAAAATCTGCCTGTTTCCCATTCTCTGTCATTGATGTAAAAACTTTTTCAGCCACTATTCCTTTGCTAACACCCTGCAAAGATGAATAAATTCACATTTTGTGCTATTCAGAAGGTGTGTGTTAATTTAATGAATACATGCCTGAGGCTTCACTTCCACAATGAACTGACCACTTTTCACGACAACAGGCTCATTCGTCAATACGCCTTCTAAATGATCCAACATTTCTTTTGCCTGAGAAAAACCGAATCCGGGGTCTGCATCATAGTAATGCCAAACCAAAGCACTTTCTTTTCTCTCGATCCCTGAACCATCCGTAGCCTCGGTATATGATTTCATTACAGGTTCTGCCATTTCCATCCACTCGAACCCTGAATTTTTCCCATATGTTTCCCATTCTTCATCATGAGGCCACCTGAAAATTCAGAGCAGCACAACTGATTGAAGAGAAAAAGTAGTGAAACAAAACATTATAGAATAACAGAACAATGTTGAGCCGATATTTAAACAGAACGACATGCACTGCCACTCGAGTGTTCATGTTATTCGTTCAAAGAATAAGAAAGGACACGATACCTCAAGAAGTAGCCGTGCTCTGCAGCAAGTCCGATGTTCTTGCAAGGATGAAACCATTTGCTTAAACTATCTCTTCCTCTTCCACTAACCATAAAGACTATGTTATTGGAATCAGCACATAGACTGTTTAACAGAGAGATAACTCGTGTACTTGGAGTCTTTACGATTGAATTCTGAGACATCAACGTCCCGTCATAATCCAGAAAAAATGCCCTGCTTGTGGACTTTGTGTAAGCAGCCACTATATCATCAATCGATAGCTTTCTGAAATTAGGATCTAGAGCGACGACCCTGAAACCGAATCCAAGACCGATTCCCCAGCACCTTTTCCTGAAATGATCAGCACAACTTCTTTCCATATCTTGCAAAAAGCTTCGAGACCAGTACGGTGCATCATGGGTGCTAACGTAGCGGTAATGTTTTTCATGCCTCATCTCTTTCTCTGTTTCAACCATTGATATGGCTTCATTCATTGCCTCAGCAGTTGACTCAACATTCCATGGATTGATTCTAATTGCACCACTTAGTGAAGGAGAACATCCAATGAACTCGGAGACAACTAACATGCTTTTTTTCGGTCCACTCAATTCCGTACCAGATATACCTTGTCTGCAAATAATGTACTCATAAGGTGTCAAATTCATCCCATCCCTCACTGCTGTAACTACTACACATTCTGCGATGCTGTAATATGCCATTCGTTCACTGGTTGACAAAGAACAGTTAATTAAAACAATAGGATCATATCCAGGAGCTCCAAGTTCTTCATTGATTCTCTTGCAGCTCTCTACTATTTCAGCTTGTATATTCTCTAAATCTATACCTTTCCCTCTAGCAGGATTTGCAATCTGCACAAGCACAGCCTTGCCCTGCCAATTTGGATGCTGTTTAAGCATTTCTTCCATAGCCAACAGTTTCAGATTGATACCTTTGAATATGTCATTATCATCAACTCCAAGCAAAACAGTCTTACCTTCAAACTGCCTCTTTAGAGCTTCAACTATTAATTCCTTATCAGTTTGTCTAATCACTGATTCAATGTGACCCATATGTATCCCGACAGGCATAATTTTGATCCCAACAGTCCTTCCATAATATTCGAGACCTATGTAACCCCGTTTTGATTGATATTCTAGTCCCAACATTCGACTACAACAGGAGAGAAAATGACGAGCATAGTCAAAAGTATGAAAACCAATGAGATCCGAGTTGAGTAATGCCTTGAGAATTTCTTCTCTCACAGGAAGAGACCTGTATATCTCAGAAGAAGGAAAGGGACTGTGAAGGAAAAATCCAATTCTCAAACGCACAAACCGCCGCCTCAAAAAAGTTGGTAATACCATTAAATGATAGTCATGAACCCAAACAAAATCATCCTCAGGGTTAAGGACCTCAATAACTTTCTGTGAAAAAATCTTATTTGCAGAAACATAAGCTTCCCACAAGGATCGATCGAATCTACCTCCATGATCAGGTGAAAATGGTAGCATGTAGTGAAACAGAGGCCATAAATGCTTCTTGCAAAATCCATGGTAGTATTTCTCCAGAAGATTAGGTGGCAAAAAGGCAGGAACACATTTAAATTTCTCCAAAAGATAATTGGATACATCATCCTGCTCGATTGAATCAACATCAACGGGTAATGATCCAACATACAGCACTTCCATATCTTCCGGTAAGCCATCTTTAACCCTCAAGAGCAAAGAATCTTCATTCCAGCTAAAACTCCATCCCTTATTGTCCGGCCTCCTCTTTGCTTTCAGAGGCAAGAGATTTGAAACAATGATCATTCGATCCCCTGCTATTGAAGATGGGTTTTCAGATGTAACACTACTAGCTTGCTCATCATCTAACTCAATGATATTCCCGGGTACCGTCATTACCCGTGGAAGACGTTTCCGTTCTTTCTCTCCACCCACTAGTGGGAAATTCCCCGAAGCTAAATCCAAAAGATTTGTATACGATCTTGACATCATCTTGGCAAGATCTTGGCTACACCGCTTCCCAGAGAAATTATATCAAAAAAATCGTGTTAAATCCCAGGAATCTTGTCAGCTCTCGTTCGAGATACCTTCATTCAAGAAGAGACATTTATCATAGGAAATCACAACAAATGTACACTCAATCTTAGGCACCAATCCAAACTAAATGGAAAACATGAAACGAACACAGTAGCGAGTAAATCAAGGCAAATCAAAGCTCAAAAAACCCAACAAGATGGTCAGCCAAACCCAAGTATCAAAACACCCATTTCTCCACCAAAACTAGCAGTCATCACGAACATCTTCCATGTAGAGACGTAAAACAGAGAAACAGAAACCGGAAATCGAACCTAACCTTGACGATTCAATGAAAAACAAGTAAATTTCTTCCAAAGATTGTGAATCTAAACACAATTCACGGGTTTGATTGCCGTAAAAATGAAAATAATCAAGGAATTCTCTACAATTCAGGAGATTTATAAAAAGAACTGATCAAAGATCGCAATTGAAAGCCATGCATAAAAAATCTCAAGAAAAGCATTCGTGACAACCAAAAGGGGATCACTGCCTCACTGGAAGATAAATTTAAAATAAATAACAAATAATAATATTTTTTAACGGTAAAAGCTAAATTCAATATTTTATATATAATAAAATTCACATTTGGTGGCCGACGAAGACAAGCTTTACGCTAGCATAGCGGAGTTAAAGAAAAGTGCCAGCTGGCAGGTAACAGTTCACAATCACGTGCCTCACACGCTTCTCAGGGAGTGGAACACGTGTTGTAATCCTATAATTTTGGACAATTTCAACTTTCAAGACCCACTTACTTTTTGGGCTTTATTTCCTTTGGAAGTTCCACACAAGCCCAAACCAAAACCTTGTGGTAATATTACTTCGGATTGCTTGTTCATTTGGCAACTAGACGGATATAGAACGATCATACCATTAACGGTTATCCACCCGTCAAACTTATTGTCTCCTATTTCCCACCTCTCCCCAACTAATCTTTTTCATCCATGTCCAGTATATCTCTCACTCTCTTCATTGTTGTATTTATGTAAATTAAAATAAATATAATGTGATTTTTATGCATTTCATTCATGACATAACATTAAATTAATTTCATAAAATATTACCCTAAAAATATTAATAATAAATTATGTTTCTGGCTCTATGATATGTATAGATATGAAATTTATTTTTTGTTATCTTATAATACTAATTGTAAAAAAATATTATATTATTATTATTAAAATATATACACTATATTATATTGAAACATTATATGAGAAATAAAAAGAGTGGTGAACAAAAAAACATTAACGAGAAAATAGAATAATATGTTGCTAATAAATAAAAATATTTAAGTAATAATATTATTCCTAACAGATAACTAAACGGATAGCAGAACGAATAATTCGCGGATAATCATGTGGATAACGATGGATAATAGAAGGGATATTACTAAACCCTTTTAAACAGTTATCTAATTTTAAAATCACTCTCAACTACTACATATTTAATTATACAAATACATTTAAACAGAGCGATTACTATCGTATAGCTTAGAGGATAAATCACATTATCATCCCTAGTCATAGCTAAAGTAATCACCGTATGCATGCTAGTTAAAGTTGAAAATAACCATTATCTGATTGCTTAAAATTCATATTAAAATTAAAATTTCAACATTGAATATAAAATTTAAAATATTATAATTATAAGTAATTAATTTGATATAATCTTTTAATATGATTTATTTTTCTGATGAAGTATTAAATCTTTCATTTATACAATCTATTAAAGCACAATATTCTCATGCTTAATTGTGTCGTTAGCCATGTGAAAGTGCAAGGTTCACTCGGCCGGCAAAATATACTTTATATAAAAAAAATAAAGAAGTGTCTATCCATATCTTAATCGTATTGGGATATACGAACAATATCGAAAAATTAGAGAAACTCGAGAATAATAACGTTAAATAACACAAAACAAAACGATTCAAAAAGGTCAATATGGAAAACACAATGTTAGTAAAAAATCATCTGGTTGATGAAATGATCGAATTCACTATTAGAAGAAAAATGCAATACAAATTCGTTGAGGTCGAGAACTCAAGATAATGAACCTAAGCCGTGAAGATTTTATACATAAATTGAATATTTATTGTTGTGTTAAATAATCGACTATTTTCAACTGTAATGAATGTTACTGTGTATATTTCATTCATTGTGAAAATTCATTTTCAAAGTTTGCTTATGGCATGTATTTTTACCAACTCATGCGTTTCTCATGTAAAATATGTATTGTTTCATCTAATTTACGATGGATTTGTTGAATATCCTACATCGGTTGTGGAAATAAAAAAGTTCTAATTTAAAAGATGAGTGATATCATAGATAATTGGTTTGGCTCAAGCTTTTTTAATACGATTCACTTCTCTTATGGATTGGACTACACATACACTCTTCCGGTCTATTGAATCCTAAATTTCAAGATTGTATCGGAGCTTCATGATGGGTATGGGTTTGGGTTTGAGTAGAAATCCACATCCACCCCGCCCCACAGCGGGTTTATCATTTTTAAACTCTTGCCCTCCCCATATCCACCAAAAATCCAACCCTCACGGGTAGGGTAGGGTAGGATATCCACCGGGTTGGGTTTTATTGCCATCCCTAAGCACTACCGAGCATATTGAAGCAAGTCTGAACCGGACCAAGACCAGTTCGACTTGAGGGGAGTGTTGAAATAAATCACATATCGGATGTGGAAATAGTAAAGTTCTAGTATATAAGGGGAGTGATATCATGTGTAATTGGCTTGATTCAAGCTTTTTCAATGTAATTCACTTCTCTTATAGACTGGGCTACACTCTCCGACCCATTGAATCTTAAATTTTAAGATGGTATCGGAGCTTCAGGGTGGGTTTCGGGCTAGTTTGTATCGGTTCAGATAAAAAAACTATAGTAGAAAGCGCATTTGACTTAGACGACAAAAATAGATCGACCTATGACTCGAGCACTATCGAGTATATTGAAGCAAGTCTGAACCGGACTAAGGTCAGTTCGACTTAAGGGGGAGTGTTGAAAATATCATATATCGGTTGTGCAAATAGAAAGTTTCAAGAGGATTATCATCCATTAAATGTGATTATGGGTGATGAGTTGGTCCAAACTTTTTTAATGTGATTTACTTTTCTTATGGATTGGACTACACTCTTCGGTCCACTAAATCCTAAATTTCAAGAGGATTATCAACCATTCTAGGAAAATAAAAATACAATATTATGAGATTTTGATTCGTAATATAATGATATATAATCATAAGATTATACAAATATGAACCATCCTAATTAAATAACCAAATAATGTATCACAACAAATTTGGTGTATTTAGAATCATTTTTTTATTTGAGTTTATAATTATTTGTAAAAATCATTTTCTAAAAAAATACATTTCTAAATATTTATCTATTAAAATAATCTATTTTAATTGATGTCTAATGAAAAATTTGGGATTCAAATGTTGACCCAAAGTTACATTTATTCAAATAAATCAAAAAATCTTCAAATCAAACACAAAACATTGGTGGATTGAATTTAGTTGACTGAGTAGTTAGTGGTGGTTATGACCCGTCCAACCCATTTGGCTCATCCAAATAGTATAAATAGCTCAATACCAATGTTTTCATATCTGTCCGAAATTACGTATCGATCCGGATCGGTATGAGCGGTACGGTCAGTATATCGGAACCAAATTTTATTTTATTTTATTTTTAAAAAAATTAATATTTAATTATTTTTTTAGGATTAGACCCAAAAAAACCCGAAATCGACCCTAATACCCGGTACTGGACGGTACGAAAAAAAATAACGGTACCGAGCGAAATTTGACGTACCGGACCGGTATACCGTCCGGTATGAAAACAATATTCAATACATGGATTAATTTGTGAAAAATAAGTATACATATTGAGTGTTGAAAATCTGGATCAAACAATATTAGTATTAAATAGAATAAATATTAAATAATATAAGAAAGATGATTTGATCTCCGTTATCAAATTTGGTTGAGTGTCGCTTGTGGCACGTCATAATGACGCTGAACTTAAGAACAATTCCGGCAATACCAGTGTTCTCCAGGTTACACAAGCATCAAGCTCCCTTGCTCAGTAACGATGGTTATTGTCGATGAACTCAGAATCAATACAGATAAGAAAGAATATCAAAACAAGAGAATACATGTATTCTTTATTTCTCAGTAAATCCTCTGTATCTCGGTATATTTTCATCTCTATCTTCTACAATTCTATTATTATTTATATAATAGAATATGTAGATAAATATTTCTCCACTTCCAACTTCACTTCCCTAATAAAATAGAGAAAGTACTTTTAGTGGAAAAAAAAAATCTGATTTTTTATTATGTATTTAACATAATAATAAAAATAATAAATCTTTTAAATATTATTATATTTTATACAACATTTAGTTGCATAAATGAATATTTATAATTTCAAATAAGTGTATGGGTGAAGCGAATTAATATTATTATTTTTATTTTATAATTCAAATTTAAGTTTATGATTTATATTATATCAATTGTGTTTACTGAATTTTTAAGCCGTTGGGTTAATTATTTGATTGGAAAAAATCCTTAACCGTTGGATACACTTATAAGGATTGATGGATGCTATAGATTAAATCCGTAATGCGTTAGCTGGTCAAGGACAACATTTGTTTTTGTTAATAAAAAATAAACAGAATATTTATTGTTCATAGATATTTAATTAGTGCGATAAGATTTGGTTGGGAATATTGTGGTCTGAATAAAGTTCCTTTCATGTCCACGTGCACTACGCCGACACGACCACACAAGACGACATATCTATACCAAATCAAATCCCAATTTTGATATGATTCTAATTCTTATATTATATTTATATTTTTAAGTTTTTTAATTCAATAATTAATTTTTTTCTATAATTACATTATCATCAAGTTCATTCTTATTTCGTTTCTCTAATTCCATATCATTTTTATCTTGGATCAAAGTAATTTTATTTTTTTATATTTCATTCCACTTAATAAACTTTCTTTTCATTTTATCCTGATATTAAATTTATTATTATATATATATTTCTATTTTAATGAATTATTGAAAAGCTAATAAAAAAAATCCAATAATATACCATTAACAATCTGTAAAATTCTCAAACTTAGGTAGCCAAAAACAACATCATGGTAGGTGGGTTGAAGAACGTTTTGGAAAATTACTCGATGTGCAATTCTTCTCACAATTTTTCAGCAATAACAGGCAAAATGCATTCTGGCCAATTCTTCTCAGAAACGTCCATGTTAAATAATGTTTTGTTGATTTCAGATATATAAATATTTATAATGATTCAATTGATACAAAAAAAATTATCGTTAAAAATCAAATTAGCAATGTTTTAAAAACCATTTCCGGCCGGTATACCAACTAAGCTCATTGGATCGATTTATTAAAATAATTAAATTAATAAATATTTCATATTTCATTTTTTAAAAATACAACCCGACCCACAAAAACCCTTACCGATCGAAATTTTGCCAAAATACAGGTCAATTCTTGTATACCGAAATTTCCGGTATAGATCTCTCGTTACACACCGGTGTAACGATTACAAATTAGTTTAAAAAACAATTCATTTATTTGGTGTAATATAAAAATATTTAATTAAAACAAAGTAATGAATTTGAAGATGAAATATTCAGGCCAGTTCGACTTGAGAGGAGTGTTGAAATATATCCCACATCGGATGTGGAAATAGTAAAGTTCTAGTTTATAAGGGGAGTGATATCATGTGTAATTGGCTTGATCCAAATTTTTTCAATGTAATTCACTTCTCTTATAGATTGGGCTACACTCTCTGATCCATTGAATCCTAAATTTTAAGATGAGATCGGAGCTTCAGGGTGAGTTTCAGGCTAGTTTGTATCGGTTCAGATAAAAAAAACTCTAGTAGAAAGCGCATTGGGCTTAGACGACAAAAATAGATCGACCTATGACTCGAGCACTATCGAGTATATTGAAGCAAGTCTGAACCGCACTAAGGCCAGTTCGACTTAAGGGGGAGTGTTGAAAATATCATATATCGGTTGTGCAAATAGAAAGTTTCAAGAGGATTATCAACCATTAAATGTGATTATGGGTGATAATTTGGTCCAAACTTTTTCAATATGATTTACTTTTCTTATGGATTGGACTACACTCTTCGGTCCACTAAATCCTAAATTTCAAGAGGATTATCAACCATTCTAGGAAAATAAAAATACAATATTATGAGATTTTGGTTTTCAATATAATGATATATAATCATAAGATTATACAAATATGAACCATCCTAATTAAATAAACAAATAATGTATCACAACAAATTTGGTGTATTTAGAATCATTTTTTTATTTGAGTTTATAATTATTTGTAAAAATCATTTTCTAAAAAAATACATTTCTAAATATTTATCTATTAAAATAATCTATTTTANGAAACCAATTAACCACAACCAAAATGACAAAACCAATTAGTTCAGTCGGTTAACCAATGATAGATCGTTTTCTCAACCCTAATTGACAAATAAATTGTAGTATAATTAAAGTATTTTATATATCGAATATTTATTCGATATAAATACTCGTCAATTTGTCTAAACATCTTGAAGCACCAGCAAGCCTTTAATCTGATTGATCATTTATATTAAAATCTTGTGTTTTATTATATGCAGTATTGATTATATAATTTAGTTAAATATTAATAACCAATCAAATTTGCCGACCAAATCTCACTTTTAACTTGCTATCTACCTAGCCCTAAGCCCCAAACTAAATACTCCGGTACACAACATAATTACACAATTACCCTTATGGATATGGATCTTGACCCGGGGCCCCGAGACCGACGGAAACCAGTGATATGGCGTATTCTTGTAGTAGTAATATGTATGTGTATGTATCTGGAAAAGAAAAACTCCAAAATGAGTGGTACGAGCAAAGCGAAGAAGGAATCGAGATGGCCCATTGCATGTCAATTCAATGTCTGCTACTGCTACTGCTCCTGCTACTGCTATCGTCGTCTTCACGTTTACCTTCTCTTATTCTGTTTCTTTAACCTTCTTCATTTCTTCACATTCTTCTCTTCAATCCCCGTATCCTATCTTCATGGATCGAGCAAGGGTTTTTTCGGATGACACCCCAAGTCGTTATGAATCTCAGAAACGCCGTGATTGGCATACTTTCTGTCAGTTCCTTCGGAGCCAGAGGCCGCCTGTGGAGATAACTCTCTGGAACAGTAGCCATGTTCTCGAGTTTTTAAGGTATTTGGATCAGTTCGGTAAAACTAAGGTTCATTTGCAGAGCTGTGTCTTCTTTGGACATCCTGAACCCCCGGCGCCGTGTGCATGTCCTCTGCGGCAAGCATGGGGAAGCCTTGATGCTTTAATTGGGAGACTAAGGGCTGCTTATGAAGAGAACGGTGGATCGCCGGAGACGAATCCTTTTGCTAGCGGCACGATAAGGACTTATTTAAGGGAAGTTAAAGAGTGCCAGGGTAAAGCTAGAGGGATTCTTTATAAGAAGAAGAAGAAGAGTTCTGGATCCACCAAGAATGCCAATGATAATGAATCTTCTTCTTCTTCAACTCCTATTTCTTGATTCTGAAGATTCAATTTTTATTACCCCATGTCTGTTTAGACCTTCTGTTATCCCCAATAATTAAAGCTTTATGTTGTAAAATGATGATTCCATAGCAGATATAATGAGTTCCGAATATCAAATCCTTAGTTCTATATTGATTTTCTTAACTGATAAACCCTAATTTTCACTTTCAAACTACGAGTTGTATCCCCAAATTGTAATCCAAGCTCAGATTGAAGACAGAAAACCCCCAATTTTTATTCATAACAAATTTTAGCATCCATCTTTATCGGATTCTGGGTAGATCCTCTGACCCACAATCCCCATCATTGTCGGGGATGGATTAGAGCACCGAGGACTACCCTGATCTGCATAGATTTGTTCTCATTATCTTATGAAATTCAATATTTTAATGTAACTTCAAAGATTACAGTTATCTTGTGAAATCTGAACACAACCATGCCCATTTTTTCCTTGGCTTGCAAAAAATTCAGTTATATGACCATTCCACGAGGAAGGAATCCCTTCCCATCTCCTGAATAATAAATAATTTCTCTTCGCTGTGCTGCGCTGCGCTGCGCGACAAAGGGGTTCTTAAATGCTTGATTGTCCTTTGTATCTTTCCCAGATTTCTGTCGGAATTTTTAACTTGGGATTTTGAACATTCAAATTAGGTTAAAATTCCACCCAAATCTAAATCTGCGTTTCTGGGTTGACTTCCATTGTTCCCAACTTCCTATCTCTGCAGAAAGATTGATTGATGTTGCTTACCCGACAAGGCTAATGGCGTTTCTGCTTCTGCTTTTGTTTCTGTTTGTTGATCATCATCTGCTGCGCCTCTGGATTCTCACGGATCTGGATTCTGGATAATTCAAATAGATCATTCAAATTATATAATGATTGGTGTTGAAATATGAACTTCAATTAGTAAAATAAAATAATATAATAAAGTTTGGATAATGGAAATCATGTCTTCTAATTTAATAACTTCTTATGATTATAATTTCTATAAATATGTGTTATTATAATATTAAGATTAGAATGAATATGATATGAAATAAAGAAAAGTTTCTTATATTCATTTTCCGTATTGATTTGAAGTTTTCGTCTTATTATTGTTTTAAGAAGATTTTTAACAATATGTTCCAACATTGGATCATCCAGACACTATAAAAGAGCAAAAAACAAACTAAAATTAAACAAAGTAGGGTTCTTTTGTTCGACAAAAAAGGAAGTAAAGTATCTCTTATTAATTTATAAGACACGTTTTTCAATAACAAACCCTAATCCCAAACCTAAATAGATAATAGGGTTTCCACTTTCAGCTTTCACACCTAAAAGCTCTAATTTTTCAGTTCTCGCCTTTTCATATCAGAAAAAATTCAATGAGCAGAAACTCATAAAACCCTAGTATTTTTTCTTCATTCCATTTTAAATAAATGTTGGTCTAAACCTAATTTGATACAATAATAGATAACAATAAATAAAGAAGTGATTATACTGAATAAATATATC
The DNA here is from genome assembly GCA_009725065.1 of Utricularia reniformis. Taxonomy (NCBI): domain Eukaryota; kingdom Viridiplantae; phylum Streptophyta; class Magnoliopsida; order Lamiales; family Lentibulariaceae; genus Utricularia; species Utricularia reniformis. The sequence goes on from RWGZ01001059.1 coordinate 930,580, forward strand.
AAACAAATTAATTATATATCACTATTTTTATAAATGAGTACAAAATAAACTATTCTCCAATTGACTAATAATCATCTAATTGTCATACCCATCTCCATTGTAGCGTGATATGTAACAAATTAATACGATATTATATACTTTGTATTAGAATTTGTATATGAAACTCATAATTAAGCCCTATTTTACTTTTTTCTTACAAAAACCTCTTATCCATGTCAATGACGATAAATTTCATAGTTCTCATGAAATTTGTATTACTATTGGTTGGAAAAAGCTTGGTGCAAATTTCTCATTAATCATCTATTTAATTTGTTACCAATTATGAGACATCTTAATTTTTTTCTTTTTTATTAGTATCATTGTTTTTTCTACTAGAACTTACATGGTAAATTTAATTACCAAATGTAGGGGGAAGAAACAAATGATTTACTGATATATCGGTTTTAAAATGTTCGGTTAATCAATTTTTAGTTATTATTTTATTTAACCAAAATCGGATCAACTAGCCACTAGTATTTTTGGTTTATCCCATTTAGAGGTTTTATTAGCATGGTTATTCAATTTTTATCATTCAATTGCATTATTTTGTTGAGAAAGTGCAAAACAAATTAATCAAATTTCACACACGAAAAATCACAAGTATCAATATAACATATAAAAAGTTATCTATACAATAAAAATTAGATAAAAAAATAATTAGCACCTACATAAAAACAAAGTATAATTTCATGAATTTAATCATATATACTCTTAGAAGAGATTATTTATGTGATTATTCTCCTGGTGTTTTGTTTTTTGTTGTTCTTAATTAAAGATTGGGTCGAGTACAAAGATTCTATTGCATGTATTTTGGCTAAAAAAATATATTATATTGATTGATTTTAAATATAAAATCTAAGAAAAAATGTATATTGGTGTCTACAATCCACGATCCACAATTAAACCCCTGGATCTTTAGGATTAGTTAGGGCTGTTACATGATCCGAACAGCTTGTGAACAATATGTGTTCGGTTCGTATGTGATCGTTTTCGTTCGTTCGAATAAAAATATGAACATTGTTTGAACATTATTTTTTATTCGTTATAATTTGAACGAACATGAACATTTTCGTGAACAAATGTGAACGTTATTAAACAAATATATTATTTAAATTAATTTTTATTATAATATATTATTATAATATTTAAGTTTAAAAAACTTTACAAAACCATAAATTTCACTCATTTACTCTAACGGCGTCTGTAAATCACTTCTCAACTTTTCATTGGATTCAAAAGACTGAAAAGAGATAACATTTGATATTCTACAAAACTCTCAAAATGTAAAATATTGAACAAGAAGAATGTTTATTACCGTCAGTGAACCTTTTGGATGAAGTTATTGTTTTTTATGATAAATCAATTTCTATAGAAATAGGGATGAGTTAGAACATGAAGAACCCTTTGGATGAATTTTGCACAAATAGCAGAAACATGTTCGAACAAATCGTACGAACAATGTTTGAACAAGTTATTCGAACGAACAAGAACATTCACTTAATAATTTAAACAATGTTCGAATATATTTTCACGTTTGATTAAAATATGAATGAACATGAACACGTTCGAATAAAAATACGAATGAATATGAACACAACGCGTTCATTTCGTTCGGATCGAATAACAGCCCTAGGATTAGTATAGTATTTTGAGAATTTGAAATCACTCTCCCTTTATATTTGTATTTTATATTCCTATTTTATATTTTTTTAAGAAAAATATTTATAATTTTTGTAAGAAAAATTGCAGGTTATATCGTTGGATCGATAATACGAGTGTTTAAACCGTAACCGATCGTTTAACATGTTCATGCGTAGTAATAAGTGATTGAAAATCTATTAAACACAACCAATATAACAAAAAACCAATCAATTCGATCGACTAATTGATTCGACACGACATTGTTCCCACACTAACCAAGTGGCTGTAAGTTATTTTTGTACACTCTAGATACATTTTATTTTTAAAAACAAACTATTTTGCACAAAATAGTAAATGTAGTTTGAGATTAGAGCGTGATATTCATTATTTATTTCAAGATTTGCTAATAAAAAATATACATTTATATTATTTAACATTCTTCCATATCGAGATGACATTTTCAAGATCTTTTATTTTCATTTCTAAACACTAAATGTAATTTAAAATTGGGTGACGTTTGCCGGTGACTCTCCAACTTTCGGGTGGTGTAAATGACATGTCCTCCAAATTACGAAATTGTAAATATGACACCTCAAGTTAACAAAAATATGCAAATATAACACCTCATGTTAATAAAAATATGACCCTCCAACTTTAATTAAATGCATGTACGACATCTCAAGTAAACAATACCGTTTAATATTGACCCTCTACGACATTGTTATTGTTTTACGTCCAGATGCACATTTCTCGAACTTGAAGTATCAATTTTGTATATTTTTTCGTATAAAAGACTTATTTGCATAATTTGTTAACATTGAGAACGAATACTGTCAACGAAAAATGTTTGCAAACTTAACGGAAAATCATGTCATAAATACCAGGGGTAAAAAACAAACGATTTTGATAACTTAAGGAGTCTTTCCTGCAATTTCATAAATTGGAGGACATAGTTTTTACGGTTAGTAAGTTGGGGGTTATGTATGCAATTTTCTTATTAAAATTTTGAAACATGAAGAAAATCCTAAAATTACTTAAAATATTAGTAAATTAAATAAAAAAAATAAAAATAGAATATATATATATATATACACACATGGCATCTTGTTCGTTCGAAATTCGAATGCCATCGAACGTAGTTTCAAAGACTGCACTTTACCTGTAACGCAATCTACAGTCTAAATTCTTGTTCTTCCTCCAATTTGACCAACAGCTTCATTGATAGCTAGCACGAACGTAGCAAACTTGTATGTGAAAAAACCGACAAGCATCGGAATCATTTCGAGTTGCATGAACCCGTATTCCGGAACCAAGATCCTGAAACAGATCGTAAATTTGAGTAATAAAACAGTACGAAGACGAGGGGGCTTTGTTTGAACATATTTGTCCCATATTGGAAGTGAAATGTAAATCGGATTGGTTTATAAGAGGAACTGTGAATCATAGTAAATGATTTGTTCAAGTATTTTACGTTGTGGTTTTCTACCTCTTATACATTATATCCGAGCACATTCCTCATGTAAACTGACCCGACTATAGAAATTTAATAGACTTACTCGTTCCATCGATTATACAACATCACCAATATAACTGGAACAAGAAGCCTTGGTTGCCCAATGGCTCCCCTGCAAAAAGATTCTCATGTATAAATAACTAATAAGCTTGGTTGCCTAATATAACATACTTGATGAGGCCTCTAGCTCCATCAGCCATGGAATCAATGCTGTTTCCAAGCATTTTCATGTATGCTAAAGAGCCGAGAAAGCCGGCACCGTAGCTTTGAGAATTTGAATAAAAAAACATGATCATCTTGAAGCTAAACTCTACGCAGAAAGCATATAAGTTATTAAGATCACATTTGAACCTTGTTGAAATTTCGGGAGAATAAGAGAAGTAGGCTGAAATTAATCCAACTCCACCAATTCCCAGTGTCAATATTTGCAATTTGTTCTTCAACTGAGGATAAACACATGAAAATACTGAAGTTATAGATGACTTCATTATGATGTAAACTTACCTTATAATACTCTTCTCTAGATTGTGCAGCCGAAACTTCGGGATCTTCTCTCGGCTGTTTTGTATCACGAACTATGGCATCCTTTATTGATCGAAAAGACGAATGAAGGTAAGAAAACTATGGGGGTTGTGATGAGGGAAATAAAGTAAGTTGGTTATGTAAAAAATGACTTACATTCCCTAAACCAGTAGCAGCCTTTGTAGCTCTATCCCACTTCTCTAGTTCACGACGTGTTGGAGCAGATTTCCATCTTCGACTACGTGTTATCTTGACATTCTGTAAAAATTTGTAATTCGATGCTAAGAAGTGAAAAAGAACTGCATATGTAAATAAGGGATGAGAATGTTACTGATTCCTCGGTTAACTGTGTCTTCTCCGATTTCGGAGATGCAGCAAGCTTTTCGCTCAAGTCTAATTCCAAACTGAGGAAACAAGAAAGCAGCTTCATTGACGGCCAAAATGAAATAGTAGATAACATAGATTGAGCAATACTTATCCAAGCTCATCACTCTATTCAAGCTAAGAAAACCAGAGGGATTCTCCTGCCATGAAAATAGGCTAAGATAAGTTTAGTTATGCATAGGAGACTTATAATGCGAACATACAGAATTCGATACAATCTGTGCACGAGTGAACTAAGTAAATATTTACGCAGAATCAAATTTGCCACAGCCCATTTTATAGAGAGAAAAAAACACTGAAATCACATCGATTCATAAAGGGATAAACACCAGGGCAGGCATACCACTAAATCCAATTTCCCAAGTAATTAACAGCATCAAAATCAAGATAATAGAACAACCCAGATAAACAAAACAAGAAAAAGAACCAGGGAAATGCACATAAACTAAAAAACCTTGACTGTAGAAGAGGCAACGTCATCATCAGGTTTGTGAATGAGTTTTTTCATTCTTGCCATGAATTCTTTATTCCACAAGTAATCATCAGAGGCAAGAGGGTCTTTATCCCCACCATAGTATTTCCTAAGCTTGGTAGTAATTGGAGGACTTGCATATTCCTCAGGAGCGACACCAGTTGACAATTTCATCGGATTCTTGTTCGGTAAAATGATCTTAGTCGACGGCCACGAAATCGTAGAATGCGAAAGGGAATACGAAGCATTCTCAGAATCTTGGGATGAAGGCACTGCAGTGGAAGTCACCAGTAAGCAGCAATTCACCACCGCCATTGTGATTCGGTGGAGGAGAAGAGAGAACTAGGGAACGATGGATACAAGAAAAATATCAGCCAATTTAAACGGCAAGTGGGAAATGTAAGGGTTCAGGCCCATATTAACTGTCTCCTTTATGGTCGTAGAATGTCAAGTAGGAATGACATATACAAGAAAACGATAATAATTCCGATAGCATAACAGTTTGTTCTTACGCGTCCAAAAGATTATACTATTTTCGTAGTCAAGCTCTATATTTATAGAGCCGAGGGCGTGGATACTACCTCTGACAAGTTTGTTGAATGTTGTTGTCGTACAATGTAAAACGTGGCTAGGATCGAAGCGTGGTCTGTGTTATCCGGTCCGAAGCGTGGGAAATGTGTGGAGGCCCGAAGCGTGGGACGCGTGGGCTGTAACTGTTTGTACCGAGCCATGAGGTCACTTATCAAACGCTCTTTTATTTCGTTAAATCTAGCTTCGCTCCTATTGCGGAACATCGGACCAGTTATCTTCAAATGTGCTAAGTTGATGACTAACTTTGGGCCGTGTGAGTTTGCCTTTTGTTACCTAGGTCGGCCCAAACGTAATTGGGTCTTCCCTGTATGGTACCTGGTCCTAGAATTCTCATCACTAGCCCCTCGGGCTTGGTTGCAATCGCATAGGTGACGCAAGGCCGATCCCATGATGTTGTATACGTTCGGGAAAATACAAGACTGAGCTCGTTTGCAATGAGCGTCCAAAGGACCTATCCTTCACTTAGCCAATTTGAGATGTGGATTTTGAATTCAAAATATCATAACGTTCATTTTTGTGTCATTTATATTTAAATATTAACATCCTCACATGCGCCTTTCCGTATTCTGTTACTCAATAGGCGTGATGAGTGCGTACAAACTGAAACCGCCTATGGTAATCCTACGTGACAGCTTATAATTGATCGGAAATTACTATTTAAATCCGGGTTACGGGTACTGTTCATCCCCATCGCCATCTTGCGAAGAAAAATCGTCTAAGCCAAGCTCTCTGCGTCTTCGTTCTTGCCTACGTTTAAACTCATTCCTATCGATTTTCACTAAGGTAATAGCAATGACTCCTCGTAGAATGAGATACCCAACTATATCCGAGTTGGATATGAAAGAGTTTATGTCTAGGTTTTTTATTCTTGCTCACTACTCCATCTGGAAGGGACGGGAAGATATTCTCTACTTCCTTCCAGTGGAAATGAACGTTCCGGCAAACGCTATTCCTGTCAGTTATGTCTCCCTGAAGTGCGGGTTACGTTTTTCGTTACACCCGTTCATAGCGACCGTACTTAAGGAAATCCATTGCCAGACCTTTGCGTTATTTCCGGGTAGCTATGTATATATAGTGACGTTTATCTTTTATTGCCACAAACAGAAATGGCCCCGACTTCAGAACACTTTTTAATTTGTTATTGGTTGGATCCCGAAGGGGTAAGGGTCTATTAGGATGTCGTAGGTTGTATTATATAACGATGCACACCAAAGAGTGCGCTATAGTTGACAAGGAAGAATCTCTTCATGCGTGGGAGTCTTGTTATGTGTGGATAACGGTCCCTAAGGAGGACATGTTAAAGGTGTGACTCCTTATAACCCACCCACGCATAGGTCAGTTGGACCGAACCAGGTTCAACCCTTCCCGTCCGGATATCGCAAACACACTTGCGATGTTTCCTCCCTCCGAAGCACATCTTAAACGGGTAGAGTTGCTTCGGGAGGAGAGACTGATAGAAATAGGGGTCGCGGGTAGGACCGGAGCCCCAGCCCCGAAGGGGATGTTTTCTTATTCGGATCTATCCGAAGAATCGGATATGAAGCTAATTTTTATTTCGTCACTCCCTGATTCTTATATATTTATCTTGCAGATTCAAACGAAACGATGCCGAGCTCAAGATTCAAGCGTCTGGCTGCCGCTTCGGCCTACCCTTGTGGAGGACGGCAAGGAACAACGAGTAGTACGGAACCATCTGAATCAGCGACAGAGGGTATGCTGATTCCATCGGGGTCGTCCGCTGGAGGAAACCCCCCGATCCAGGCCACTAGCGCAGACACATTAACCATGCGTTGCTCGGGGCAGCCCTCAACAGGCAAAGGACCCGCACTACGGGTTTTTGGAGTGGTAGAGGAGGTGATAACAGCTAGAATCTGCTCTTTGAGCTTATCCAGCCTTTACTAGTTCGAAAGTTGTTCCCCTATGAATGTTGACACAGTTAATTTGTTGATGCAGGGAGCCGTTCCCGTGGAGAAAGTTCTCCCCGACCCCAATCTTAAGGCGAACATCTCCCTGTCGCCGATTCTCTTGGGTAAAGGAAAGAGAGCGACCGAAGCAAAAGCCCCGAGGGTTTTCAAATGGCTGAAGAAAGGAGGGGATGCTTCGGTCCCTACCAAGGGGATTGTTTTGAAGGACCCTGCCTCGAACTCTAAGACCAACTCCGATTGGGGGTTGCCTTAGGCCTGCATGACAAGTTTAAAAAAAGGAAGAAGTTGGCCTCCTGTAGGAGTGCCTTCATTGAAGACTTTCGCCTCTACGGGGAACAGAACCCAGACAACGTTCAGCCAGACATGTATGGGGAAGAGATAATTGAAAGTTTCATCGACCTCGCAACGAGGGTAAGTTCCCTTGATATTAAGGCCCGAAGGTTTATGTTCTGACCTTAATACCTTAATAGCTTCACAACCGTGATCACCGTGGAAAAGAGCCAGGGTGACCAGGTTGTGTCCCAAAAAGTCCAAGATCAACTTGACCTTACTAAAAGGCAAGTTGACATCAAACATGACTAATTGGTCGTAGTCCGAGAGAACCGTGACCGGTTGGATAGTGAACTGTTAAGAGCTGTGACGGAAATCTCACTCTTAATAGATCAAGTCTCCGAGCTGGATAAGAAAGGAAAAGCAGCTCAGGAGGAAATGGAGGCCAAGCTGCCGGCCAAAGATGATGAAATCAACCAAGTCCAAGCTCGAACCCAGGAGAAAAGGAATAAACTCAACGAGCTTCTGCTTCGGGCCCAGGACGAAATAGCGAGCTTGGAGGAGGAACTGGCTAGAACCCGCACTTCGACAGAAAGTTCGGTCAGGGAAGCGGTCCTGGGATTCGCGCGGTCTCCTTTGCTATTCGCTTTCAAGGATAACATACATGGGATGTATATTGCTAAGTATCAGGTAACGAAGCAATTCGGGCTTTCCCCTGAGGACGAGAGGTGGAAGATTATTGAACCTCTGGACAAGGATGGGATTTTTCAAGTGATCTCATCTTTGGAGGAGCCAGTTCTGGAGGACGATTCCTTCTTCTACCTCTTTGAAGAAATGGAAAGAGCAGTCAACCAGAAGGTGGTCGATCAAGAGGAAGAGCTGAAGCAGCTCACGGCCCGGACCGAACCGAAGGAACAAGGAATGGATGATAAGGAAGATTGGCAGGATAGTTAGAACTTACTTGTATTATTATCTCTGTTTCGTTCCTTACTCTCAATAAAAGTTACTTTTCCTCTCTATTCATTCTTTTTAAAATCATAATAAGGTTATTATAACTGATCTTTTAAAATAAACAATCATGTTTGGTATAAACGAGTGTGTTCAACCTCTAAGTGTAAGATCGGGGCTGGCTATAGAGTGCAAACTCATTGGTCCCCAATCTTACACCTGGTTCGATTTGATTGGTTTTAACTGGATTGATCGTCCTACATTGTGCGTGGATCACTCTTATTCCGTCCTTGGATCACAGTTGAATTGGAAAGGCGCGGCTCGGGTTCATTATGAGTCTCGTAGCCAGCTTCGGTCAAACCCCGGTTCTATTGAAGTCCTGTAGGTTGTATTGGCCGAGCTTTGGTTATGCATATGTCCCACGTTAGGTCCAAACTTGTATTTTGATAGGCTGACTCTCATTCCTTCTTTTGTAGCAAATGTCATAAGTACAATAGTTGTTTCCGAAGAATGAAAGCCGTTGAATGGGATGTTTAGTTCGTAGTGAGTTTTGAGAGAATCGCAACTCATCATTGGGACTGGGCAAGCACAGGAGCATCCGACTCGTCAGAGCAATCACGGCAACTTGGGAGCCTTGTGGATAAGTAGCTTCGGTCACTAGTCCAGACTCGTCCTAAAACATCCGACTCTAGAGTCGATCTATCATTTAATTAGAAACAGTTTGTATTATACTTATTTGTGTTCTGCTTACGTTTGGAGGAATGTGTATTTATTGAGTCAGAACTATTCATCAAAGATTTACAAGAAATACCGTCTTAGATTCATGACGTTCCAAGTTCGGGGGATCTCATCACCATCCAACGTTTCTAGCTTATATGCACCATATTTCAGTTTCTTCAATACATGATATGGTCCTTCCCAATTTCTGTCTAGCTTTCCGACGTTACTATGCACCCTTATGCTTCTAAGAACGAGGTCGCATTCAGAGAATTCTCTTATGAGTACTCGTTTGTTATGAGTCTGTTCCATTGTTCGCTGATAGGAACACATCCGCGCGTAAATCGCATCTCTATTTTTCTCAATCATTTCGAGGTCCAACAATCTCATTTCGCCATTCATATGCTTGTTGTATTGAGATATTCGGGGCGATCGGATGGCTACCTCCACCGGGCTAACTGCTTCGGACCCATATATTAATGAGAACGGTGATTCTTGGGTCGTTGAGCGAGGTGTAGTTCGGTACGCCCATAGGACCTCATAGATATGTTCGGGTCATTTTCCTCCAAAATATTCTTACATGGTCTTCAATCCCTTCAGGATAACCTTGTTAGATACTTCCGTAAGTCCATTAGTTTGGGGGTAGGCCACTGATGAGAAATGCTGGGCGATGCCCAATTTAATACAGAAATCCCGAACGTTTTTCCCACGAAACTGGGTCTCATTGTCTGATATGAGCGCTCGAGGTACCCCGAAGCGGCTCACAATATCTCTCCATAAAAAGTGCTTTACGACTTTCTCGTAGATAACAACCACTGCTTCTACTTCAATCCACTTCGAGTAATATTCTACTGCCACAATACAGAATTTCCATGATCATACTGATCGAGGGAAAGGTCCGAGGATATCAATTCCCCATCTGTCAAATGGACAAGGCAACGGGGTTACCGATAGGGAGCCCTATGCAGTTGTGGGACCGGAGCATGATATTGACATATGACACATCGTTTGGTATACTTCTTGGCATCTCCAAGCAATGTCGACCAAAAGTATCCGGCTCTGATTATGCGATGATATAAAGATCGAGCCCCTGAGTGAATACCGCATATCCCTTCATAAACATAAATCATGACAGCTTCAGCCTCAATAGAGGATAGGCAGCGTAACAGTGGGCTCTCAAAACTCTTTTTAAACAATCGCCCGTCACTTAGAACATATCTCTTAGCCCGGACTTCTATTTTTCTGGCATCTGACTTGTCTTCAGGAGGATAGCGGTTTGTTAGATATTTAATAAAGGGGTCCATCCAATTGGGTTCCCCAGGAGATTCAGTGGCGCTAATATTCAGGCCCTGGAGTTCGTGGCATAAAGCCTCAATTTCTTCAATTGACTACTCGATCACTGATATCTCAACCGAAGGTCGGTCCTGGATATGAACCGAAATAGTGCCCGGCCCCATGTCAGGTATTCCCGTGGCCAACCTGTCAAGTGCGTCAGCAACCTTATTATGCTCCCGTGGCACATGGTCAAGAGAAAATTCACTGAATTTTTTGAATAATTCCATGACTTTGGCGCAATATAATTTCATTATTGGATCATGAGTTTCAAATTTCTTTGCGAATTGTTCCACCACTAACTTTGAATCTGATAACATTCGCACTTTGGTAACTCCCATCTTTCGGGCCAAGGTCATTCCCGATAATACAGCTTCATATTCCACCGCATTATTTGTTTCAGTAAAAGAAAATTTAACTGCGGAATGAATAAGATTACCTTGTAGCGTTGTGAGGGTAATGCATGCCCCTCTTCCTCCGAAGGTCGATCCGTCCACATGGACGATCCATCGATCATTCTCTTGGTTTAGAAATATGGTTGGTCGGGTCATTTCAACCACAAATTCAACGAGAACCTGAGCCTTGATCGCCCTTCGGGGTAAGAATTCCAGATACCTGTAGCTGAGTTTAATAGCTCATTCGCTAATCTTTCATTTATATCTGGTTGCTTAAGAACCACTTTCAGAGACTGGTCAGTGTAGATATAAATTGTTTGGCCTTCAAAATAATGTTTAAGCTTAGATACATCCTTCTTTAAATCCAACATGAACTTTTCCAATGTAGTATATCTAGTTTCAACAGATACCAAAGAATGACTCACATAATAAATATGTCTGTGAACATCATCTCCGATGGTCACTAGAGCTGCACTGATGACAACTTCTGATACCGCTAGATATAGGTCCAAAGGTTCATCACAAGTTGGGCTCACCATCACTGGGGGAGTGCTTAAATAAGTCTTCAGATCTGAGAAGATCCGATCGCACTCTTCGGTCCAGTCTAGATGACTTGCTTTTCGTAGCACTCTGAAAAAAGGCAGAGCCCGATCTGTGAATCTAGAAATAAATCTGCTTAGCGCAGCAAGTCAGCCGGTAACCTCTGAAATTCTCTCTTGTTTCTTGGAGGTTGCATATCAATAATAGTCTGCACTTTCTCAAGGTTAACCTCTATGCCATTTTCTGAAACATAATATCCTACAAATTTTCCACTTCGGATCCCGAAGCAGCATTTGTTCGGATTTAGTTTGAGCTTATATTTGCGGTATACTTCGAAACAACGAGACAAATAAGAAATATGGTCTTCATCATTCATACACTTGAAAAATCATATCATCAACATACACTTCCATCATATGGCCTATCAAATCTCTAAAGATTTTGTTGACCAACCTTTGGTATGTTGCTCCACCGTTTTTCAAGCCGAATGGCATAACCACATAGCAATAAACGCCATTTTCAATCATGAATGATGACTTTTTCTGATCTTCATCAACAAGGAAGATTTGATGGTACTCGGAGTAAGCGTCTATGGTACTCATTATTGTGCTGTCAGACACAGCATTCACCAATCGGTCAATATGTGGCAGTGGGAAAGGATCCGACTCGTAGCTCTTGTTGACTTCGGTGAAGTCAATACACATCCATCATTTCCCATCAGCCTTGGAGACCACTATTGGGTTTGCAATCCATTCAGTATAGTGGATCTCTCTAATAAACCATGACCGTAGTAGTTTGTTTACTTCAGCTCGGATAATTTTGATTTTTTCGGGAGAATAACGTCTCATCTTCTGCCTGACAGGCTTTATACCAGGCTCATTGTTTATCCGACACTCACTATCGGATTGGTCAATCCCCGGAACATCATCCGGGGTCCAGACGAATATATCAACATGGCTTCTCAGCATGTGGATCAGTTCTTCTTCAAAAGCAGAGGCTAGATGTTCCCCGATACGAGTAGTTTTGGTTGAGTCATCCTCAACTAGATTAATAAGCTTGAACCCAACGGGTTCCATGGCTTGCCTCGGGTCGGCGGCTCTTCAAGCAAATCCACCCGGGCCCTCTTAACAGGTGTCAAAGTTCGGCATGAGCTCATATAGCACTGTCTTGCTACCTTCTGACCTCCATTTACAGAAATGATTCCGTGAGTGAAGGGGAATTTGAGCATCATATGGTAAGTAGAAGGGAGCGCCTCGAACTTACTGAGGCTGGTCCGTCTGATAATGGCGTTGTAAGTCAAGTCGACTTTAACGACAATGAATTCAAAGATCTCCGATCGGTCGATAGATGGGTCTCCTAGGGTGACTGGGAATAAATTTTTCCAGCATAGAATGACACTCCTCTGGTCGAATGCCCAGAGGGTTATATTAGCGATCGGAAGATCATGAGCAGCAGCTCCGAGCATCTCAGCAACTTCGCGCTTTATCAGATTACACGAAGCATCGGTGTCCACCAAGATCCTGTGGACCTGATGATTACCAATGATTCCAGTGATGGTGAGGAGATCATCGCATGGATCGATAATACCATCCCGGTCGGCCATAGTGAAAGTAATATTCTCCCCGAAGGAAGGGGACCGCTCAACTAGATCATACTTAACCAGTGCCACAGATTCGGAGCTCTCAGCGGAGTCTCCGCGCGTTGTTCTCTTTCGGTCCCAGATCGATTCATTGATTCTCAATCCTCCGGAGATAACATAAATATCTTCGGCTACTTCTCTAGGTGCCACCTCGTTTTGAGGAGGTTGGGCACCTGTTTCGGCAGGTGCAGGAGCGGGCTGCTCCTGTCTTCCACCTTCATTTTATGGGGCTCTGCCGCCACGGCCCCGCCATCTTCTTCTTCGGCCCTGTCCACAGTTCTCTTGACGGTGCTGACCTCTATCTTGCTCTGGCGGAGGAGACATTCGGTCCTCTGTTCGATCATTATAGTTTCGGGGTTGTCCCAAATTATCTCTTCCCCGCGGCCTATGACGATCGTCACCCTAATGGCCCCTTCGGGGAGATTCAGCTCGTTTGCCCTTCTAATCATTCCGATCGGATCTTTCTTTATTCATTGCCGCTACTGTCTCTTTCAACAGCGGGCATTTCAACGTCGTGTGATCGCGATTGTAATGTAGCTCGCAATACACCCGATTGTCCTCCTACTTCGGGGGGACGTTTTTATCAGTTACAGCGGCTACTTCTCGCGACTACTTCTTAGGGTAAGAAACCCTGTGATCACCTGTAGGTTCAAAATTTCCGCTAGGCTTCCGATAGCCTAATCGCAGCGCTTCATCCACCTTAATATATTTATTGATTTTCTGAAGAAGCTTTCCTAAGATGGATGGTGGGCTCTTCACTAAACTGGCCGAAAGGCCACACTGTCCCAAGACTTGCTGTAGAATATCAATCTTATCTCGGAGGTCTAGCTTGATGCCCCGAGCGGTCCTATTAAATTTTTCCATGAAGGACCGAAGACTCATTTTTGCCGGGATATTCTTCAACTGATATAGTTCATGTCTGCTTTGGGACGGTCCTACATTTGGAGCAAACTGCTCAGAGAAAATCAAAATAAATCCGCCATACGACTGTATGGATCGAGTTGGAAAATTTTTGAACCAGATTCGGGCATCCCCTTGTAATCCTGCCGCGAAGATGCGGCACTTCATTGAATTTGAGACCCGAACCGTTCCCATGCATAACTCAAAATCAGCAACGATCGATTGGATCTCTGTCGCCGTGAAACGTCGGCAACCCCTCGGGGTTGCGATAGTGTCGATCTGGGACTGCCGCCCAGATCTTTTCGGAAAAAGGGAGCTTCAAATCTCCCAAAGCGGCGGATACGCCTTCAGATTGCTGGGATGACGTCTGGACCGCATGTAGATTATGTCACCAGTCGTCATCTTTATTCCGCCTTATCGAGGCCTCCATGGCATTGTTGAATAAACCAGGGTTACGCCCTAGATCGAGCCCGCAATCCCTCAGCGTGCGCATGCTCTCCAACTCCCTGGTGAGCTCATCAATACGTCTTTGCATCTGCTCCTGATTATTCCCAGGAGCGGAAGTTGGAGCTCTAGCTGGGGTAGGAGGGGTAGATCGATATCCCAGCCTCCTCATTGTTACGACGCGCCTGATAATTTCCTCATCATTGGAGCTTCGGGCGTCGGGGTCGCTCTCGTACCCTCTACTTCTCGGAACAGGGCTTGAAATAGCCGGTAGTTCTGTTCCACTTCTCTCCGACGTAATCTCCAGTACCACCTATCTGACAACAGCTTCGAGATCCTGTAAGAGAATGTTGGGGCTGGGAGACTGTTGGGAAGCACGTCACTGTCGTTCGTCGAAGTTCCAGTTGTCATGCATTTGATTATCCTATCCCTGGTAGAAACCCTGAATGGGAATAAAGAATCGTCCCCACGGACGGCGCCAAACTGTTATTGTCCCTTTGTAGGGGGTACCAACAGTCGTCCGGTTCGTTAAGAAACGAACTCGTTTTAATTTTTTTGTGGTGAGGAAACAATTAAGTAATGCAAATAAGGAAAAAGACAAGGTAATTTAGAGTGGAAAACCCTGGGAAATGGGGAAAAAACCACTTGACTAAGAGTAGGAAATGCTCTTAGTCGATCTACTAATCAAACAGCAGTTCATTACAGATGATATCATATTTTTATGAAAATGACGAGGTACAAGAAAGCGATAAGAATTCCGGTAGGGTAACAACATGTTCTTACTCGTCCAAAAGGTCATGCTATTTCAGTCGTCAAGCTCTATATTTATAGAGCCGATAGCATGTGTAATCCACGCCTTGTAACTGCCTCTGACAAGTTTGTTGAAGGTTGTTGTCGCACGATGTAAAACGTGGCTGGGACCGAAGCGTGGTCTGTGTGATCCGGCCCGAAGTTTGGTAAATGTGTGGATGCCCGAAGCGTGGGCTGTAACCGTTTGGACCGAGTCATGAGGTCACTTATCAAACGCACTTTTATTTCGTTAAGTCTAGCTTCGATCCTATTACGGAACATTAGGCCAGTTATCTTCAAATGTGCTAAGCTGAGGACTAACTTTGGGCCGTGTGAGTTCGTCTTTTGTTACCTAGGTCGACCCAAACGTAATTAGATCTTACCCATTGCAGGGTACCTAATCATAGAATTCCCATTAGTACAAGATCTCCAATCACCTCCCACTTTGCCTATTCCTATGCACTTTGACAACAAATCAGCTCTAATGATTGCTTCCAATCCGGTATTGCACGAAGAGACCAAACACTTGAAAATCGATGACACTTAGTATGTGATGGTTATCGGGTTGTTTCTTAGAGCTCCGTGTTGTCATAACAACTTACGGAGTTGTTTACCAAGCATGTAGCAGACTCCACATTTCATTGTCTTGTATCCAAGTTAGATGTTAAAGGTTACCACGGTTACTTAATCATAGTTAGCTAATTAGGTTTAGTTTTAGATATAAATTATCCTCATGTATATAAACATATGTAGATAACAGATTATGTAATGAAGTTCAGTTATTCTTAATTCTACCACTGCTTGGATCTTCTGCCCTGAACACATTAAAATGAATTCAAGGGACCCACTAAGGGGTAAAATAGAGAATCAATGGTTTATGGCACATTTTCTCAAATTTACCCTCCAAATTTCAAGACCGGTACAAATCATCAGTGGGAGCCACCAAGGGTAGAGTAGTAAAAAAATAGACTGCCACATTTCCCCACGTACAGCCATGACCGAATTTCTAGCAAAAATTTACACTAACATTCATATACTTATCATGGTTTAAATTGATTATAATAAGGGTAAACGGTGAATAATTATATTAAGTTATTATTTATAGATAATAAACATATAAAGAAATTCACTTGGAGATGGAGAGTAATATAAATATACGTAATATATCAATTATTACTAATTATGTGAATATTATCAAATATAGTCAAACATTATACAGCTAAAAATTGACAAGTTCAAATTAAAGATCTTGATAAAATTGTTTATGATACCCAATTTATTCCAATTTTCAGTCACTTAGGGCATCAGCAACGGTAGTCGGACACTGTGACGTGTAATATGGGTATCTTTCCGGCTAGCGTTGTAACGATTTTAAATTTGATTTATGTCCGCTTACGTGGTTATCTAAGGATACATTCTCTCCTCTTCCATTTTATCTCTTTCCCCTTCATTTTTTTCTCATTTTCTTCTCTGCGCATCATCTTACCACAGAATTTCTTCTTTGCGTGCCCTCTCAATTTGCATTTTGAAGATTCAAACTACATCATCTTCTTGTAAGTTCCTCTTTGTAACTTTTCTTTCGATTTTTATGTTATATTCTTCAATTCTATGTCAATTTATTTTTCCGAAAACCTAGTTCGAAATTTAGGTTGTTATTCTTGATTGAAATTTTAACGCTTCACTTTCGCTCGCTGAAATCCGTCGTTTATTTCTCCCACGTTTTCGTCGTCGTTGTCGTTTTTTCTCGTCTTTTCTAACTTGCATTATGAGTTGCTTTAATTTATTTTTCGTATGCTAATTTTTGATGAAATGAGTTGATTCATAGTCTGATTATTGAAATTTTGTAAGGATTATAGCGCATTTTACCTGGTGTAGGTTAATTTGAAGGTGATCGGTTAATGCCGTGTTGATTTTTAGGGAAATTTTAAATCTAGGTTGCTAATTGACAATCAGCTGATTCTTGCTTGTTGTTTGTTTCTGAATTTTGTGTTGTATGGCAGACTTGCTCTCGATTTGTTGTTTTTGAATTTCATGCGAAAATATATGTGCCTTCATGGTGGCTTATTTTGGGGAATGAAGTTGTGCTCTTACTGATTTGTTCATCTTTAATGTTTTGTGTTACAATATCATATGTCTTTTATGTCTTCTAGTTTCGTTTTCAGAGGCTAAATCCTTCAATTAACTGGTGCTGAAATTTGTTCCTAGGTTGTGAATTGTTTGAGCTAATTCTAGATATCTTATGACGACTTCTCAAAGATGGACTGATAATGAGGTTGAGCTTCTAGTATCTGCATGGCTCAACACATCAGTGGACGCAGTGACTGGAAATTCTCAAAAGGCCGAGTCATTTTGGAAGGGAGTAGCTTCATACTATTGTGAATGTATAACGTCTGGTGGAAACATTGCGAGAATTCGTGATTCTGAAGCATTGAGAAAAAAGTGGCGCTACATTAGCAAAGATGTTAAAGAGTTTTGTGGTAGGTATGCTAGGATAGAGCGTGCTCATCCGAGTGGCTATAACAGCTACGATTATATTGAAAAAGCCTTGGAGTTATACCATAAGGAAATTAAAAAGTCATTCACGTATGTAAAAGCCTGGAAGGTTCTACGAGATCAGCCCAAATGGAAGATGGTAAATTGTTTTGGTTTCAATTCTTGATTACTTTTTATTGAGTGGAATTCACGTGATATATTTTGATGTTATTTCATTGTAATGAATAGGTTGTAGACAATGGATTATCAAGAGAANATTTCAAGCATATCTCACACGTGCTGTGGCTTCGAGAGATGTCAAAGTTCATCGTCGTCTTAAAAATGATTTGGTTGAACATATATGGACGCGTTTTAATGGTACGGGATGAATTGTAGTAAGTATGATAGTTTGATCTTGCATGTTTGATTACTCGTTGTTGTGCTCGTTTATTGTTGATGAATAAAAGTTTTTCTAATTTATAATAACTTGTTTTTAATTATTTATTAAAGTGTATAAAATAGTATAATAAAATAATAAGTGTCCGGATATGGATATAATGCAGAAAGGATAGTTAATATATTTAAATATTATGTAAATGTTGAGGAAAGAGAATGCTGATGTGGAAAAAGAGAAAGCTGATGTGTACTTAGAGAAATAACTTTCCGGACGGACATGGATACAGATATCGTTATGGAATAAGGAGGTCAGTCTATAGACTCAAGACAAGGACTGGACGCGTAAGTACGAGGGGTTGCGGCTTGAGCAACACGTGGCGAATCATTATTCGGAGACAAACTGAAAGGGCATAATTGGAAAATCGACGGCTACGCGTAGATTTTATTATTGAGTGGTTGAGATTAGATTGCCGCTAGACTTGTGTAGTGTGGGCGGTGGAGATACCCCACTCGTTTCCTGGATGCGGTGCCGTACATTATTTGCAAGTAACCCCCTTAACTCTCCACTATTATACCATCGACCCCTAACAATTCTCTTTATTATCATATCACAGTTGGGTAAGGATCACAACTGTGAATAATCTAAATTGAATCCCATGAAACTTCGCTAATTACACCGTTTAGCCCCTAAACCTCCCTCTAAAGCTCTTTAAGATCCTATAAAACGACGGTCAGTCGCTGGCACAACATAGCCAACGGCGCCGTCGTTGCTTGGGCGGCGGCAGCCCTGAGTCAACCCCCACGTTGACTGCTAAACGCGCGGTACCTCAACAATATTCTCACGCGCTAAGTTTTTTCTCCTATAAAATTTGCTCTTCACTCACTTCACATAAAAAACTTTCCTTTAGGTCTTTCTTTTTTTTTCTGGGAGATGATAATGGCGTTGAATGATAACAATAACGGACCATTTGCGGCGGGGGATCCGAATGTTAACGCAGTCAGAGAGATGCACTTCCGGGGGGTGAGAAAGAGACCATGGGGCCGTTACGCAGCCGAAATACGTGACCCCAGGAAGAAAACCAGAGTTTGGTTGGGTACTTTCGACACAGCTGAAGATGCGGCGCGTGCATACGACACGGCGGCGAGGGATTTTCGTGGCCATAAAGCGAAAACAAACTTTCCCCTCCGGTCACTCGCCGTCCACAGTCACAGTCCCAGCCCCAGCAGTACCGTCGAGTCATCAAGCCCCGACGTAAACACACGCGCCCCTGTTGAACTTGAGTTACTTGATCTCCCACACTGCCTCGGCGCCGACAATAACTCCGACGTTACTATCGCCCACCCCGGGTACCCTTCTTCTAAAACCCAATCACAGGTTGCGTTTCTTCTCAACGGTCAGCCAGTTTTCCTATACCAACCGATGGTACATCAACCGCCGTACCAGGTCGCACCAGTTAACCCTACTGGCGGCGCGTTGAGTACAGTATCAGACACTTCTTCGGTCGTTGATGTGAATCATTGCTATGGGTCTGATCCAAAGAAGGTTCTTGATCTTGATCTAAACCAACCACCGTCTGAAGCTTGAACCCAACTCTCCCATCAATCTGTAGATAAATTTTAGACCAATTAAGCAACCCCCTTACCCCCAATTCTTCTGTTCTTGCTAGCGTCGCTCTTTGTATCATTGTTTTTCAGTTATCAGATCTGAAATCAGGGAAGATTGTTACTTTGCTGTATATTTTGCAGGCATATAGTTTTAGTTTGATCAAATAACATCATTCGAAAATTTTGCATTGCCGTCTGTGGGTGAATTTGGATCCAATTCATTACATAACATAACATCTGTATTCTGACATTTCATTACAAATTTAAGATTGGCCGTATTTAGTTTTACCTTATCGCTTACAATTGGTGCCCTCGAATCCCGCCACGTGTTCATTTTCCGCCTACGCCGGTTAGCAGGAATTAATCCATTCCTGTCAGTTAATTAACTTTTTGAAAGAATAAGTGCAAATGGTATCTTAGAAATTGCTTAAACACGTGTTATTTTAATTAATACATTTAAGTATAAGTCAGTTTTAGTACTAATTAACTATATTTTAAATTTTATTTATCTTAATGAAAAAATTTCCCTTCTTTTACATTGTTTAAAAAAATAATACGGATAAAAGACAGCAACGGGAACACGTGGGGACGAAGACCGATTCCGTGCCGCGTGTATCGCACAGTAATTTATTCATTTAAAAAATGAAATAAATATTTTAAAAGACAGCAGAAGGGGTTACCTCACCACAACCTGTCGGGAAAAGTCTTGCGGGGTCCGCCGTTATAATTTCGCCGAATCTCACGTAAGTAGCCGCCGCTTTTTTGGGCCTGGCCCTTTTCTGCTTCACTTATTAATAATGACTCATTACTCATTAGATTGAAATTAATATACTAAATAACATAATTGTCACCCCCATAAATTATTTACTGAAAATAAAATACTGATTATTATATTTATATGCACCATGATCTAAATTCGCCACGTAGATAATCATCATGATCCGCACGTGAGGCAACCACGTGCGCAATCGTCGTTATCTTCTATGCCCAGCCCAACGAATATTAAAGTACTCATTAATCATTATCTTACAAGAATATTTAATTTTCTAATGAAAAGAATATGTAAAAGTCATATTTAATCTTTCAAATTTCTATTTTCATTATATTTTTTTGAAATTCTATTTTAGTCACAAATATTATAAACTTGTTATATTTTCATCATTTACCGTTAATTTACCGTTAAATCGCAAACGGTGGAAATCGATTATGAAAATTCTTCTAAAAATTCATATTTGAAGTCTCAATTTGTTTTTTTATGAATATAATATATGGTTTCTATAACACGAAAAATATTATTTTTTTCTAAATCTTTTAAAAAGTCATAACCTTTAAAATCTTTAAAAGTGAGGATATGATATTAAATATATCAATGTTTTCATATCGAATTGTATATCGTCCGGTACGTCAAATACCGGGTAGTATCGATATGTTTTTGTATCGTCCGCTATCGGGTATTAACTTTGATTTTCGGATTATTTAAATGTAAACAATCCGATATTATATCGATATTATTTAATTATTTTGTAAATATTAATGGAATATTTAATAGTCATAACTAAAATTCAACAAAAAATTGAAGTAAATGTCAC
This sequence comes from Utricularia reniformis, assembly GCA_009725065.1. Lineage (NCBI taxonomy): Eukaryota > Viridiplantae > Streptophyta > Magnoliopsida > Lamiales > Lentibulariaceae > Utricularia > Utricularia reniformis. The sequence goes on from RWGZ01001059.1 coordinate 951,703, forward strand.
CCATTTTCTAATTGATAAAAAATACTCCAAAATTATACATTTCCTCAATGTAAATTAATTTAATTTTCCCAATTTTGAGAACGGTACAATGGAATGGAATTATGTAAATGTAAAATCTGCCCCAAATGAAGAGTGATGTTACAGATAAATTCTTTAACAGTGAAGAAGAAATGCCAGCCATGGCGGATAACCGTAACAAGAACAATACAAGTTTGTTAATAATACAAAACCCTGCTTCATTTGCACCATTTTGATTCTGTAAATATAATAATATACAAAAAACTCGAATCTCACACGCTTTGTGATCAATTCTAAGTGAGCAGATCATTTACCCAGCCAAGATCAGGGGTGCCCAGATTCGCATTCTCGCCGTCGATTATATTCCGGCCAAATGGGTTACCGGAAAAGAGACTGCTGCTATCCCTGTGATGAAATAATTCACGCTTCTGGGTTTGTGGAACTGTAGATGAAGGAGAAAGCATATACTGTGATTGATCTTCATCAGTGTAATTAATATCCCCCATCCATGGTAGATTAGCAGATGAAGTAGAAGAAGAAGAAGAGCCACCGCCTTCATGATTCACATTCATTGTGTCAAAAGAAGCCATTAATTCATTCAATGCTTCCTTATAACTTAGCCCATTAGCATTGAACCTATTGTCTCCATAAGGGGAAGCAAACTCCGGGGTACAAAGCGGTGAAATCGGCGGCGAAAAAGGAGGAGAGCTACGGGGAACTCCAATTAAAGTAGAAGTCGGAGAAGCACCGACAGAATGGCAATAAACACAGCAGTTACGATACATATTATCCGGCGTATTTTCCGGTAAAATACGAAGCTGTTTACTCGAATGAGCAAAGAAACAAACCTTACGCTTACAATTCTTTCCATCTTTACAAGCTTCAGTACGATAACGAGAAGGATGAAGCCAACATTCAAACACCCCATGCGAAAACTCACAATTATCCCCTTTTCCACACTGTCCCTTACGAAACTCAGAACAAACATTACCAGAGTAATGAAACCACCGCGGATTTCTCCGGCGAGCTTTCTCTCCAGGATGAGCAAACGGACAATCAGTCCAGTCATGGCTCCGACTCCGATTACATTTCCTTACCTTAAATTCAAACATCCTGAAATTATCCGACCCGTAGGGATCCGAATCATCATCTTCATCAATTTTATTACACGGCAAAAATCTGGAGAACAGAGCGTCTTCTCCTTTCGGTGAATCAATCAACATCTCAACGGCGCGGCGGTTGAGTAATTTCCGCGGCGGAATATCGATTTCTTTTAGGGATTTCTTGAGGTATTGATGGTGGTGAAGCCTATGGTGCTGCTCTGCACAAACAGTGCCCATTTTTCTTGTGAAGGTATGGGGTTTCTTAACAGGGCGCAGCGCAGGTATTTATACAAGGGGGAAGTAGGTGGTGACGCGGATGGTTCGAGGTATGGGCAGATAGGGGTGCGTGGCTTATACGCATTTAGGGTTAGCATGCAACGGGTGGCTAGGTGGCGGACAATTAAGCCTATTACTGCATGTATATGGATTTCCATTAATACCCCTTTAATATTATATACATACATTTTGACGGGAATTAAATTTATAATATACATTGTAAGATAATTATCTTAATTATCCCATAAATTAATCTAGATGGCGATTTGTTTTGGTCGCTTACAGTATCGGTCACGGTTTATATTATGCCACGTGGCACACGTACGTATGTGTTGGATTTTTTACAATTTAATTTTTATGTGCCCAAATTGTTGATATACTAACAATTAGAATGGTTTTTTGTTTAAGAATATTTCAATCTATAATTCAAAAATAAGAAAATGATATTTTTTAACAAACTTTGGTTGTTTTAGTAAATTTGATAATAATAATTTGTAATGATATATTTAGTTCTCAAACTTTAAATTGACAAAGTTGATCATCCAGGTTTACAAGATTTGATAAATCATATATACAAATTAGTAAAATCGATCACAAAATTTGATTTTAGTCGTAAATCACAAAATCAAAAATTTAAAATTTTGGGGTTTAATTATACTATACATATAAGCTTATGAAGATTAATTTTATTAATTTGATACTTTAGAGATTATATTTACTATTATTATAAAATCTTGAAAATCAAAATTGTCAAACAATAAAACATAAGGCCAAACTATGGGGACCAAACGTCCCGATCAAATCTGTACAATTTCATCATATATGACTTACTTTTATCCTATACATAAACCGAAACTCAAAACGATAAGCAAATCCAACGAAAAATCATTCTATGCTAATTGTAAAATTAGCCATACCGAACTATTTCAAACATATATAGTTCAAACAATTTCCTCTATTTTAATTTTTTTTCTCTATCTATTTGTTATGGTCCCTTTTTAGGGGTACCAACAGTCGTCCGATTTGTTTAGCAAACGAACTCAGTTCTGATTTGTTTTTGTTGTGGAAGACGATTAAAAACTGGAAATAAACGATAACACAACGATGTATAGTGGAAACCCCGGGAATTGGGGTGAAAACCACTTGACTAAGAGCATATTATGCTCTTAGCCTGTTCACTAATCAAATAATTCGTAACGAATAGAACAGAGGTTTAATGAAAATGACAAGGAAAAGAAAACAGTAAGAACTCCAGCAGTGTAACGGCCTGTTCTTACGCGTCCAAAAGGTCCTCATATTTCCGTCGTTGCGCCCTGTATTTATAGAGTTAGCGGCGTGTGTAAATCACGCTCTGTAACCGCCTCTGACAAGTTTGTTAGAGGTTGTTATCGCGGGATGTAAAACGAGGTTGGGACCGAGGCGTGGTCTGCGTGATCGGGCCCGAGGCGTGGTAAACGTGTGGAGGCCCGAAGCGTAGAAAATGTAAGCCTGTAACCGTTCGGACCGAACCAATGAACTAGTTACCAGAAAATGCTTTATTTCGCCTAAGGTTATCTTTGGTTCTCTCGTTAAACATCGGTCCGCTTTTCCTTAAGTGTACAAATGAGTTGCAAGAATTCGTTTCCACCATTTGAATTAGCCCAATAGTTAATGGGTCTTACCCATCACAAGGTACCTTATCCTAGAGTTCTCATCATTATTATTTAATTTCTTTTATTTATAATTACATTTTACTAATTATATAAAATGAAAATGAAAATTGAAATTGAAATACTAACAAATATAATGAAAGATTATTCTTAAGAGTAAAAATTTATTTTTTAATATTTATGATTTTAGTGAGGATGACTGCTGTTATTCGGTTGTCATATCAAGAAAAACAAAGAATTTTATGTAGGAGACCCAAGAACTGGGAGGAAAACCCACGGGACACCAAACTCGGGAAGAATTCAATAAGAATGTAAGTTTAGCAAGCAGAGGAGAAAACTTATCTCCTCCGGTATCTTGTACCTCCTTTTATAGAGGTGATGATATAATTTAATATTACAAAAAATCTAACTGTAATATCCTATCATCACATCAACCGTCCTCGAACTGACTTGTATAACTCTTAGTCACCCAAAAGTAGTGCGTCGCCGTCTAGAATTGGTGGCGTAACCATTATTGACACTTTATCACTCACCATTGTCGATCATTTGTCCATTTATTGTCTATTTACCGATCGCACAGATCGGATGCCGAACATCGCTTTGTTCCTGATGATTTTGATCGACCGTGGCGATCATGTGACTCCATCGCTAGACAAGTATTATGTGTCGATCAAATACAATTGATAAAATATACCGATCGATTTATGCCTTCTCATTTCACTAAAATATACCGATCGCTAGACCCACTATAATGATTAAGCATTAACAATGATCAATAAAATATTTTCAATTGTCCTTCAATACTAATCCTTTATCTATCGATTTCATATCAATAATTCAGGATTCGAAGATCACGTGTCAGGTAGTAGAATTCCCATGGAATCACGTGGACTCTTTCGCGTTTTGTGCCATGTGGCATTCATCATATAATAGAAGATGAGGATGAACCTATCCCTTTTGTCTCCATGATCACGACGATATATGAAAATAGAAAAATCAATAATTATCATAAAAATAAAAAGAGTATTAAATCCAATCAATTCATATTAAAATGTGACATGTGTTAAATGGTTTGGTTTTAATAGGAGTTAAATCATGATTTTTTTGAGTGTATAGTAAAATTATGGCATGAAAATTGTTTTTTATATAAAATATTAATATATATAATATTTATGCAAAATAATAAGATATTTGTATTTTAGTAATAAAAGGTAAGAGAAAATTAGTTATTTTATGAAATTGTAATTTTTTAACAATTCATAAAATTGTTAACAAGTCATATGTAATGGATTTGTTGTAATAACAAAGAAACGCAATGTTATGAATGTTTTCTTAAACCCATATTAAATTTCTACAATGGGTTCAGTATACCTAGGAACATATATACCATATAAAGTAGCATACTCAAATTAAAAATGTTGGCAGCAAATAATTAGGGTGAAAATTGGGGTTATTGGTTTAGGGTAATGTTTTAAACTCAGTTTAGATAAACTTTTTAAAAAAATATTTTTAAATTTAAATTTACTTATAATTATTTTTATATATTTTTAAAAAATAAAAAATAATTAATAATATTCAATACCCGTTCAACAACAATTCGATGACCTTGTGAAAATTACAATTCAACAAATGAATCGTATTTGAGAACACTGGTTTAGGGTTGTCCCATATTAGAGACACATCAAGGGTGTCACAATGATCTTGTCCATCCGGAAAAAGAATATATGAATCTCTAGCCAACTTCGCTCTACCATAAGACTAATATATGATTATCTCACTTAATTCTAACGGTCTAGGCCTAGAGTACCCCATAAAACTCTAATGACGCATGCCTACACTCTACATTCCAAATTCTTGAGTTTGCTGGGAACTAAGGTCATCCTCATCGTTGGCTGTCCAGTCTGATTGAGCAGTCAACGTGGCAAAATTTCTTCTGCCTGGATGAGAGAGAGTGTCCCGTTTATTTTTTAAAAAAATTTTAAAAAATTTTAATAATTAAATTTAAAAGAATTATAAAATATAAAAAATTATAATAATTTTATATAATAATTTTATTGATAATNATCAGATTAAAGGCTGTGCAGGTCAGGGGGGGTTTGCTCAAGTCTTCAAAGCATACGTCAACAGCAACCCGGAGGATGTTGTGGCACTCAAGGCATGACCATATCCCAGTTACTTTTCTTAGTTAATGAACTTCTTGTGTCAGCCTTGAATATTCGTTCTGCAGATTCAAAAACCTCCTTTTCCATGGGAATTTTACATGTATCGTCAGCTTGACTTGCGGATACCAGACAAAGAGGTATGTCGGTACAATCTGATATATCATTATCCAACTTAAACTCACTTATTGTTGGGATTCTCATCATTACCATTTTTATTTCAGAGAAATAGTTTTGGCTTTGCTCACAGAGTGCTCCTATATTCAGATTACAGTGTCCTGGTCTCTGATTATTTTGCTCATGGGACACTTCAGGTTGTCATTACATGCTATCGTAGTCCAAAATTCTTAAGCTCCTTGCTTTTGCTTATGATGAGTTTTTTTGTGTTTTTAAACCGTGGAACTTCCATTCTTATTTGTATAAATTTCAAAGCAAATTTGCTTTGTAAAATCTTCAATAACAGGGTTTATACTTGTTATCACAGGATGCAATAAACTCATATGCAGTTAAAGGTGAGCCTATGGAAGAAGTATTATGTATTTATTACACCATAGAAATGCTCCAAATCCTTGAGACTCTTCATGGTGTTGGTATTATCCATGGCGATTTCAAGCCTGATAATTTGCTCATTCGGTATTCAAGGTACCTACTGTCTTCAGAATATGCAGATGCTATATTATAGTGCTCATAAATATGTGTTAAGAGTTCATGGCTGCTTTATTATTAAAAGAATTTACAATGTATGTACAGGGATGATCCAACAGAAAATGAAAACGAACTCCGTCTTCGTACCGGACCATGGCAAGATCAGGTAAGAAATCTACATCTCTAAGCATCATTATTTTATATTCATAGTCCACCAATTACCACTTGTTTTACAACTCAGGGACTATGTCTTGTCGACTGGGGAAGAGGAATAGATCTCAGTCTCTTCCCCAATAACACGAAATTTATCGGAGATTGTCGAACTTCTGGCTTTCGTTGCATTGAGATGCAAGGAAAAAAACCATGGACAGTCCAGGTAACAACTACTTGTTTTATAGTGCAATCGTAGTTGACCATTCGGTTCTCATCAACGATTTCTACGAATGTTAAATAAAACCAATGATGCAGGGAGACCTATACGGACTATGTGTAATAGTGCATATGATGCTTCACAATTCATACATGGACCTTGACAAGAAACTATCCCAAGATGGAACTTATATTTATCAACCCAAATCACAGTATAAGCGGTTCGTCTTTAACTATTTTTTGTCTTCCATTCGACAATTCTATTATGTTACAGTTACTGGAAGGTGGATCTTTGGAAGAGCTTGTTCTTAAAGCTACTAAACAGTGATCCCAGTGCAGATCACAACAATTTGGTGCAATCACTCAAGTTCTCCTTTCAGGACTACATTTGTTCAGATCCAAAGTTGGTTAAAAAGCTAAAGCAATTACTTGTAAAGCAAAGATCATCCCTATGCTCTGCTTAACAGGTAAAACTAATTATCTGTTGATTTTACAAAGGATGTTCATGTAGTTATTTGTAGTTTAGATGGTACGTTCGATTATTGTTTATGATATATATTCTCATTTGCTTGTATTGTTTCACATTCGAAACATTTGTTCGGTTTCATCAAATATTTCACGAGTTTTCTTTTCATGTGTTTAATTTTGTGTTCTAGTTCTTGATTTCTCGATATCATTTCATATTTGAGATATTTGTTCGGTTTCATAAAATATTTCATGAGTTTTCTCGTAATGTGTTTCCTTTTTTGTTCTAGTTCTTGACTTCTTGAGAAATTTTATCAGTCAAATTTTGGGTTGTGTTGTGCATTTATCGGTCAAAAACCCGAAATTTAATTGGAATTAATTCTCAAAGTTGTATATATTATTGTTATCTAAATAGATTTTATATGAACTATTTTGTGAATAAAATACAAACAAGAGTTTATTATATTGATTCAAACTGATCTAATCAGTATAAAATTTTCAATCCACCAATTGTTAGGAAATTAACTTAGAATCACATTGTTTTTTCAAAATAAGAAAAATATACAATCTTCACCTAAAAGTTGTTGGGCATCGTTTTAGTAATAATTGACTTTTATGGTCCATCTTTAGGGACCAGTGGGCCGGCCCAATTACTCTATCAATACCTTTAATATGGAGAATTACCAAAATACCCTAAGTTTAAAATAATATATTATTAATTGTCCAAATTTTATTATATTTATTATTTGAAGGTTTAACCTTAAAAATTAATTCTTAGGTGTACACTGTACAATGATGATTTTCGCATATTTATCGTGATCAGCTTGACAATTTAATGTGTTATTATTATACAATTTTGAAAGTAATAGTTTTGACATTTTTTAAATATTTTAAAGTCAATACAAAATTATTATATTAGTTATGCGTTTTAATATTAATGTACATTAGGATTGAATAATTATGGATATTAAGAATCAAATATGCATTTATCAAATTTATAACATATAATATTTACGTATTTTAATGTTTAAGTATCAATATGACTATATAAATGGTTTAATAACTTGATTTGCCATTTTTTTCAAATTTCAAAATTTATGAAATGACGTTCACATTTTTTAACTTCATAATTTAAGTCCTCAATAATTTGAGGTCATTTCAAATCTTTAATAATTTATTCGATTATATAAATTATAATATTAAAACTCTATTTTAAGAGGAAAAATAATTAATATTTATTGGGGACTATCTTCAATACATGTCTCTTATAATAGGTACAGAGAAAAATGACAAGGTGGACCTCAAGCTATTTAAATTAAAATTCAACACATTTCATTATCATTGTTCATTCATTTCTCTTCATTTTACTCTTGTACCTCAATCAGGTCCATGCAATAGAAATCGACACATTGTATATCTATCCTCGGAGATTCGGTATGGATAAGCCTCCAAGCGGGACATGGAGAAGGGAAAACCATCAATAGTTAAACTACCAAATCGATTGGTTTTCGGGTTTTAATAAGTTCATGATCGTTTATTACTACACATGAAACAGTTAAATAGTCAGTACATTCTAAGCGCTCGGGTTATCGGTCGAATCGTTTAACCGACTTTTTTTAAAAAATATTTTAAAAAAATTAAATTAGTTTTTGAATATAAATATAAAATAAAATATAAAACTCTAATTCAAATTGTGAGTATTGTGTAATTTCGAATTCTCCCAATAAACAACAAAGATTAAGTTTCCGAAAAATAACCATAACAATCCTTTCTTGTAAGATTGGATACGATTACATTCATGAAATTATCTTTGTTTTTATAATATTATGTAGAGATCACAATTATATGTTAAATTTATAATTATGATATTTTCGATTGGGAAACATTCTTTAATTTTGATTAATTAGCTAAATATATTTGTTATTGAATTTTCGAAACTAAAAAATGCAATTGACAAATAAAAACCGAATAACCGATCAACTAATATTATTAAATCGGGTAACCAAAATTGAATAAAACCGGAAAATCGGTAAACCGAATGTTTTCTCACCCATAGTACATGATTAATGGGGTAAGAGTTATTGATAAAAATATTTAATATAACTATAAATGAGAATTTTTTAAGAGAATATATTTTTTGTAATCACTAAATATTATTTTATTATATCATATAAACTTTGCTTGAACAAACTCTATATTATTACGAGGCAAATTGTAACAATAAAAATTACATTTTTATAGCGATAAATACAAATGTAAACAAACGAATAAAAGTCTAACATTACGAATCAATATTCTATCTACAAGATAAATATGTAGCTAAGTAATTAACATACATGATCAAGAGAATTGTGTTTATTATTGGAGAAATTATGAAGTCACGTTATGACATGACTTGTTTATATACCATTTTTTAGGGATCTTACAAATTGTGAAAGATTATTGAGGAATTCTTTTAACGATCGGATATTTTTATTTGTGATTAAAATAGTCAAGTGATGGTTCTATGACATCAATTATCGTTATTTATGATCTGACACTCTTAGTTATTATTGAAATTGTAAACTGATCTCCTTATAAAAAGGATCATTGTATGAGAAATTTATCGTTTGGATTAATTATGTGCCTATGGATTTATTTGTCGATCGATCGTGTTTATGGATTTTATTCGGATAAACAATCAAAATGACAAAATATTCGTCTTATGGTATGAATTCTATTACGTGGGGACTCTCAGTCGTGAGTAAAATGATCAAATGAGTGATCGACATGTATATTTTTTCAGAGAACTATGTTCATTATATAAAGATATTTTATGACAGTAAAATTCTACACTCAAATCTTGACCATTAATTTTGTTGTTTTGTTGGTGTGATGAAAATCAATTCATTTGGGGTTCGCATATAATCTAAAGACCTATATATATAATTCTTAATTGTTTTCATAAGAATTAATATTTCTTATGAAAAGGTTATGAGAAGGAAACGGGAAGTTCATTTTGTATATTTATTTCCATTTTTTGTTTTATATAATTTAAAAATAAAAATATTATCGTTGACCGTTGGGAACTGGACCGTACACGTCAAACCATGGGGAATTGTAGCGGCAGCTTCTCATCCCAGCCGTTAATTTCCTAATACTCAAAAATATATTTGTTGTACTGAAGATTGATTATTTGTTGCAATCAATCCACACGGAAAATAGAATATATATTATTATCACATAATATTTATAATGTACTTAACCAACACATTATTATAAAATAAGTATTATAACTATATATATATTAGGAATATCCAAAAAAATTATATCTTATATTTTTATTATATTTATATACATTAAAAAAATAGAAATATAAAAAAATTTGGTGATTTAAAATGAATATTTTACTGTATAAATTACAGTATAATAAATTGGGTAAATAAATATAGCTAGATTTATAATTTTTAAAATACAAAATAATTATTATACCAATTTTTATTTTTAAATCATCTAGATAATATTAATAATATAAGAATTCGAGGGATTAATTTGATAAATCTGAACTCAAGTGAAATTTCATCTTAATAATTAACAAATTAATTAATTACATTTTCTATAAAAGATAAACCACCAAAGGGAATGAAGTAACTGGTGAGGAAGAGAAGAAGCCATGGCTGATAAGCTTGAAGAAAAAATGGAGCCTGTTAGCCCAACAGCTATGTATTTGAAAAGCTCCAAATTATATCTCACAATTCTCGCTGTTTTAGAATGGGAAGATCCAATTGATGATTCCAAATCCATAACTTTACTCAGAGACGTCTTCTTACCCATAAATCCACGCTTTTCTTCTCTCATGGTTCTGGTTTTTATTCTTTTTTAAATGGGTAATCCGCCATGAAAGTAGTTTCAAACTTTTTTTATATGCAGGTGACGGTGAAAAAAGGAGTGAAGAAATGGAAGAGGGTATCTGTTAATCTCGAAGACCATGTAAAAGTTCCGGTGTTTCCCAGTGGTTTTTCGCCGGAGTATTACGATCAATGTTTCAAGGAGTATCTTTCGATTATCGCGGCGGAGCCTTTTCCGCAGAATAGGCCGCTCTGGGAAATTCACATTGTGAAATACCCAACAAAAGATGCCGCCAGCAGCGTTGTTTTCAAGCTCCATCACTCTTTAGGAGATGGGTACTCTCTCATNAATATAATTATATTTATTATTATATATATATAATGATATATTAGTATTTTTACATAAATCATGATCATAATATCGCAATTTTACCAAACATACTTAAAAATTCACGATCAGCATATCTCACCACACCTCACTACACCTCACCACATCTTACCAAACCGCAATTTTAAAAAGTTGAACCAAACAAACCCAATATTTCTTATGAAAAGGTTTTGGGAAGGAAACGGGAAGTTCATTTTGTATATTTATTTCCATTTTTTGTTTTATATAATTTAAAAATAAAAATATTATCGTTGACCGTTGGGAACTGGACCGTACACGTCAAACCATGGGGAATTGTAGCGGCAGCTTCCAATCCCAGCCGTTAATTTCCTAATACTAAAAAATATATTTGTTGTACTGAAGATTGATTATTTGTTGCTATCGATCCACACGGAAAATAGAATATATATTATTATCACATAATATTTATAATGTACTTAACCAACACATTATTATAAAATAAGTATTATAACTATATATATATTAGGAATATCCAAAAAAATATATCTTATATTGTTATTATATTTATATACATTAAAAAAACTTAATAGAAATATAAAAAAAAATTGGTGATTTAAAATGAATATTTTACTGTATAAAATACAGGATAATAAATTGGGTAAATAAATATAGCTAGATTTATAATTTTTAAAATACAAAATAATTATTATACCAATTTTTATTTTTAAATCATCTAGATAATATTGATAATATAAGAATTCGAGGGATTAATTTGATAAATCTGAACTCAAGTGAAATTTCATCTTAATAAATAACAAATAAATTAATTACATTTTCTATAAAAGATAAACCACCAGAAGGAATGAAGTAACTGGTGAGGAAGAGAAGAATCCATGGCTGATAAGCTTGAAGAAAAAATGGAGCCTGTTAGCCCAACAGCTATGTATTTGAAAAGCTCCAAATTATATCTCACAATTCTCGCTGTTTTAGAATGGGAAGATCCAATTGATGATTCCAAATCCATAACTTTACTCAGAGACGTCTTCTTGCCCATAAATCCACGCTTTTCTTCTCTCATGGTTCTGGTTTTTATTCTTTTTTAAATGGGTAATCCGCCATGAAAGTAGTTTCAAACTTTTTTTATATGCAGGTGACGGTGAAAAAAGGAGTGAAGAAATGGAAGAGGGTATCTGTTAATCTCGAAGACCATGTAAAAGTTCCGGTGTTTCCCAGTGGTTTTTCGCCGGAGTATTACGATCAATGTTTCAAGGAGTATCTTTCGATTATCGCGGCGGAGCCTTTTCCGCAGAATAGGCCGCTCTGGGAAATTCACATAGTGAAATACCCAACAAAAGATGCCGCCAGCAGCGTTGTTTTCAAGCTCCATCACTCTTTAGGAGATGGGTACTCTCTCATGGGAGCACTTTTATCGTGTTTGCAGAGATCTGATGACCCCAAATTGCCTTTAACGTTACCGTCGCGCCAGTCGGCAGCTCTGAAAGGCGGTGGCGGAATCCGGTTCCTCCTCCATGCGCGGAGGTTTTTGTTGGGTTTAGTTTACACGCCGTTAGATTTCGGAACCGGAGTAATGAAGAGTAGCTTCACGAGAGACGATCGATCTCCGATCCGGTCCGGCGAAGCACAGAATAATCCGATCTTCACCACCACAACCTCTTTCTCCATTGATGACTTCAAGACAATAACATCAAAACTTCAAGTGGTAAGTGTTAATTTTTATTCAATTTCTATTGTACAATTAATTTTAAAATCATACTAATTTGCAACACTTTCAGACAATCAACGATGTTTTAACAGGTGTAATCATCTTAGGAACACGTTTATACATGCAAAAAATGGATCAAGAATCAAACAACTCAAGAACAACAGCATTAGTACTTCTCAACACACGAGCACTCGAAGGATACAAATCGATAAACGAGATGATCAAACCAAAGTCGAAAATGCCATGGGGAAACCGATTCGCTTTTCTTCACGTTCCGATTCCTAAACTCACCACCTCCGAGCTAAAAAACCCTCTATCTTTCGTAACAAATGCTAGGAAAATGATAAAACGACAACGAAACTCCGCAGCTGTGCATCTCACCGGCCAACTTCTTAACCTCATTAGAAAACTTCGTGGTCCGGAGGTACGACTTACAACCACATAATGTGCATTCCATATTGAAACATAGGGATAAAATGTCTTATATTAAAAAAGATCATTTATAATTGATTTGTGAAGTTTTTTAATATATGATCTTCGATTTTTAAACATAGGGTTTTAACGATACTCTCCTATGATTTTTTTACAGACTACTGCTAAGTACATTCATGGAACACTACACAATACGAGCATGGCGATCTCGAATATGATCGGACCAATGGAGAAGATGTGTCTCGGTAATCAACCAATCAAAGGATTGTACTTCGTCGTCAATGGACCTCCGCAGGTTGATTTAAACCTTATATTTTTCTCGATTTACTTACGAGTTTTAGCATTTGAGAAAATGAATACGCAGAGTTTATCGGTGACGGTGATGAGCTACGTCGGAACTCTTCGAATGGCGATAACTGTGGAGAAAGGATTCATTGATCAAGAAAAATACAAGGCGTGTGCTGAGTATGCTTTTAAGGCTATACTAAATGCCGCTCTTGAAGTCTAATTCTCCAACTTTTTTTCTCTATTTAATAAGTGTTTTTGTCTTGTAATTTGCATGTATCCCAATGTTATTTCATTGAATTTCAATAATAACCATTGTGTCTTAATTTTGTTCTATTTGTGGCGATTAAAAAATTAATATTTTAGGGTTGTACCCGTAACACTTCCACTTATAATAACAAGTTGTTTGAGTTAATTATGTTTGTTTAGCATAATTATGCTTTTAAGGCTATACTAAATGCCGCTCTTGAGCTGTTTCGGAAATCTGATTCTTCTAAAATTTTCGCTTAAGTGATTCCGCTTCGAAGTTTCAACCATTCCGCTTTGATCTATCCAAACATCATAGATAGAGATATGTGGATTTTCGAGTATGTTAAGAGTATCTATTGCATGCATTGGGAATGAAAGAATTGTCTAAATGACTTGATGTATCAATTTCAATATTAGCATGAATGACACGTGTTTGGGATAATCAAACTCTATCTAATATTGTATATGATCGTATTATTCTTCACAATATTAATGAATATTGAATACAAATTTTAACAACACCGAGTATGATCATATCATTCCTCCATTGAATGCGACCGAATAAATTATATTCTTCAAGGGTCCTATGCAATGATGATGGCTTCTCGTGACAATATTATTTGTCAAGAGTTGAAACATGATCTCTTCAAGTATATTTGTATTAGATTTCATAATTAGTTGATTACTAATTTCTTGTATTGGTATGTTTTCAAGTTAATGATATTTCAATCACATCATATTTAAATTATATATATAATTAAAATATAAGTTAGTTATTTAATCATGTATTGATTTGAGTAATACACTTTGAATAAATGTAATTAAAAATATTAGTGTAATTATTGAAGAAAGAAAGTGTGCAAAAGGATGTGAATAATAAAGAAAATTATATGTATGAGTGAAAATGATGATGTGTAAATATTGAAGTTCGATATTGACTAGAACGTAAAAATCAAGATGTCTCAAATACAACTTTGTAAAATATTAATGCAACTATTTTCTATTTTATTTACAATTAATTTTAAAAAATTATATATTTTAAGTATCCAAAATATATGAAATCTCCGTTATCGAACTTTGAGACCATGGTTTTAAAAAGCAATCCAACCTATGAATCGGAAAATACCATGTAATTGTTGGATCAAGGGTTTGAACATTTTAAACCAGTTTGATACAAAAATAAAAAAATAGAATTCTAAACAACCATATTATTAGTATTTCATTTGTGAAATAAATAATTTAAAATATATTGAATAGTCAATCTAGTTCTCTAGAAGAATGAAAATATA